>VNJM01001330.1:0-304329 GCA_008042475.1 Drosophila kanapiae
CTTAATGCTCTCAACCACGGATCCCGGTCGGGAGGCTTCCTTTGATGCAGGTGCAGACTTCTCGTCCTTGGCGCTCTCTGCCTTAACGCTCTCCGCCACCGACTCTCGCCGAGATGCTTCCTTGGACTTGTCGGCTTCGGCTTGGACACTTTCCGCGACGGATGCTGGTCTGGATGCATCCTTTGAGGCTAGCGGGGACTTGCCATCCTTAACACTCTCCTCCTTTACACTCTCGGCAACTGATTCCCGCCGAGATGGGTCCTTGGACTTCTCAGCTTCGTCCTTTGTACTCTCCGCCTTGGTGCTCTCGGCAACAGACGCCGGGCGGGACGCCTCCTTAGACTGGGCAGCGGAATCCTTAACGCTTTCAGCCACAGATTCGGGACGAGAAGGCTCCTTGGATGCGATTGGAGAGGACTCTGGCTTGGCGCTTTCAGCGACCGATGCTGGGCGAGAGGGCTCCTTGGACTTGTCGGCAGCGAGCTCATCTTTGACGGATTCGGCCACTGACTCTGGTCGGGATACTTCCTTAGAGGCATGGGCAGATTTCTCGTCCTGGACACTGCCTGTCTTGATGCTCTCAGCGACGGACTCCCGACGACTTTCGGCAGCCTCTGCTTCGTCCTTTACGCTCTCCACGACGGATCCCGGTCGGGAAGGCGCCTTGGAGGCCACTGGGGATTTCTCGTCCTTGGTACTTTCCGCCTTTACGATTTCAGCGACAGATTCACGTCTTGAAGGTTCCTTGGACTTGTCCGCTTCCTCTTTCACGCTTTCAGCTACGGATTCCGGACGGGAGGCGTCCTTCGATGCCAACGGAGACTTGTCGTCCTTGGCGCTCTCAGCGACGGATCCCCGATGACTAGCAGCCTTCTGGTCTTCGTCGTGGATGCTTTCTGCAACGGATACGGGTCGAGAAACTTCCTTGGAGGCCAGCAGTGAAGAGATTTCCTTGACAGTCTCTTCCACCTTGATGCTCTCGGCGACAGATTCGCGTCGTGACGGCTCCTTGGATTTGTCCGCCTCATCCTTGATGCTCTCTGCAACAGACTCTGGACGAGAGACTTCCTTGGAGGCCAGCGGGGACTTATCGTCCTTGGCGCTTCCTTGTTTAAGACTTTCAGCGACCGACTCTCGCCGGCTTTCGGGCTTCTCGTCTTCGTCCTTGTGGCTTTCGACCACGGATGCTGGTCGTGAAGGTTCCTTGGAAGTCGCCTGTGGCGACTTCTCGTCCTTTGTACTCTCCGCCTTGGTGCTCTCTGCCACCGACTCAGGTCGGGATGGCTCCTTGGACTTGTCATCCACAACTGATCCCGGACGGGAGGCCTCCTTGGAGGCAGGTGCAGACCCATCGTCCTTTGTACTTTCTGGCTTAACAATTTCGGCCGCGACGACCGACTCACGACGGCTTTCGGGCTTCTCAGCTTCGTCCTTGATGCTCTCCGCCACAGACTCGGGTCGAGAGACTTCTTTCGAGGCCAACGCGGACTTGTCAGCCTTCTCACCTTCTTCCTTCAGACTCTCCGCCACGGATTCTGGCCGGGAGATCTCCTTGGATGCTAGCGGTGACTTCTCATCCTTTGTGCTCTCCGCCTTGAGGCTTTCGGCGACGGATGCAGGACGCGACGGTTCCTTGGACTTTTCGGCTTCGTCCTTGAGACTCTCCACCACGGATTCTGGCCGGGAGACCTCCTTAGAGGCCACTGCTGACTTGTCATCCTTTGTGCTCTCCGCCTTGAGGCTTTCGGCGACTGATTCACGGCGGGATTCTTCCTTGGACTGCTCGGACACAACTACCGTGGCCTCCATCACCGAGGCTGGTCGGGACCCTGCCTTGGAGCCTGGCAGAGACTCTGCCTCGGGCTTCTCAGTCTCATCCTTCAGGCTTTCCACAACTGAGCCCGGTCGGGAGGCTTCTTTCGAGGCTACAGCGGACTTGTCGTCCTTGGTGCTTTCAGCGACAGACTCGCGACGAGATGGCTCCTTGGACTTTTCATCTTTGACACTCTCCACAACGGATTCGGGTCTGGAGGCAACGGGAGATGTCTTGCCATCTTTGACACTCTCGGCCACGGAGCCTGGACGACTTTCCGGCTTCTCAGCTTCGTCCTTAACGCTCTCCGCCACTGACTCGGGTCGAGAGACTTCTTTCGAGGCCAACGCGGACTTGTCAGCCTTTTCACCTTCTTCCTTGAGACTCTCCGCCACAGATTCTGGCCTGGAGACCTCTTTGGAGGCCACCGCTGACTTGTCATCCTTTGTGCTCTCCGCCTTAAGACTTTCGGCGACGGATGCAGGTCGCGAAGGTTCCTTTGACTTTTCAGCTTCGTCCTTGAGGCTCTCCACCACCGATTCGGGTCGGGAGGTTTCCTTTGACTTATCATCCTTAGTGCTCTCCGGCTTCACACTCTCGGCAAGTGATTCGCGTCGTGAAGGTTCCTTGGACTCCTCATCCTTGACACTGCCAGCAGCCGAGGATTCGGGGCGAGAGGCTTGCTTAGAGGCAAGCGGAGACTTGTCGTCCTTGGCACTTTCCGCCTTTGTACTTTCGGCCACCGATTCGCGACGCGACGGCTCCTTGGAGTGGATCAGGGAAGCGACCTGTTCAGCCTCATCCTTGGCGCTTTCGGCCGGAGATTCGGGTCGCTCCAAGGATGATACATGTGAGCCGATCGGTGACTTGGCTGCTTCGTCCACTGGACTCGAAACGGTGTGCTCGTGATCGACCTTGGAAAGCTCAGCCGGTTGGCCTGGAGCCGTAGTAGTAGGAGAACTTGTGGGTGTTGCTGTTTGGGGGAAGTCGCCATGGGCCACTTCCACGGGACTGGACAGAGTCGGGAGGTTGCCCTCAAGCTCGAGGCTCAGGGGCAACAGTGGGAAGTCCTTGGCTGCTTCCTCAATCGGGGATGAGGCAGTCTCAGCCGCCGCCGAAGCGGGTCGGGAAGGTTCTTTCGAGTCTGCCACCGAATCCCGACGAGATCCGTCCGTTGACTTGGCATCCTTGGGACTTTCGTGGCTGACTTCGGTCGCTGATGCGGGCCTCGAGGCCTCTTTGGAGGCGAGTGGAGACTTTGCATCCTGGACACCACCAGCACTCTCTGCCTCTGCCTCTGCGCATTCGTCGGGTGAGTCTGGCCGGGACTCGTGCTCAGGGGCAGATGGAGTCTTCGGAGCCTCGTCCACCGGAGATGAGACTGTGACAGCGGCACCGATCTTTGAGAGCTCAGCTGGCTTCGAGGGCAAGGTGGCCGCAGCAGAGGAAACTGGAGCCACAGCTACATGGGAGAAGTCACCATCGGCAACGTCAACGGGACTCGAGTCCGTCGGAAGCTTTCCTGCTGGCTCTGCCTGAAGGTTGAGCGCCAGGCTAGTTTTCTTTACAACCTCCTCTGCGGACTCTGGGAACTCCAGTACCGCCTCTTCGATGGGTGAAGACGCAGTCTCGACCACTGATTCCGGGCGGGATGTTTCCTTTGAGGAGATGGCAGCCTTTAAGTCCACCTCGGCATGATCACTGGCCACGGACAGAGGTCGGGGAGAGGATTCCTTCGAAATATCTGCAGGCTTCTCAGCTAGAGACTCGCGTCGTGAGGGCTCCTTGGACTTGTCGTCCTCCTTAGTTCCCTCCGCCACTGACTCGGGTCTGGATACATCCTTCGAGGCCTGGGCCGACTTCTCGTCCTTGACACTGCCTGTCTTAATGCTCTCAGCGACCGATTCGCGACGACTTTCTGCCTGTTCAACTTCATCTTTAATGCTTTCCACAGCGGATGCTGGGCGGGAAGGCTCCTTGGAGGCCGCTGGGGATTTCTCGTCCTTGGCACTTTCCGCCTTCACGCTTTCAGCGACAGATTCCCGTCGCGACGGCTCCTTGGATTTGTCCGCTTCGTCTTTCACGCTTCCAGCTACGGATTCTGGGCGGGATGCCTCCTTGGAGGCGATGGGCGATTTCTCGTCCTTTGTACTCTCCGCCTTCACGCTTTCAGCGATGGATTCTCTGCGCGACGGCTCCTTGGATTTCTCAGCTTCGTCCTTGACGCTCTCGACCACGGACTCTGGCCGCGAGGCTTCCTTGGATGCCAGTGGCGACTTATCGTCCTTGGTGCTCTCGGCCACGGACTCACGACGACTTTCTGCCTTCTCTGCCTCGGTCTTAATGCTCTCAACCACGGATCCCGGTCGGGAGGCTTCCTTTGATGCAGGTGCAGACTTCTCGTCCTTGGCGCTCTCTGCCTTAACGCTCTCCGCCACCGACTCTCGCCGAGATGCTTCCTTGGACTTGTCGGCTTCGGCTTGGACACTTTCCGCGACGGATGCTGGTCTGGATGCTTCCTTCGAGGCTAGCGGGGACTTGCTATCCCTTACACTCTCCTCCTTTACACTCTCGGCAACTGATTCCCGCCGAGATGGGTCCTTGGACTTCTCAGCTTCGTCCTTTGTACTCTCCGCCTTGGTGCTCTCGGCCACTGACGCCGGGCGGGATGCCTCCTTCGACTGGGCAGCGGAATCCTTAACGCTTTCAGCCACAGATTCGGGACGAGAAGGCTCCTTGGATGCGATTGGAGAGGACTCTGGCTTGAAGCTTTCAGCGACCGATGCTGGGCGAGACGGCTCCTTAGACTTGTCGGCAGCGAGCTCATCTTTGACGGATTCGGCCACTGACTCTGGTCGGGATACTTCCTTAGAGGCATGGGCAGATTTCTCGTCCTGGACACTGCCTGTCTTGATGCTCTCAGCGACGGACTCCCGACGACTTTCGGCAGCCTCTGCTTCGTCCTTGACGCTCTCCACGACGGATCCTGGTCGAGAGGGTTCCTTCGAAGCCGTTGCCGACTTCTCATCCTTAGTGCTCTCCGCCTTGATGCTCTCAGCTTTGATACTTTCCGCCACCGATTCCCTGCGAGATGGTTCCTTCGACTTGTCAACTTCCGCAACAGACGCCGGTCTGGAAGCTTCCTTCGAGGCCAGCGGTGATTTGTCATCATCCTTGACTGGCTTCACACTCTCCACCACAGATTCGGGCTTATCAGTGTCGTCCTTATCGCTTTCCGCTGGTGATTCCGGCCTGGAGACATCCCGAGACACCACCGCAGGTGACTTGCTCTCCGACTTGATACTTTCGGCAACTGAGGCCGGTCGAGAGGGCTCCTTGGAAGCCTTGCCGCTTTCGTCTTTGAGACTTTCTGCCACTGACTGTGGTCGCGAGGGCTCCTTGGAGGCTTCTTTTGAGGCATCTTTTGAAGCATCCTTTGAAGCATCCTTCGAGGCATCTTTTGAGGCATCTTTGGAGGCATCCTTGGATGCGTCCTTGGAGATATCCTTGACACTCTCCGCCTTGACACTTTCGGCAACGGACTCGCGCCGTGATTCAGCTTTGACGCTTTCCGCCACTGAGGCTGGCCGGGATGCCTCTTTGGAGGCCAGTGGAGACTCCTTCTCATCCTTGGCACTCTCCGCCTTGACGCTCTCGGCGACTGACTCCCGACGGCTCTCTGGCTTCTCGGCTGTGTCCTTGATACTTCCAATCACGGATCCTGGTCGCGAGACTTCTCTTGATGGCATCGGGGATGGTTCCTTGGATTTGTCTGCCACAGACTCCGGCCGAGATGCTTCCTTGGAACTCTCCGCCTTCACGCTCTCAGCTTTGACGCTCTCGGCCACCGATTCCCTACGAGATGGCTCCTTGGACTTAGCGCCATCGGCCTTGACGCTGCCCACAGCAGACTCTGGCCGGGAGACCTCCTTGGAGGCTTGAGCCGACTTTTGGTCTGGTTTCGTCACATCCTCGGCTGCCAGCGATTCATCCTTGACGCTTTCTGCCACTGAATCGGGCCGTGACACATCCTTGGAGGCCAGCGGCGACTTCTCGTCCTTGGTGCTCTCTGCCTTGACGCTTTCGGCCACAGATTCTCGACGAGATGGCTCCTTGGACTTGTCTGCTGCGGATGGTGGCCTGGAGGCTTCTTTCGAGGCCAGTGGCAACTTCTCATCCTGCGCTTCCTCCTCATCGATGAGACCTTCGGCGGAGCCAGGTCTCGAGGCTTCCTTGGAGGCCAGCGGCGACTTCTCGTCCTTGGTGCTCTCTGCCTTAATGCTTTCGGCAATGGATTCCCGTCGAGAGGGTTCCTTGGACTTGTCAGCGGCTACTGATTCTGGCCGGGACGCCTCCTTGGACGACTGTGCCGTGTCCTTGGTGCTCTCTGCCACCGATTGCCGCCGGCTCTGCTCTGCCTCTACCTGAGCTGCATCCTTGACGCTCTCGGCCACGGATTCTGGCCGGGAAGCAGATTTCTCATCCGGCTTAACACTTTCTGCCACGGATTCCCGACGAGATGGCTCCTTGGACACGGCATCGTCCTTGGGGCTTCCGGGCTTTGCCGACTCGGGTCGGGACTCGGCCTCCTTCTCTGGCTCTGTCTCTGCCTCCGGCTGCTTCTTCTGGGCTTCCAGCTGCGTTTGTTTGGTCTGCACCTGCACTTCCACTTCGATGGCCTCCTCAATGGTGGCAGGGCTCTCCATGGAGACGGTATCCTCGCGTTCCTTGGTCTCCTTCGGGGGAACGGCAGACAGTGGGGCCGCCAGCTGGGCCGGCAGTTCATCATCGGAGGTTATATCGCTGGTCTCCTTCTCCTCGGGCGTGCTGGCCGACTTCTTGGCCTCCTTTTCGGTAATGATGACAGGTCCCGATGGCTCTGCGCTCTCCTCTTCGGGCTGGGCTTCTCCATCCTTGTCTTCCCCTGCAGCTGGCTCCTGTGCTTCCTCCTGGGGCTCCGTTTCGAGGGTCACCTTTTCGGCTGCCTTGATCTCCGCAACCTCCTCCTTGGCCACTTCTTTGGGTGAAGGCGAAACAAGGATCTCGACGACCTTAGGAGGTTCCTCCACAGCCTTCTCCTGTTCCTTGTCCTGTTCCTTGTCCTGGTCCTTCTCCTGGTCCTTCTCCTGTTCCTTCTTCTGTTCCTGCTCGGCCTCTGTCTCCTCCTGCGCCTCCTTGGCCTCCTTTTCGTCGTCGGTCTCCTTCTCCTCCTTGGCAGACTCCTCCTTATGCGAAATGCTCTTGGCGCCGGCATCCTGGCTGTCCTTCTCGTACAGCCCCAGATCGGCCTCCTCGTGGACGGGCAGGTCGGCGACCTCGTCGGGCGTCTTGATCACATCCCTTAGAAGATTCTGCTGCGCCTCGAAGGTCATCTTCATGGGCAGGACACGCTCTCCGGAATCGGCCAGCTCACCCAAGAGCTCAGCCTTGCCCAGCTGTGGCACCTTGGCTGCATCCTTGGCCGTGGCTGTAGTTCCTGTCAGGATGTCTGCCTTGATGGCTGCTGCCTCGGGAGCTGACTCGGTAATAGCCTGAACGGTGGCTGCCACCACCACAATGGCCTCCATCTCCTTGGTCTCCTCCTTGACGTACTTCTCCTCGATGACCAGATCCTCCTTGATCTGGTCGAGGGGAATACGCTCGTCCTCGGGCAGGGTGGGCGCCGTGGTGGCTCCCGACTCAATGGTGGCGGAGAACTTCTCCTCGGGCAGGCTCTCCTGCAAATTGACGGGCAGGGCGTCGACGAGTGGCTCCTCCACGGGCTCGTCCTTGGTATCGGATGTCTTCTTGCTAAGCTTGTCGTCGGGCGTGGGCGAGGAGAACTCCGTTTCCTCGGCGGTCTTGCCGGCTACCAGCTGCTCTTTGGCCATGTCCTTGGCGGTGGCTATGATCTCCTGGACCTCGGCCTTGATGTCGCCCGTCGAGTCTGCTTCGGCTTCGACCTCCTCCTGCCTGGCAGCGGAGGCAGTGCTGCCCTCCAGTCGAGCCTTTCGTTCGGCAGCCTCCACCTTGGCAATGGCCGCCTCAATTTCCTCCTCGGCGCTCTTCTTGCGCTTCTTCTCCGATTCCTGCGAGTCACGCTGATGCTTCTGGATCTCCTCCTCCTCCTTGGTCATGCTGCTCTCCTGCTCCACGATCGAGTCCTCGGTATATTGCTCCACCTCTTCCTTTTCAATGATCAGGTACTCCTCCTCTTCCTCGGGCTCCTCCTCGCCATCGCCGCCGACGCCGCCGGCGGGCATCTCACGGATCTCGGCCTTGATCTGCTGCTGGTGCTGGTGGCGCTTCATCTCGTCGCGACTGAACACAGCCTCGATTTCACGCACCACTTCCTGCTCCTCCTTGAGGTCGTCCAGCTCGCGCTGCTTCTCTGCATCGAGTTCCTGGGAGGCTGTCAGATCCTGTAGAAGCTTCTTGGCGGCCGTCGCCTCGTCCGCCGAGGGAGTGGACACCAGACTGGAGTCGGTGGTCGTGCCGCCCTTCTCCAGTCGCGTCGTCTTCTTGAGGTTGGGCTTGGCCTGCTTTACGGGGCTGCCGGGGGCCGGAGCTCGCTTCGAGGGCGAGACGCCGCGCGGCCTCCTCGAGATGGGCTTGCGCTGCTGGGCAGCTGCTCCACTCGTTGTGGTTGCCGTCGTCGCCGATGCAGCCGCCGTCTTCGTCTCCGTGTGGACCCTTCTCTCAGTGCTAGTGGTGGTCACCCGCCTGGCCTGCGCCGTGCTGCTGGCCTGCACCCTGGCCGCCTGCTGCTTGGACTCGAGCACCTTGCGATTATTGGCCTCCTTGGCGCTCTTAGCCGGCGTGCTGCTAGGACTGGACTTGGTAATGGCTGGTCGACTGCTCAGCGCCTTCGAAGCCTTGACGGCGGATGCCCTGGCGGCGGGCGTGGCCGTTGGCGAGCTCTTCTTCTCATCCCGCGGCTTGGCCAGCTTACGATCCATAGACTTGGGCGGCTTGGTATCGATCCGGGAGCGCACCACGGGCTTTACTTCAGCTCGTGGCTTGTCCGCCGCCTTGCCAACACCCTTGGCTGACGCCTTGCCGGCGGGCTTGCTGGTGGTCGTGGCGTCGCTGGTGGCAGGTTGAGGTGCCACTACCACTGCCACAGCATCCACAGCATCCTTGGCTGGAGCGGGAACAGTTACTGCAGCCGGTACAGCCTCCTTTTCCTTCTCCACCAACTTCTTCTCCACCTCGCCGGCATCCTTGTTGTTGTCCTGGTCGGGCTCCGCCTCCGGCACAGCCTCATCCCCAGTGTCGGCAGGCTCAGGCTCCGGCTCAAGTTCAGGCTCCGGCTCCTGCTCTGGCTCCGCATCCGTGTCAATGGAATCGGCCTTAGTGCGGGCAATCGTAGCAGCGGCCGTTGTTGCTGCTGCTGCTGCTGCTGCTGCCGCCGCTGCTGCTGCTGCCGCCTCCTTGGCCTTGTTGTCCTGCTGCTGGACAGCAGCCGAAGCTCCACCAAACTTGGCGCTCTTGTGACTGGCACTGGGCGGAGCAGGTGTCGCCTCAATGGCCGACTTGAGGCTCTTGCGAGTACTCGCCACCGTCTGGATGGCCATGGCCGGGGCAATGGACTTGGCCGTGCAGGTCGAGTGCTTCATGAACTCCAGATGCTTGAGCTTCTCGAGACCCTCCTGGATCTTAAAGTCGGGCGTGCTGCCCGGAAAGAGGATACGTGTGATGGTATCCTCCGGATTGGCGGGCTGCCAGACGAGGAGAGCGCAAATCGAGACAAGATTCTGCAGCGGAAAGTTAAAGTCACGGGAATCACGGCCGGCGAAGAGACGCTGATCGCCGGCATGCCATTTCTGAAGGAACTCCTTCACCTCCTTGGAGTCCCGGGCGGGACTTATCACATACATGTCCAGGGTGCCGTGACCCACCTTATGGTAGAGATTGACCGGCTCCTGGTTGCGATAGCAGACCTGCGGCTTCAGGTCCAACGCCTTCAGGTCATTGACGATGCCATGGCCGCGCTCAAAGAGATCGATGAGCAGCGGATCGCGATCCTTGTCGCCATCGGGACTGCCGTTCAGGCAGCCCCGACGATCAGGTACATTGCCAAAGAAGTGCCCAATCTGGGGATAGACATGGGCGTCCCTCTTCCGCGCCACCACGGCGCCCAGTCCCTGGACATTGCTGTTATTCAGGCGTGTCATCAGCACGGCGTCCAGTCGGTCCAAGTGGCGGGCAAAGTCCCAGAAGCAAGCCTTCCGATTGAAGCCGCCATCAACTGCAAAGCGGAAGTTGTTTAATTCCAGGAAATTCTGCAAATCTGAGACTCATTCTCACCCAGCATATTGAAGCCGTTGATCCCGAAGAGCGCAGCATCGCCCTGACCGCCGGGGAAGACATATAGCGTAGGATGCGTGAACCGAATGTTGCCCACCACATCCGATGTCTCGAGCAGCTCCCGCAGCGAGGTCGGCATCACCATGGGCGCCAGGTAGTCTGCAAGCAAGTTGGAATACAAAATTTGGTTACAGGTAATTACCAGACAGGTGTGTGTTACCTATAAACCCATTGATGCACTCGCTACTGGTCTCCAGTACGTCGACGGGATTGATCCGGATGCGACACTGACGGGCAAAGGACTTGTCTGGCAGCGTATGCCACAGACCCGCGTCCGCGCAATGGATATTCATGGTAATGGTGTCGGCATAGGCACGGATCACCCTTTGTACGTCGTGCTCTTGGAAGGCTTCCGAGAAGTCCGCCACCGAGAAGGTTCCGTCCTGCAGGGGAAACAAGAGATGAGCTTTGTTCTAAGGAGTTTCGCTTTGGGGAAGTTTGCTCTTTGTAAAGAAGGAGTTCGATCTAGAAAGGTTTGCTTTAAGAGGCTTTCTTTCTGAGGGTCTTCGCTCTGATTGAGTTGGGAGTTTCCTTTTGAGGAGTTTCGCTTTGGGGAAGTTACAAAACTCACCTGAAGTATCCAGGAACCATTGCCACTGAACGTATAGCCGGCATGGATGATGTGCCGGTGGCGGGTGAAGCTGCTAAGCAGGTTGCGCATGCACTGGATCAGCGTATTGTACTGGGGATGGATGAGCACCTCCGTCACCAGATTCTCGCTGGCATACTGTATGAGTCGTTCGCCTGCAAAGAAAAAAAAAAGAGGTAGAAGATTATAGAGATACCTGAGTAAGGGATAATTGCCAACTTCCTTCCAGTCACATCTGCCCACCATGGGCGGCTGACCTCGTTTCGGTTTACCCACTTCCCCTGGGCGTACACGGCACGGACTTGGACTCGAGCACGCACGGCGCATCAAGTGGATTTTCGATTGTCAAGCGTTGGCTTTATTGTCTCGACACAGGCACAGGCACAGCCAGTGGCTGGGGCGGAACCCAATCCCTGGCCCAATCATGTCCAAAAACCCAAACCCTATCCCTTTTGCCTTCTTGGCGCTCTGGAAATCATTTAATGAATCTTTAATTTTAATGCTTTAATTAAGCGACGCTACGAGGTTCAGGCTGTGGTGCTGCTGCGACCTTGCCGGCGACCTTGTTTGCCACCCTAACTGTAACGATGATGATGATGCTGATGCTGATGATGATGATGATGGTGCAGAGATGATGGGACTGTTTTTTCGGTTGCTCTCTTGCTTGGAAATGGCTTTATGGGAATGCGTATGTAAGTACGTAAATAATTTACGCATTTTCCGCACTAAATAGGCGTTGACAAAACCAACAACTACAACAACCAGTCGTGCCTTGTCCACTGCATCCCCATCTGCACCCACTTTGGGGGTTGGAGGGCAACGGTCAAATGTGCTCACGTACGCGTAAAAAATACAAGGCAAA
The DNA here is from genome assembly GCA_008042475.1 of Drosophila kanapiae. Classification (NCBI taxonomy): domain Eukaryota; kingdom Metazoa; phylum Arthropoda; class Insecta; order Diptera; family Drosophilidae; genus Drosophila; species Drosophila kanapiae. The sequence goes on from VNJM01001330.1 coordinate 11,614, forward strand.
CCGAGGCAACAGTGGGAGACGACATCCCCACCAAGGTGGGGCTGCTATGGCTTCGTCCGAACACCTACCCAGCACCCAGAGCACCCAACCAGATCCCCTGGCATGGTGTGGTGTGTGTATCCCTTGTGCTTTTTATAAATGATAATCTCTCTTTGGCTGCGACCCAACCCGACCCGAGCCGACCTCCTCCGCCGGCTTATATTTATCGCAGCGAGCATGGAACACGCACGGAACGCAGTGACATATATGTATATATAAGCGAGTCCCAGTCCCCCGCCCATTACAACCTGCCAGACCGTGCGTATACGCAATATTCGTGAATTTAGGTTGTGCTTGTCTTCTGTCACTTTCACGCTGTCTCCATAAGGAAATATAGTTTATAACCAAGGCTGTGTGTGTGGTGTGGGCGAGCGTGTCCTGGGAAAAAGGTTAAGAATGAGAAGGAGGTGGAAATGGAGGTGCACAAGGAGGCCGAGAAGTTGGAGCAGAAGGAGGAGTTGGAGTGCGAACCAGTTTTGCTGGCTGAGCTGACATTAGCATCTTGTTGGCCACCAAATTGACATGAAATGGAATGCGGACTCTGCTGCAGATTGCAATAAAGCAGAAACCTAATAGAGAACCAATCGAACTTGTCTTTCCCTAAACAAGGGTTCACCATTTTTCTATCAGCAAGTTCTGGCCACAAATTAGAGACTGAAAAAAGAAGGACTTCCTCCGTCTAGTTTTCTCACCTCAGTTCAGTTTGGAACAATGGAAAGCAAAGTCCTGCCACTTGACAAAACCTAAGGACTCCTAGACTCTCCGGGGGGCGACGAATCCGGCGATGATCCTGCCCTCGGGCACTCAGTGCTTGTCCGCACCTCGTGGCCGGCATAAAGTGGCAACATGGCGCCAGATTAACCGTTAATAACTGCACCAGGCGTTGCCAACTTTTTTCGGAAAAAAAAGGAGAAGACCAAAGTAGAAACAAAAGTAGAAAAAAGTGGAAAATGGGGGAAAATCTACATAACAGCCGCCCCCACAGAAACAGTTGAAAACTTTTTGTGTTTTATGATTTCGTTTTTGTTTTTTTTCGCTCGATTTTTTTTTATTTTGTTTTTTTGACTGCAGAATAATTACAGTCCAGCTCTTGACCAGCCGCGCTTCTCCCGCCCTTCAGTTGGGGAAAAGTTAGCTGTCAAGCCAACGCGCGCGCACGTGTAAAAAAAAAAAGTTTCCAATGACCCAAAGTTCCTAAAGAGTGGGAAGGAAGGAGCAGTTAGTCTTCGAAAAGGAATAATGAGGCAACAGCAGCAGCTCAGAAGAAATGATGGCCAAAAGATTGAGTTCACTGCAACAGCAGCTCACTTTTTTGGAGGGAGCTGTCGCCATAAGGATCTGAAACTTAACTACTTGATCTATTGAGATATTTAATGCTTGGATTTTTCTTTAGTTTCTGCCTGATATTTGAGTTAGAGATTGTGATTACATGTACAATATGTATCGACAAATATCGAAAATATAGTAAAGTTTAATTGTATATAGTAAGTTTAATTGTAATAAAATTTAACTATTGAAAAATATCGCACTTCAAATATCTATAAATATTTAATCTATAATTCTAATAATTGAATCGACAACAATTTATATTAAAAATATAAATTAGAAATACGGGTTTAATAATAATAATTTTTAAAAGATTTAATGATTAACGGAAAATATCGCCTTTAACTTAAAAATATCAATATTATTAACATTATATTCAATTAAATTTTAAACATCTTTAAAGCTAAGTGTTTGATAACTCTTGAAAAGGCGGAAATTTGTCAGGATATCGATACAGTGCACATATATCGGCAACGTGCAAGTATCTTCTTGTCCCGTTAAACCGATACCGATATACCGATATTTTCTGCCATCTCTACTCCTTCTATTATAGATTCTTCACTTATTTAAATTGTATTTTTTAACTCCCCTGATTATCCTTGCTCAAATATAAGATAGAGACTCTCTTCTTCCATGTAAAACCACATTAATAATGTAACCCATTTAACACTCCTGCACACACACACACACACACACACACACACACACACACACCTCCCACACCACAAATGGCCAGTTACTGAGGTCAGATCCAAGCCCAAGGCTAATGAATTATGAACATTAATGCCGTGCATATTCACGTGGCTATAAATTTGGACACATAGCTCATTTTGGCGCTGCCACTACTATCCTACTCATACCTCCTCATTCTTCATTCTTTTTCCCAATTCCCTCATCCTTTGGGATGATGATGATGGGGCTTAATTGGCTGCGCTTATCCCGGCCGGACAGCTGGCGGCTTTGCCAACGTCCAGTGCACTAATCCCCCCTGGGTATTACCATGATAATCATAGTTTAATTAGCGGTTTCAGCTGCATTTGAAAAACGATATGGCGACACGATAGGTATCAGCGGGAGGAGCAGCATCATCATTAATCAGGAGGTCGGGGCATTATCATCTCCTCGGTTACGTAAACGAAGGGATTCGAAGGACCGACGCTCCTGTTGAACAAAGCCAATAACATGTTGTAACATGTCAGTGCGCGGTCTGTTCGCCTCACGTTGGCATAATTAAAAGGATGCTGCCGCCAAGAGTTCCGCAAATGACAGACGTCAGCTGTTCTTCGCTCTTTCGTCTACCGTCTCTCGCTGATATTAATTGATGTCCTGTCACATGTTGCGACACGTTGCGACATGTTCTGCGAGCGAGCGAGCGAGCGAGACACAATTTAGTCGCTTATCGCTGCCACTGGACCACTTCCACTATGCAAATCGTGTCTCTGTGTAAGTCAGTCAGTCTGCCAGTCAGTCCGCCTTCGATATTTGCCCAACTTTTGTCTGTCTTTCGTCCGTTTGTCTCCCTATCTCCCTCTCGCTCGCCGGTTGAATTATGCATGAGCCTTACACACACACACACACACACACGCATGACGGCCTTGTAGTCCTGCCTCCTCCCACTTGCTGTCCTTCTTGCTCCACTCAGCAATATATGCTGAATAACTGTGTGTGTGTGTGGGCCGCACGGACTCTATCTTTCTATCAATTTTGCATACTTGGTATGGCTTTTGAGGTTATATGTGGCTGGGTCGTGATACGGCCCATTGTGAAACGTTGCCACGTGCCACGCCCCCTCATCATCAGCCATCTAGCCATCTATTCATAGCTTGTGTGGGATTTGGCTTAGGCACGATAAGAATGTGTCTAAGTCCCCCGATAATCCCGAGAGCGATTGAGGCGACTCGGAAGAGTTGCGAATGTTTTGGGGAAAGCAAAGGGGATGCGGCGAGTGCCAAGGGTCGAGTGAGGGCTTTGGAAATAACGAGTATCGATTGAAAGTACAAGAAAACCTTTATAAAGTAGCGGGAGAGAGATAGAGCTTGGTGGAAAACCAAGGAGAGAAGCGAGTTCAAGGGTGTCTCAAAATAACTAGTAACGAGAGAATACAAAAGCGAGTGCGAGTGCCGAGTAACGAGTGAAACAATTGTAAGTGCCAAATAAGAGAGAAAATGGAATAACGAGATAGATAGCGAGTGGCGAGTCTCGATTGTCTAAAAGTAACGATTGTAAGAGGTAACTATTTTAGGTAAAATATTAGTAAAAGAGGTAAGCGAGTGAGAATCTAGTAACGAGAACAGGGAAGTAACAAACAATATTTAAAAATAATAAAACATTAAAAAATAAAGACGAGAGACGGCTGATAATACGGAGAACATCCTCTAGTTAGTTGTGACTATACAAAATCAATCACTCTTAAAGTTCAGCTCTCGTCCTCTCGTCCAAGCTGAGGACCGACCCGTGGGAGCGTTTTTCTTGATGGGACGTTGCTGTCAAAGTTGTGGCCAAACTTTGTTTCCCCTCAAGGAAACTGCATCAAAAACTCGGTGTTTAAGGCAACGACGACCAGGTGCCGATGAACAGTTTGAGGACGAGGGTCAGTGTCAAGTCATTGGTTCAACTTTAAACAAAACTTTGACAAGAGGAGACATCGCCTGAGGAGGAGAGGCCGGTGGCAAAACATGAAATATGCGCTTGTTAACGAGTACTCGTAATTGGGAGCAGCTTTCGGACAGGCGAGTGTCCATCTCTGGCATCTGGCGACCAACAGTACCGACATCTTTTTTCCGCGTGACGAGCACAAAGTGCCCGGCGAAGCGACTGCATTCCGTGCACTCTCAATCGCGCCTCGAGGGTCTCTTCCGCTTTATGCATCCTCTAGGCAGGACACCACCTCCTCCTCCAACACCCACATTATTGGGCCATGGACCGCTGCTGTGGCGGTGCGCCACTTGAGAATTTTGTTTGAGTTTGAGTAGTTTTGAGTTCATAGAAGGGGAAGGCGCAAGGAGCGGAGGAGCGGACGGGAAGGCAAACAAAATGCGATTGCGAATGCAAATGGAAAATCCGCTGGCGTTGCCAACTTTTGCCGTCATGCGGACAATGGCTGAATGGAGGGCATTGAGCGCAGGTGTTGCACTTAGCATGTCCTTCAAGGACAACGCCTCAACATCGGCATCAAACAAGAGGCCTACCAAGGGGCAGAGGAACGCGCCTTATCACTACCAGGTCTGGGTCTGGGTCTGGGTCTGGGTCTGTGGTGTCTGGGCAGGGACCGTCCAAAAGCCTTGAAACTATGCCATCCTATTAGGGGAGTGCTCGGCAGAGAGCACCCGAAGAGGTTCGTATAAAAATGAATATTAAATCAAGGTATTTCCCAGTCCGAAGCACAACATTTCCATAAATGAAATTAAATTGTATTTAAAAATCTGTGACTTCTACACAGGTTATAGTGAGATTTTGTAGCTATTTACGCGACTCTAGAACGCAGGACGCCTGATGGAGAGGAGCTTAATCTCTATCATCTCCAGGACGAGCCAACGAAGTGGGCAAACAGGAGCAAAAACAGGAGCTATGATGCCATGATGCCAGGATGCCAGGATGCCGGGATGCAGTGGCAGCCACTTGAGTGCGTTTCAACGGCGTTTTAGTCTAATCCGCAAAGACAACAGCACCGTCAGCCGGATCATTGTTGCTGCCTCCTGCCTGCTGCCGTCGATGCTGATGACGATGATGATGATGGGGATGATGACGATGCCGCTGCCGCTGCCGCCGCATTCGGGCGCAATGAAAGTGCAGCTCTTGTGCCCGGATTTATCACAAAAGCCAAAACAGCAGGACAACAACAAAGGCAGCCAAACAACAAAGCTGCAAAGCGTTGAGCTCTCTCGGCTTTGTGCATCCAATTGTTGTTCATCCAATCCTGACAATCCTGGCAATCCTGGCCTCACCCTCCTCACCACGAAATCGTTGTCTATGGACAATTGTCATAATAATTCGTTGAGATAACTTCTGTAATTTGGCCCCCCGACCATTATGCTTTCCCGATAATCTCCGATTAGAGATTAGGAGTTTAGGTGGCTGGGGTAACTCCCCATGGGATAACTTAAACTTAACTTAAAGAGAGGCTTAGGACTTAGGCAGCTAGGACTTAAAACTTACCGTGACGAGCCTCCTCGCCCTCGGGCGCATGCTGTGTAATTGTATTGAGCTCCTCTTCCAAGTCGACGTGACAATCGGAAACGTCCCAGGAGAGGAAACCTGCAAGGAGCCGAAGGAAAAAGATGTTTAAGTTTAAGAATTATCAATTTCAAGTGAGCTATTAGAGTAAACTTAAAAACTATATAAGTTATTTAATAAGAAATACATTCTTTATTCAATTTAATATGCAGATTTCTTAGCCAATTAAAACTTGACACCGAATTGCCTTCAGAATTGAAATAATTACTTTTTGGGCTTAGTTTTCTAATCGATAAATATCGATTTAAGATCTCTCCTGAAATATGTCAAGGTCTTTTTAATACCAAAACGTAAATGATTGTTAAAAGTCATTTGCAAATCGATTCACCATCAATATCTCAATGAATTCCTAATAAATTAATAAGAAAATGCCAGATAACAAATCAAAAATCGATAAATTGATATCTTCTGCCATCCCTACAACGGACTACCCATTACTCATTATCCATAATGCACAGTGCACACTAACATTAGTTGGGCAAACAAGGAGAGCTCCTCTCGATATCATCTCTGGAAGGAGAACTGGAGCTAGACCCCCGCCCGGTCATACATCACCCTCAGTCCCATTTGTTTTCGTTTATAATTATAATGCAAAATGTCTGGGACTAGTGTTTGATAAATGAGCGGGATAAGGCTGGCGCTTAGGGGTAGGTACGAAGGGGCATTACGCATACGCCCCGGTGGCCAGGACTCCTTTTCATATTTACCCATTTGCCCTGTATGTACGTGTATTATGTCATTTAGTGAACAAATTAAGTCAGCAGCAACAGCAGTCTGCTCCCCCTTCGAAAAGGGTGAGTATTTGCAAATACAAATGGTTAAAAGGGCTCTTAGTTTTTTTTGCAAAAACTTTTCCTCGCATTATTCATAGTTTTCAGCGTGTATTGCTGTTATGCGAATGCAACGCGGCGTGAAAAGTTCGTGGCAGGTGAATTAATCGAATTACTTTCGGAAAACATTTTGAAGGTGGCGAAGGAGGAGAAGCAAGCTCAGGCTTTAAGCCTCGATGTGACAGGTCTGCCCGTTTAATGTTCTCTGGCTGAGAGATCTCCTCTGACAGATTGCCGACTTATACAGTAAGCTCCACTTCCGTTTTTTTAACATTTAATGAACCTGTCTCCTGCTCCTTATTGTTACTGAATTACTTATTCAAACGATGCCTTAATGAGTGCTTAACTTTCATTTTTTCCGATGCAAATGAAGCGCCTTTCCACAGGGGAGCTGCTGCTGCTGCTGCTGCGTTGGTGATGATATCATTGAATGGCAGATCACCATCTTTCCTATATATATATAAAGGTATATATATATATATATAACAATATTACCCTTCCGCTCCCCTGCCTTCCTTCACTGCGTCAATTTGCACAAATGGCTGGCAAGAGCCACAAAAGCGGGCCAGCAAACAAAAAGCAGCTAAAATTGTGAACTCAAGGCATAAAAATGTAAAATCTTAACACTTTTTTTTGTTGTGCAAAGGGGGCACACACCCAGATTCGGTCAGGATCAGGACATTGTGTGTGTGCACAACAAAGAGGAGAAAGCGAAGAATAAAGTGGAGGCCACAATGGGCGGAGACGGAGGAGGTGGAAGTAGGAACCAGGCAGGCAGGCAAGGCAGTCAAAAGCGCCTACAGCGATTGCACAAAAATAATGAGGAAGCGCGCGCCCAGGATATGCGACGCCAGCGCATATATAGTATATATATATATATGTATACAGCGGAGGATATATGGATATATACTCTGCTGGCTTTCTCTCTCTCACTCTCTTCTCGAGCAATCATCGGGCGAATGAAGCCACTCAGACGGAGGTCTGGCAACTGCTACAGAAACCGAATCCGGATTCGAGTCCTTCCTTTCGTCCTTTCCCTCTCGCAGCCCCTCATTTAATATTTATGCGTTGATATCTGTGAGTGAGACTTCAATTTGCTCAGTGCCACGAACAGACTCGACGGCGCTTTTTCGTGTTATTCGGCGCACTTATTTATTTATATTTAATTTCTGACTCTGGAAGCTGCTTGGAACGCTTAACCCCAGCGGCATATCTCATCTATTTCAGTCATTAAGATACGCGTGGCAGGAGTACTTCTTCGTACTATTTCGATTATTTTTGCGGATTAATTGTGACTGAGGGGCTGAGAGGACTGTGTGAAAGCCTCTCTTTGCTGTGTGAGTCATATTTCTGATTGTTAAAGCCATTTAATTCTGGTTCAGTGATTGCAGGAACGGTTTGTGATAAGCAACACTCGTAATAAGGACATTTTATGACACACAATAATGGTTGTTCATTCAAGAAACCTTTATAATTGAGCGATTTAAGTAATTATAGAGTAAACAAAGATTACAGAAAAGATCCATGTATGTATCCACATTTTTATGTTGAAATAAATGTCCTATAAATCATTAATCTGTTTGAAATCCTTTTCCGCATATTATTATTATTATAATCTCGAGAAGATCAATATTTAATCGTTTAAATGCAGTATTTTTCGATGTTTTTAAATATCGATACATAAAACTTAATGTAATTTGCGATAGTTTCGATATTTTAACGTTTAGAAGCGATATTTTCCTTTATTTAAAATTTTGATAAACTATATATTTTCGATAATATTTAATAGTTTAACTTCTAAGTGAAAAATATCTCGATATTTTTAAATTTCAATATATCACACTTTGTGATACTTTAAAGTTTAAAGTTTAATGCCATATTTTTCGATATTTTTGAGCGAAACATATTTTAGCCTCGATGTCATCCCAAATACATATTGTATATTGTACAGAGAATAACTTATAGACTCTCTAAGAGCACTCTTATCACATTTCTTCCCAGTTGTTCCAACTAGTAATTGCTCTCTAATAACTCCCACTACGACTCTACTCATTAGTCGCTATTTTAAGTTAATTGGAACTCATTAAAAGAGAGTTGTAACTAACATATCCCCCAACAGTGCCTCTAATTTAAGTTACTCTCGCGTTGCAGGCGAACGCGTCCCAAATCAGCAGCCAGGCTCACCTGTGTTACCTGACCGTCGCATCCGCCACACCCACAGCCTGCGATGTCGATGCCAAGGTAATCGAATGCAGACGTGTCAGACAGACAGACACCTGTTTCCTATCCTTTGGCACCCCGCTGTGGCAGTGCGATTCCCGCTCTGCTGCCTGATGGCGCCGTTTCCGCTGCTTGCCATGGATGATTACTGATAGGCGCCACCTGCCTGCCTGGCTACCAGCCTCCTGGCCTCCTGGCCTGCTGCCTGCTGCCACCCATTTTTGTGTTCTGCTCTTGTTTGCACAAAATAGTTGCATAATTCCGAGCGCACTCCCACCTAAAAGCCACTCGGGGTAACTGGGAAAAAGGCAGCTGGCAGCAGGGAGGAAGGAGCAGCGGAAGGCGTGTTGATTTTGATGTTGCTAAAAAGCCACTTGTCGTTCGTTCGTTCATTCGCTCGTTGTTGCTGGGACGCCTCTTGAAAGCGTGGAGAAAGCGCGTTGAAAAGTTTGCATAGCCAAATGAATGCGCCTCTTCTCCAGCTCTTGCTCCTCCAGCTCTTGCCTCCTCCTGCTAATGCTGCGAATGCTGCTCTTGCTACTTTTGCTACCACCAGAAAGCAGCAACTGGCAACTAAATGTTTGGAAATGCATCAAAATAAACACATTAAAAAGAAATTAAACACTTGCACTCATTAATTGCGTATTGAGTGAAGTGGCTTCAGCTCGAGCTCCAGCTTGAAGATGAAGATGAATCTGAATGGGCCAAAAGAAGCAGAAGCAACTAAGGAAGGAGCAACTGAAGGATACTCGCCAAAGTTGGAGACACACACAGAGAGAGAGACAGCGACAAGACAATAACAATTAAAACAAATCGAAAGTAGAGTAAACGAGGCAGAGCAAATAACTGGCTCCTCCAAAACGAAGTCCTTTTGACAGGACCGGAAAGAGCAGGGGGCGTGCCAACAGTGAAAGAGTGTGGAAAATGGAAACTGGCAAGTACAAAAAAAAAAAACAGAGAAAGAAATGGGTAAAAATAAAAGCGAAAACAATGCTGCGCCTGATTGCCCCTTGCCGATAAGACGAGCCTGATGAGCCAAGACAAACACACACAGCAAGGACCTTCGGACAGGCTAGGGGGGCGGGGGAGATGGCAGAGACAGGGACAGGAGCATGGACAGGGACATGGGACTATGGACATTGGACACATTGTTGATGTGCCGTTCGAGGAACAAGAAACGAGCGCTTATTGCGTACACAGCGATATGTAATTCCCGATAAGAATTGTAATTAATTGGACGCGTGACGCGTGTCGATGCATGGTAGTCGGAGCACAGGCAGCTCAATCCGATCTCCTCTATCTAAGGACCTTTTCTTCACACCTAAATACATTTATTTAATTGTATTTATCATAATAGTATTGGTAAATAATTATACAATAAGTTATATAGAGCCTGGAATTGTTTCCAAGCAATTTAACCATATTTTAATATTAATCATTCGAAAAGAACTCAAAAATTATTCAACAACATCTTAAAAATCCTTTAACAATGCTTCCATTTTAGTTTACAAAGTTTCTACATTTCTTTTGGTTTATTTGCCTGAAGATCAACTATTAGAATCCTTATTTAATTAATATTTAAAGGGAAATTGACTTAGGGTAGTTAAATTTGGTATTCCGATAGTTTCTTCTGTGGCTAGGATTAAATTTTGAATAAGATGAACCATAATTTTCTCAATTAACAGTTTTTTATTGTCCTTTACGTCTGCTTGTAAAATTACACTAATTGCAGAGTGAAGAAAGGAGCTTGGTGAGTGGAGAAAGGAGCTTGGTGAGTGGAGAAAAGAGCATGGTAAGTGGAGACTGGAGACTGGCCAGGGGAGAATTGCGTCAGACGCAGTCAGGAAAATGCGTCATTGTCTAATTGTCTCTCTCGTTGGTTCTTTTTTTTTCCCCCCCATTTTCCCGTGTAGCACCTCCAGCGCCTTTATTGTTGAGTCATATCTAACTTTGGTCACTATCCGAGGTCTACTCTCCACTCTCCTCGCTCTACACTCTACACTATACTCGCTCCTCTCTTCATTCTCCTTGCCTGCTCGCTCTCTCTCTGCTGGCATACATGACGTATACGCAATTTATTTTGAAGTGTTGTTCCCCTAATGGCTAATCAATGTTTATAGGCTACCCACCAAAAACAGCGGACAACAATAAACGAGAACTTGTGTGTGTGTAAGCCCGAGAATAAACGAGGCCAAATGATGGGACAGCATTTTGGCCACAAAAATAAGTGGGAATAGTCCAAAATATGAACGAAATGCGATGTAGATGTAGAGAGATGGCAGAGATGGCAGAGGTGGGAAACTAACACGGCGGACAGAGGACTCGTCCATATACATATATATATATATAGTATAGACATAAATATTGCAGTAGCCTGACAAAGGCCGCAAAAGAATGTACCAATGTGCCGAGGATGCCGAGGATGCAGGCTGCAGGATGGGAAGCTCGCTTCGCATAATTTATGTCACTTTATCGATTCACACAATATACACACGCCACATCGCACGGACAGAACGGAACACGGGAAAATACTCAACAGGACTGGAGGGAGGGTGCTGCGGTGCAGAAATTCGGAGGGAAGAACGAACTCTTTTCACATTTTATAGCCCTGCATAAATTGCTCCATAAATGTTTCTCTCTTGCCACGTGCGGTTGCCTCGGAAAATGAATCCCGAAAATTCTATTATCTTCACCGCCAGCTCTTCCTACGAATTTTTCACCTGTGCCACCCAGTGTGCCCCAGGGTGCTGCTGGGTCATTTCCCAGTACCCAGTACCCAGTACCCACTCCCAACTTCCATTCCTGACCTGACCTGTCCTGTTCGTGGGAGATTTTTTGACTGTTTCTGACAGAAGCAAAAGCCGGAAAGCCGAGGCGAGGCGAGGTCAGGGGAAAACCAGCCAGCACAGTTCACAGTTTGCATTCCAATCCGATTGTAGGATTCATTCTCGCTTCAACGAATTTTCTTCCCACTGCCCTTTGCCAGGTTCAAGGGATATATGACGAGGGATAAAATCTGATAGAAATATCAGGAGAATAATCGAAAATATACTAAAGTTTGATATATCGAAACTTGAGATATCGTTAAGAGCATTTAAAGGGGAAATATCGATATCATCAAAGAGCATAGGTATTAGATCTTCGTTACTCTTAACATTTAAAAACTCTTTAAAATTAAATGCTCTATATCCTTTATATAGAGGGATGTATCATATATATGTCGTTAAGCAATATCGATTAATATATCTGTAATCAAACAACAGAATCGATATTTTCTATTTATTTCCGATATTTTCTTTCTCTTTATGGCTATCCTTAAGCAATCTTTCATAATCCGCGCTATTATTTTATAAACTTATATCAATTTATATACTTTACGGAGTATCTAAAAGGGTATGTAGACTTCGGTTCCCTTTCTGGCTACCATAAATCAAAGCACTTGGCAACATACAATCCCTTCACTTCATTCCGAACTATATCTCCTGCCACATGTCACGGACGGGGAGACACCACCACCGCCTGCTCTTATGTACTTCTCCTGCTGTCCTCCTCCCCCTTGGCTGTCCTGGGTCACCTCAGTTTGTTTATATTTCTTCGATTTTACTGCCAGCCAACGCAGATCGCGGTGGTGTGAGCAAATACAAGCGAAACAAATACTGAAAAATCCGAAAAAGGAAGCATTTCTGACACAGACTTGCGCCTGTCACAATGACTGCTGACTGCTGACTGCTGTGTGCATTTTCCCCATATTCTCCTGCAACTGCAAACTGCAACTGCAAACTGCAGCATTTTCCGCTGGCCAACTAAAAATAAATTTGCATTTGCGCGAATTGAAAAGATTTTAATGCGTATGACAGGCCCCCCGAACAGCGACTCCTCCCCTGAATTTTCAAGTTTACTAAAGGCAAAGAGATGGCTAAAAATAAACACCAGGGGTTTTTCAGGGATATGGATATTGCGCCGCCTCGGGAGATACTTTAATTCAATTTGCATTTGCCAGTTGCAAGCAGAAACTTTTGTAATTGCCGCTATATAGCTGCTAATTACCCCCCATCCGAGTGTGTGTGTGTGTGTCTGTGTCACATCTAACAACAGCCACACCTTTGTGGCTTCTGCTCCTGCTCCTGCTCCTGCTACTCATCCTCATCCCCTTAATGGCTTTGCCTTAATTGCATAATTGCAAATATTTCGCCTGGATTCTGGCATAGCTGTCAGCTTATCCGTTTTAATGCCATCAAAAAGTTAATAACGAACAGGACAGACATCAGCCGATATTGATTGCCCACTTGAAAATCTCCATTCAGGTGGAAAAATCATAAGCATTCATTTATTTATTTATCGTTTCAATTATTCAATGCTCACATATCTATATGCACGCTGCGTGTGTGGACAACTAATGAAGTGAAATGTATCGACAATTTTATGCTTCAATGCTTTATTGTTGGCCAAATTAAAGGGCTAACATGGCACCAAAATTGTATAGATTAATAATTAAGGAACTTTGAAAATAGATTCTACTCTTTAGAATTTTATAATTAAAAAGATAATAACCCTTTGGATGTATACTTTAAGGTGACAAAGTGAGTATTTAGGAAGAGTTGTAAGAGCTATGTAACTCTTCAAGGATTGTCTAATTAGGGATGGCAGGAAGTATCTGTATTTGACGAAAATATCGATATACAAATTGATTTTTTAACATTAAATCAAAGGGCTTAACTAAAGACTTCGTTTAAGCTATAATTCTTGGATGTAAATATAACGGGGTTATGAAAATTGTGTTTTAAGAACGTTTTAAATATAATCGGCAATTTCAAAATATCAATCTATACAATATTTTTAATATCGATAGTGATATGATATTAATCGCGATTACTTTATCGCTATATTATATGATATTGGACTTTTTCTTTCCATACACACAGTTTTATTCCTTTAAAGTCGATTCTTTGTGATTATTTAAACTTTTATTTTCCATCTGCAACCCCGTTCCTAATCCATGTAATAAACTTAATGTATTCCCTCTATTAGCCCGCATGTTCTTCTAGGATTCTTTGAAGTAAACATAAAATATTTGAATTGTAGTTGCTTTCAATTCCCACCACCGATATCAGCCAGGCAGGACACGATGCGGTAATCAAATATTTACACCACTAACTCCGCCTGGTAAGCCCTCCTTGAGTTATGGTTAGCCAGTCCTTGGATCCCTTTTGGCCTCATCATCAGCTGCTGCTGCTGCTGCTGCTGCTGCCGCTGATGCACACGAACTACACATGCTACGTGTGCACTATAGATATATCGAAAGATATATGCCCATTTGTCCGCCTTTTATGTTATTTGCCATTATGGATTTCCAATTTCATGCCTGACTTTACTGCATTACGGGGTAAATGCATCAATGGGTGGGGAAGGGGTACAGCAGCCACATAAAATAGGAGGGGCAGGACACCCTGCCATATCTCTCGCCTTGCCACAATGGACAAACGTATGGTAAGTCTTATCTGGCGCAGCCAGTCGTCATATATATATATTGTAAAGACACTGCGGGAAAATATTAGCCAACTGAGAAGCATTTCTAGGCAATACCTTAGTTTATAATTTATCCTTAGAGAATCGAATACCTTTCAAGAGAAAGAAACCTTATTTTCTGTCTCAATTTACCATAGGAATATCCTTTCTTCCCTGGCAATTTCTCTCGGTGCCTCACATATCGAGAGGCAGACAAAGTTGAAAGCGTTAGCCATGAGGGCAATAAAAAGCATTCGAAATGTCTTTTTGAGTCTGAGGTGATGCCCAGATTGAATCGAAATGAATTTGTATTGAATGTTCATACATATATATATATCTGGCATAGTTACGGCCAAGGGTGGGGCCAAGGAGGCGCTAATGCGGGCTGTACGGGCACGAAAGGTAAAAAGTCAGTCAGGAAAATGGGTAAAGATGTGGGTGGGGAGAGAGTACCGCCTCGAATGCAATTTGTCAACGATTTTTCGCAATTTCCCAGGCAAGGCAAGGCGACAAATTGGATCCGAGCAGGCACACACACGAACAGGACAGAGGTGGATTGAACGGGGAACGAGAGGAGCTTCTGGCATGCTCAGCATTTCATCATTCAACGCGGCACGGGCTGGGAAAATTGAAAATTTCATGCATATTGCATTCCCTTGGAAACTTTAGCCACCAAAACATTAATTGCTATTAAGTGTAAATGGAAAATTGAGAGGAAAATGCATTTTACACAGTCAATCAATAAGGTGGTAACTTTGGATTTTGCGGTGGATTATGTTCGTTCTTGGGCCATAAATAAATAAAATAACCGTGCAATTTCCATGAGGCCAGCGAGGAAACAAAGTGGGAAAAGTGCAAAGTGGAAAATGAGAAAAACTAAATCCAGGAGAAATAAATAAATCAGTTTGTGGGGAGTAGAAATCCAAGGCAAAGCACTTAAGAAGGTCTACCAGACCAGGCAGCAGTTTTATATTTATCTTTTCTTAGTTCTAAGATGGTAAATTACAGGTGGCTTTAAGTTTGGTTAAGAGAATGTATTCTTATGACCTTGTGGCAGTTCAAAGAACTCTTCAATTATATTTCAATTTCTAGCCTTGAGGCAACATCAGTTTCCTTGCTGCATCAATTCCAGAGATTGAAGTATTTTACTGAGCCATTAGTTTTCGCACAAAATGTTCTTCTCGGAAGTCCGCAATTCAAAGTCAGGACCATCGAACGATCTCTCGACTGTCCCTGTCCCTGAATCCTGCCTGAATATATGATGTGTGTGTGTGGGTAGAGGGGGTTGTCACCAGCTGCACTTGGCAGGCGACCAACAAATCACTTGATGACTGCTAACCACAACCAACGACGATGGGGGGAAAGCCCCAAAACGAAAACGAAAACGAAAACGATGATGAGACTGAACGCCGGGCTGAGAATGATGCAAGAGGCTTTTTAATTTCGCAAATGCGCCAAGCGAAAATTGCAGTAGCAGGGAAATGGCCACCAAACTGAGGCATCAACAGCCTCCACCCACCAGCTCCCGCTCCAGGGGCACTTTCATCCTTCACCAGAGGCAGCAGCTGCCTGCCATTAAATTACGAAATATGTGTGTGCATCATAAAAAAATGGCAATGGAATCAAAATTGCAATTTTATGCGAGGCAAACCTGCAGAAATGTATCTGCCAGATACTTATTATTATGCAAAGCAAATTTATGGCCACTGATTGAATTCCAATATGTACCAATGTCCCCTCCTTTCCCTGTAAAACTTCCCTGCTTTGGCTCCTCCAGGAGGAGCCTGAAACGATCCCATGTTCAACAAGAAGACCAAGTTTTTGCCCGGCCGCAGATGGGAATTTATGTGAACAATGTCAGCTGGCAATTAATTGCGCTTCCATGTAGGCGCCCAAGGACAAACCCGTGGGCGTCCTGCTGGAGACACTAGACTCCTCCGCTTCGCTCTCCTCCCTGTTGACTTTCAGTAATTGAGGCATGTCCTGAGTTATGGCCGCCCACCTGTGCGCCCGGTAATTGCGCGAAACTCGGTGGCTCCCGGCTAGAGATTATTAACTCCGGCAGCAACTCCGGAAAGTCGGCTAATGCCTAGGTAAAGGTAAATAAATAAATTCCAACTACAGAATCCCAAGGAATTCCGCGTGCACGGAACAAAATTTAAGTTCACAATTGCCAAGGTAAATGAGGAATAGGAGCAATAAAAACTGTCGTTATTGTGACACGATTCATTGATCGATTAACAGATCAAGATAGAAATAATCCAGCAATACTTTTTTTACAAGGAAATTCACAATTTTCCTATAAAATTAAGAATTGGAAAAGGCTATGTCGATATGTTGAAAAGAACAGAATTAATCGAGAAGGAACTAGGCCTTTCATACATTCATAATTATCCCAAAAATTCACCAAACTTGGTGTAAATGGAACCCAAGACTTATAATTATAAAGTACTTGAACCTGCAGTTAAATAAATCGATATTGAGTAGGTTGATCACCCATCTCTATGAGAGACTCTCGAATTAAAAAGAATAGTCCTTTCGCCAGGATTAGGCTGTTTCTTGGCCAACTCAATCTCCTCCACTCCACTCCACTCAACTCCACTCCGTGGCAACTCAAACAAATGAGTCCGAATCAATCAGAAACTCAAATAGAAGTCGCGCTCGGGGCGAGAGTCACCGCTGGCGAATGGAATTTGAATTGGAATTGGAATTTTAGGAGCTAACCAAGTCTGGCAAGGATCGGGAGAGGGAGCCAGGACGAGTGAGTAACGCAGTGCTTCCGCTTGACCGACTTCTGTTGGACTTGCCGAGTTCTGTTGGAGTTTCGGGGCAAACATTTGCATACAGCAAGGCGCCTGTCGAGGAGGAGGAGGAGCGCCTGCAATATTCAAAATGGCGGAACATTAATTTGTGCCAAGCTCAGCAGGAGCGGAAAATGAGCGAGAAAAGCTCACAGGATATTACGGATGGGGTGAGAAAGAAGCAAGCCCAGATTGCCAATTAATTTTCATGATTTTCACGTTGTCGACGTTGAGTGAAATGTGCAAGAGTCGGCAACTTTTGCGGCCTGAGTCGCTCTTCCGACGCTCCTCCGCTTTCAGTTCTTTGGGTCTCTCTCTCTCACTCAGTTGGCCCTCCAGGTTGTTGCCTCAGTTTTTTTCTTTTTTTTTTTTTGGACTCTTGGGTCGTAAAGCCATTTTGCAGCTATGAGAACGACCACGACGACGGCACGTTAATCAAAATGAAAGGCTTTAGAGTTACGTGAGTGTGTGCACGAATAGGAGCCGCCTCCTGCCTGCTCTATTCGTGTGCCAATTGCATTAGCCGAAATTGTATTTCACTTTAAATGTAACGAGATAAGCAATTTTTATGGCCATCCAACGTACTCGGACTGACCAGCGAGCAGGAATCAGGAAGCAGGAGCTAGGAGCGGCCCATTTTGCAGTCCAACTTTGCGCTTTCCATTTGCAGTTTTGCAGGCCTGCCAAGCCGTGTAAATACATTCCATTCCCTCACCAGGATGCCATGTGTGCTTGGGCCGGAGAAAGGAGTGGGTAAGACTTCTCTTTTAATTTAAGTTAAGTCTTCCCTAGTTCCCACGATTCCTGAGGATTCGCTCCTCATTTTTGGGTACAAGCGGGTATAGCCACCTTGTCGAGTTTTGTAGGTCTTCCGTTCCAAGGAAAAGCAGCGAAGAATTTACTCAAGTTTCCAGAGTGCGCAAGAAACACACGTTCAAATAAATAAAAATATATACAGTATATACAAACAAGTTTATATCGAATAGAGAGAGAGGGGCACTATTTTCTTTATGGCATTGCCAAAGCAGTTGAGAAAATTCATGAAATTGCCCCTCGGAAATGGGTTTTATTTTCCTGTTTCTCTGCATTGCTCGCTGCCAAAAAACTTTTGAGCCAAAAAGTGTTTTGGGATCAGATGGGAACAGCAATCGGTGTGGGGGAGGTGTGGGTTGGGTATGTGCACACATGGGCGACAATTTTCTCCTCCCACAAACTGGAAACCCCTGTGAACGCCTGACCGTTTCCGGCTCATGAATTTCGCATTGAACATTTCAATTTGCGGTCAAGTGGTCTGCGAGACCGGGGGTACAGCTCGGTTTTGGTTTCAGCTTTGGCTTTGGCCATCAACAAGCAGTTAGGAACTAATTAGCACACGTCCCGGCCAAATCCTTTCACGAACTCGACCTCAACTCGATTCCGAGCAAAAGGCCAAAAGTCATCTAAGCAATCGCGATGGAAGAACTTTGCCTTGAATCGATGGTGTGTGGTGGTCGGCTCGCTTATATACTTATTATATATTTAAGAGGTATTTTCAGAGATTTTATATAATCGTGAGTTAAATGAAACATGCATAATTCCTAATGTGATTAATTGATGTTAAATTGTTGAATTTCTGCTATTGTTGGAATACTGGAATTGTTGAATGCCTGCTCCGTTGTTGAATTGTTGTATTTCCTTCAAATGTTCTTATTGTTATTACTCAGAAACTGTTGGGTAATTAATTTGGAGACCTTTAATATTTTAGAATGTATTTTAACATAAATTTGTAATTGATTTTTCATCAGTTTACATAAAATTTCTAATCATTTATAAATCAAATTTATAGATTCATTTGATGAATTCATGTTGTATGTCTTCTTAAAACCCCGAAACCCTAGGAATGCTGGCTCCAGTTTTTGGTGGCCTGGACATCGGAAACTAGGTCCTCGGTCCTCTGCATTCGCTCATTAGAATAATGACAAATTAAATTGCAAATTTAATGACACGCTCGTCACGGCGTCGCCACCATCCCCTCCCAGCCGGGCCAAAACTCAAACTGAAACTGAAACTGAAACGACCTGGCGAAAACTAATTAAAGTGAAACGAACGTAACGTGAGCTGGGGAGCCCCGAAAAATGTCGATGGAGGAACGGAGGAGGGTGCAATGTGGGTGTGGTCAGCGGCTGACCACGGGTGCGTCGCATGATCTTTGCCACTGTGCAGAAAGGGTCTTGGGTCTTGGCGGCCTACACCTGGCTGAGTGAGTGTGGCCTCCAAATGCACTTCAAAGCAATTAATTTGCAATAAAAGCATTTTTAATGTCTGTACGTGTGTGTGTGTGCTGATTGATGACGCAACAGACCACCGCAACCCCCCCCTTTAAGCCGCTGTCTGCAGCAATGCCCGCTTCGATGCCACATTGATTATTGCGTATACGCCGCATTGGACAAAGAAAAACACAACGTTTAGACCTCAGGAAACAGTTCGATTGGCAAGCTGATTGATTTATGTCTTTATGCTAATTTAAGTTAGAAAACTAGCTCCCATTTTACTTGGTATCTTATCTTTATAGAGATATAACATATACTTTGACTTATATTCTTCTATAAATACTATAAAAACTATTCTTTTGAATGCCCAAAGGTTTTCTTTCTTAAATTACATGAAATTTCAAAGGATTGCAGTGAGAACCTTTACATTTTCAAGTGACTTTCCCGGCAGAAGCCTTGTCAGACCATTATCCTTACACGGACTATCCCACGTAATCGAAGGAATCCCCTGGCTAGCTGGCTAGCAGACTTTCGGGTGCCCCATCGAGTGGTTTAGTGGCTCTGTGTGGCCACCGCTGCTGCTGCACCGAGTGCAGCTCGAAATTGCTGTCATTGCATTGTCAGCGCAACTTTGTTGTTCGGTTGAACGTGTCCGGCTTTTCCGGTAGCGGAGGAGGAGAACTACGGTCACGTAGTAGCAGGCTCTTATGTGCTGGCATCCTGTATCGTGTGTCCTGCCCAGCTGTCACACATCCCGCGCACATTGTCACGCAATCAACGTTCTCCAAATGGGAGACGACGACAAGAACGAAGCTTCTTGTCCCGTTTAGAAAAAAAGGTCTAAAAATATCAGCAAAATCGAAGCTAGTCACGCGTCTTGTCTCTGCCCTGTCTGCCCCTTTATTTGATCGATTTTCCGGCCTAAACCCCATAGTATATCCATAGTATAGTGGCCACGCCCTGTCCATTTTCCGCTTTCCCCTCTTCTGTTCTCTTTCTTTTTCTTTTTGCTTTCTTTTTTTTTTCGACAACAGTTGTCATAATAATGTTATGTGATTCGCCTGACCTTGAACGCCTCTCTCTCGTCGTCTTTTTATTGATTTATTTTTAAGTTAATTAAAAAAAAGAAGAAAAAAAACCAAAATTGGCAGAGCGGGAAGCGTGACTGCAATTGAGCTTGGTAATTGTCATAATCAAGTGGTTGAAAAGAGCCCAAGGAAGTCAAGTGTGGATGAGGAGGAGCACAAAGTGGCCAAGTGGCCAAGTGGCGTTCACTTGAAGGCCTTTGAAAAAAAAATAATAAAAAAGAGATGTAAGCGACACCGCAGAACAAACAGAACGTAAGGATAAGGAATGAAAAAGTCAATTATTTAATTAAAAAAATAATTACAAATTTATTGAAAATATTTGTATAAATATTTGATGAACGTAATTAAGTTATTTTTCTAGAGGTTCTAGAGGCAAAGAATTACTTGAACTACAAACTGTCTTAAGTCTTAAGCCTTCTTTATATTTTATTTTAAATTAAAATAAAAACCCAAGCTAGACCCCTGACCTTTTCAAGCCTTCAGCTTTTATATATAGCCCTTTTTTTGGTTTGTTTCTTTATATAATATATATGTTGATATTTTCCTATTTGTTACCCGGCTCATTTAGCGTTTCCCGGCTCTGTTTGTCTGTTTTTTTTTTCTGTGGGTTTTCCGTTGAACTGGCGGCGGTTGTGTTTTCTTTTTTTGCCTTTTCCCAAAATCAATTAAAAAAGGAGGCCGTCGCAGTTTGTTCTCCATCCTTCCTGCCTCTGTCTCCCTCTGTTTGTTTAGTGTAAACCGACGGAACTGGGCAAACATTGCAATTTTTTTTTTTGCCACTTTTGTTTGGTTTTTGCTGCACCCAAACCTCCTCCAGGTGGTAATCCCCAACTGCCCAGGTCGTCGTCGTTGTCGACCGGCGACTAATTTTCAGTCCGCACGGTCGAGTTTTAGTAATTTCCGGACGGCGGAGAGTATGCACACCCTTTCCACGTGCCCCCGGCAATTATGCCACGCCCATGGCACTCCGTAATCCGTATCCGAAATTGGGATTCCAGCAACAGAGATGCAAAGGTATTATAGATAAAGGATATAGAGGGATATTTGCCAAATAAATTGAGGAATCGAAGTTTGAAAGTACTTTTTCCACTGACAAGTAAACCTGTATCTGTATCCTTTATCCTTTCCCTACGATTAATCCTTTTTTTTAGAAAGGCGTTTAGTGTCATCACTATTCCCGGAGACACCCAATCGAAGCCCTATTCCTGTCTGTCATTCTGTTGCATCCGTCTGACATTCTGCATTGTCGCCCTTTTGCATAAATCAAATATTTGTTAATAATCTGCGACAACAGGATGCCGGCACACGGATGGGCAACATCATCACACTGAACTTTGACCTCACCGACGGACTGGCCTTTTCATTGTCTGTGGCGCTGTTCTCTCTCTCTCTCTCTGTTGTTGTCGTGTTGCTGTTTGTAATGCAATCAACATGAAAATAATTAATACAATTAAATGCAAACAATCCACGCCAGCTCCCAGTCCCGGGTGCGAGTGCGAGTGTGTGTTTTCAATTTTAATTAAGCCAAAGCGAAGGAGGAGAGTCGTCCTCGCATCGCAACGCTGCATACTTTCATGCGCAATTTGCTTAAATCGAATTACCAGGAGAGCATTCCGCCGTAGTCAGGACATGCCAATCGAGGGGCAGGGCATCCAGAGTGCCCGTGTCCATGGGCACCGGTAATGGGAATTCGATTTATCGTCTGTGTCATTTAATTGAAAAGTGCACTGCCCTCTGTGCCGTTCAAGGGAGTTCTAAAAGCTTGGGTTGGGCACTAAACGTAAAGCTGGGAGCCCCCGATCAACAGAAACGATCTAAGAGAGTGTAGGTTTTGTTTTTGTACCTCTGAGAGTGCTGTTTTTCTCACGAAATTCTGCAATAAATATAAGAGAAGGAGTTCTGTTGCCAGGGTTGGGCACCAAATTCTTTGATCGGAGCCTGACAATCAGAAACTATCCTTTGAACAGGGAAAATATGTTGGTAAAACTAAAAGGTATCGGCATTCGTTTGTTTGTACATCTCAGCAAGCAATTTTTGTCTTGTGTAGATTTTGTTTTTGTACTTTTGAGAGAAAAGATCTCTGATTATTTAATTTAATTTATAATCAATATATACTTCAGCGAAAAAGAATAATCGTTCTAAAGATCTTTGATATTGCATTTATGCCTAACCCAAGAGACAACATATTTCCCGCAGAATATAAACCCCTTAATTAGATCCGATTTCTTGAATAATTGCCAATTTGCTTGGAAATATTTGCAAATTACTGTTTAATATGTTTCCCCATTAACTGGTTGGCAAATGCTAATGAGTGGCAAGCTGAATAAATGTCTACTGAAAATCGTTCTTGCAAGAATCTTTCTCTCTTGCATCTTCATCTCCTCCAATCTGATCCCGGCATTCGCGATGCAAGTTGATTGTTATTAAGAACCCAAGAAACTGTGTCAGACACATTGGGGGGCGAAAAAGTGAAATATGAGAGCATGAAAATACAGCGAAGCATTCCCTGGACAACCTTCCCGATTTTTTTCCCCCTGGCCAGTACATCTCCAGCTCCAGCTCCATCTCCAGCACCATCTCCATCACCATCTCCAGCTAATTAGAAACAGCAGACGTGGAGACGGCAGCCAGCAGCCAGTAAAGTGTGAAACGGAGGCGATGGAGATGGCTGGGAGATGCAGCTGGGGAGTGGGTGCTCTTGATTGGACTGGCGTGGATCCGGACTGGACACGCGACGGCAATCGCTGAGGCCTGACCATCACGAGAGCGTTCAATCGTTCAATCATTTGCATACCCCCGAGACTTTCTAGACTGGCATTCAAATGGGCATTTCAAGATGCTTTCCAGATTTCAAGATTAATAATTACCGATTTAAATATCACATTTCTAAGAGCCTCACAATTGTGTAGAAATGGTCATTCAACTTGAGCCTTAATTGATGCCTTTTACTAGCAAATTAAAGCTGCATCTATAATTTCAACGAGAAAATGCCCTAGCATTTTGTTTTTTTTAGTTTTTAGCTAAGTAAAGTTGTCAGGAAAAAAAGTGTTTAATTTAATTTAGGAACTGGTTTCTATCAAGTTAGTTTTGGCATAAATGAAGGCCGTATGTTAGCTTAGAAGAAAGCCAAGCAAAGTTGGAAAATCAACGTATATAATTCTGTTAAAAATGCTAACAAAGTTCTACTTAAAGAAGGTATTTTCTTTTAATTTAAAATATTAAATGGGAGTCATCATCAAACCTCAAAAGTTATAAAACAATAACTACTTTTCCCTACATTTTATTTATAATTAAGTTGAAGATATGAAAAGTAGAACTCACCCTTGAGCAGATGCTGCAAGATGTTGTCCTTGTGCTCCTCCGAGTGCGGCTCGCCCAGGACGATGAGCAGGTAACAGCCGGTTAGCGGGCTCGGTGGACCCACAATGCCGCCGGCCAGACTGGAGGCAGCACCACCGCCATCGGCATCCGAGCAGGCCGTGTCCAAGGGCGCTCGTCCGCCAATCTCCGAGGGTGGCAGCGAGCTGGCCCCCGCATCAGTGGCGGCATCATCGTGCTCGGCCTGCTCGGCCAGCTCAGCTTGTCCGCCAGGCTGCTCCTGATCCTCCTGCTGCGGCGGCGATGGATTGCCGCCATTGCCAGATCCATTGGGCATGGTTTCCTGGGCCATTACGGCGTCGCCCTCAGTGGTGGCTGCTGCTGCTCCTCCTCCTGCTGCTGCTGCTGCTCCTGCTCGAGTTGTGGTTGTCGTTGCCTTTGGCTGATCTCCCATCACAGTTGGTGTTGTTCTAGTCGCTGTTGTTGTTGTTTTGTTTTTTAGTTTACACAGAAAAAAAACTAGTAGTTACACTCGAAAAAAAACGAAGGGGAATTGCACTTTTTTGCTGCCTGCGTTTTGTCTGCTGAATTTGTAGTTTTTTTTTTGTTGTTTTTGCACACGCAGAATTTCTGGGAAAATCTGCGCTGCTTCACTTCACTTCTTCTGCTGGTTTTGTGTGTGTGTGTGTGTGGGTCGGGTGTGTCTTGTGTGTGTGTGCTGAGTGTGTTTGCTTTGCTTGCTGGCCGTGACTTTGGCGCAGTTTCTTTACTTTTTGCTTTTCTTCGACTTTTTGCTCGCTTAATTGGTTTTCGTGTTTCGTTTTCGCTTTTTGCTTTTTGTTTAATAATAATTTGTCTTGGTTTTGTTGTCTTTTCTTTGGTTTTCTATTGTTATTTTGTGTATTTTTTTTTAGGCTTATTGTGCACACTTTTGAAGCTGTGTTTGGTATTTGGTTTTTTGGTTTTTGATGGAAAATCTCCTTTTGGTTTTTCAGGCTTGAAGAGTAAGTTTTTATTTTATTTTGTTTTTTTCTTTTTGCGGCAATTGGCGTGTTCTCTGATTTATTACTTTTTTAAATATATATATATTATACGTATATATATATATATAAAGTGAAGATTTGGACTAGCTTTTAGTTGTAGCAATTTTACTTTAGTTTTGCTTTTGGTTTTTCGATTTTGGTTTGTCTTTCGCTTTGGGTTTTCTCTTTAATTGGTTTATCGATAATTTTGGTTTTTCCTTTTTTGCGTTTTAAACATGAAAATTCGTTTTGTATTCGGTTTTTTCTTCAAGTGTTCTTTTTGGATTTTAGTTAAACTTTAGCTTTCTCCGCCGGGGCGACACTTGTCATCTGTATATCGTCGGATATCTGCAAGGAACAGAGAGAAAGAATAGAAAATCGGTAATAGGAAATATCTGGGAATAAATGGTTTTATCGGGCGATATATAGATAGTCATGGGCCTCATTTTATGAGTTCTTTCCCCCCTTTTTTGGGGCTCCCCTTTCCCAGTAATTCCCAGTGGAAGAAGCAACGCCACCACCAGACAGCCATTTCATCCGGGCGAGGAAGCCAGCCGGAGGAGTTGGCTATAAAAAGACGCCCTAGCAGACAGGAGAGGGAGAAGGAGTTGTAGACAGACGATGGGAGATGGAAGACAGGAGACAGGAGACAGGAAGACAGGAGGTGCAGCACATGAAATGCATTGAACTTTGGCCGCCTCCCAGATATATGTACGAGTATATGTAGACCAAGACCAACAGAGGACAAAATCGCATTAGAAGGTGGAATTAATTTTAAATTAATTCTTGCCATATGTTTAACTTGAACTTCAGATACTCTTTCTCTTTTAAAAGTGCTGAACTATTTAAATGAATCGATTAAGCAGTGATTAGCAAGAAAAACAGGGAAGGTTAAGAAAGCACTTGGTCACTTTATTGACAAATGTTGCAAGAAACTGAATAATTTACTGTAATTTATGTTCAATCTATTCCAAAGACTCGGCATCCCAAAATTCTTAGTCGAACCCAAAGCCATCTCAGAGATCGAGGTAGAATAAGTTTGAAGATATGATATGTTAACTTTAGATACTAGTTTTCTGTTCAAATAAAGTCCAAAACTAGCTCAAAATCTCAATTATTAGAAAATCGAAGAATTTTTTCAATAAAAACTAACCAAATTCGAAAACCTTTTGATAATTTTCGCACAAAACTAAAACATTTACTATGATTTATGATCAAGATGACTTAGGGATCCAGCATCCCAAATTTGGTGGCCGAACCCCATGCCAAATCAGAGATCAAGGCTTTCACGAACCGCGCTCTGAAGCAGAGTGGCAGCTAGGCCAGCCAGGGACATGCACACGCCCCACAAAGCACAGCAAAGATGTCGTCATCGCCGGCCGGTTGAGGGTGCTCGCTCCATGGCAACGTTTGGCCGTTGGAAGCCACGACGACGTTGAAGGCGACGTCATCAGCCTAGGCCGGGCCATAGACTCACCCCCTGTGTAACGACTGCAGGCGACTATAAAAAAAAAATCAACACACACACACACACAACAACAACAACAATACAAAAACTATTAAAAGCTAGCAGAAACGGCAGCAGAAAACTCCTTTTTGGTACGTCGCAATCCTTCAAGTTTCCCCCTCGGATTCCGGCCCCGTTTCCCGGCAACAACTGCATTTTGGTCGCGTGGCCGTGGCCAAAAACGTTGCGCTCCACTGCGCCGGAGTACTGGCACGAAGTCTTGCCATGTCCGTGATGATGAGGATGATTCACCGGACGGCAAGCGAGTGCTCCCTTTTTTTTTTTACTTAAATGAAGAGAACTGCAGGGAGTTGCCGGCATTTCACACATGGAAAATATATATATATATATGGGAATATCCTCGTGCCCGCCGGCTGGATAGTGCGGAAATGATGGATGAGGCTTCTATTTTGGGACAAGAGCCGAAGGGCCATTAGCTACAGTTCCTTTGATCTGCTGGAGATCCGTCGAGGTAGGCGTAGGCTTCTCCAGATTGAATTGCACTTGCAAACGGAAGTGGAATTGGTGGAATCAATAGGTCATCGCACACGGCGACTGGGATTGGGATTGGGATTGGGAATGGGAAAGGAACTGAGACTGGGCCAGGGAGCACGTGTTTTTGGGGTTGTCTCTGGACTGCTGCCACCGTCGTTATATGATATCACCGCAAAGAAGCCACAGAAAAAAAAAAGGTGAGGAGGCACTGGCTAAACAACAAAAAAAATTAAATATTTCACATACAACCGGCACACACTGGACAGCACACACAGAACAAAAATGTTGTTAAGTTATAGAAGAACTAAGCTGGGAAAGGAAAAGATTTCGTTTCCTTTCCTTTTAGGCCATCCCGCCCCGCCGCTTTACTTTTGGCTCTCTCTCGCGCTCCAGCTGCCCGATGTCGTCTCTCTCGCTGGCTTCGACTTGGACTTGGGCCTCGACTTGGACTTGGAGTTGGAGTTCGAGTTGGACTTGGAGTTCCTTGGAGTTCGGAGTTGCTTCTTTTCTCAGTGGCTGAGTGTGAATGTGTGTGTGTGTGCCTGTGCCTCTGGCTGTGGCTGTGGATCTGGATCCCTGGCGGTGCTCTGCTCTGCTGCGCTGCGCTCGCTGCAAACGGTGTGAAAGCTCGACGACGACTGATTCTCTGCTCGAGCCAGCGCGCACCACGAAGCGAGCGGAGCAGCGCCATCGAGGCAGAGGCAGTGCAGCGACGACGCCAGTCGGCTGTCGGCAACTCCTACAGTTTTCTTGTTGTTGCTTTTCTTTTTTTTTTTGCCGCTGCGGTTGGAACTTCCAGCTGGGCGCAGGCTCGCTCTCTCTTTCTATATCTCTGTGTTGCTCCCTCTCTCTGCCGCGCTACTCAGCTGTCGTCGTCCTTTATGTCCTGTACGAGTGTGCACATACCCTGTTCCCGATGTGTGTCCAAGGGGTGTTTTTATTTCGGGGGAACTATAACTAGACTTTATAGATTCCTCAAAAATATCAACATTTTACGGGTATATCTATTATATTCGTAAGCATATCTATCTATAAGATATATAATATCAGCTTTTTATATATCTATACCCTGCACATCTTTATTATTCCTAATTTTTCCTGTTCCCAGTGGTTTCTGAAGAAAACTAGCTACCTCTTAGCCATTTTTAATCAGCCCTGAAAAGCTAGTTGGGAATTCGAAGCACAACAAATGGAATTTTTATAGTATAAAGGTTATAAAAAAGAATTTCTCTGGAGTAAGATAGATTCCTCTTATAAATAAGATAGGATATAGTTTGGCTGGTCTCCCCATAAGAATTTATATTAAGAACTGAAAGGACAGTTGGGAATTCTATCCTAAAAATGTAAACTATCTAGTTTTAAGTGTATAACACTGAATTTCTCTCGCTGCAAAGTGTTTTTCTTTAAGTATTTACTACTGCCATAGTATTTATTTTATAATACCAGGGTAATCGGCACTTCAACTTTAGTTCGTGGTTCCTTTTCGCTGCAGGCCGGGCTAGGGTTTCGTGGCGCCCGATTAGCAATTCGCCGGACTTCGGTCTCCGATTTGGATTCGGGTTTCGGGTCCGGATTCGCTGATTCGCCGCTTCCAGTTAACGACTTGCCCTCGTCTCGGATTCGTTTCGTTTTATTTCGTACCGGCACCGGCACTGGGACCGGCATCGTTATGACCCCTCAACCATCCTGCCTGCCTGCTCCTAGTCTTCCCTAAGCCATCCGCTCTCCGTACTTTTTGCCCACTCATTGTCGATTTTTCGCCTGCGGCAACTCTCACTCCGCTCGAGTCTCTGCAGGCGGATCCTAAACGAAGGAGGCAGCTTACACTGGACTTTGGCTTGCCTTGCTCTTTGCGTGTGCCCTACACGTGGTCAGCTGTTGGCACCGGCTGCTAGCGGCTAATCAACTGCACAAGACACTCGGAGAACAGCGACTGAAAGCGGGTTCGGAAGCGGACGCGGACTCGGACTCGGAATCGGGCTCGTGTTCCAGAGCCAGACTGTGTGGCTGGTTGTCGGGAAAGCCGGCATCCATCACACGCCTGGAAGTCGGCTTAACGCTAATGAAATTACGCAATTTCCAGTTTCCCGAAGATCAGCTATGGCTGGAGGGGGGTTGCTAGTGCCTACAGGATGCTCTTTAAAAGGAGCAAGGCAATTAGGTTTGTTAAGAGGTAATTATCAAATATACATACATAATTATAATAAAAAGTTAATTATTCTGGAAATCATAGAATATTTACCATGATAACTGAATAATTAACCAAATCGAATGTTAGAATATGTAAAATAATTATTTTTGAGTCCAAAAAAATAGTATTACTGAGGCCTAAGAATTTCCATAAGGAACTAAAGAACCTACATCCATATTTCGAATTTAATACCTACAGAAAACCGACTTTATCGAGCCACATCTATCGCTGATCCCTTGGGCTTGCTGCATTGGAATGAATTTGGAACTTGGCTGGTGGACTGGAAAGGGGCACCATCTGATTTTGCACACACACACACACAGACACACACCGGACAGAAGCCCCGTACTGGGAACAGCTGCCAGCGGCGGAGTGAGATATCGATTTTGCCTTTGCCGCCGACTTCGGCTGCTTGCCGGCTTCGGGTCGGAGAACGACACGAGCGGCGAACAGCTGATATTTTGTGCGACTGTGCGCTTGTCTGTGCATGTCGCTGTCGCTGTGCTTGTGTAACGCTCAGCTGAGCGCGAAAGCAGCCGACCGTTGGATTTGAAACAGCTTGGGCTTCGAAATGCAGAGATGCAACATGCAGCCGAGAGTCGCGCTGATCTTAATGCTAATACTTAAATGATGCTCAGCACTCACCTCTGCTTTAATTTCGCGTTAACTAACACTGGTGCTTGCACTGATTATTTGTCACTGGTTATTATCGGTTTAATTGGTTATTGGGAGTGGCATTTTATATGGATGGAGCAAGTGGTTCTTAGTAGTTTTTTTCTCTTTTTTCTTGATTAAAACTTTATGAATAATTTATTAAAGCTTAGCACAAAATGGACACACGAATAATTTCGAATTACCACAAAGCGGACGCGATATTTTGGCAAAAAGCGGTAAGTAATTTATTAACTTAGAACTCCTTTTGATGTTTTTTTGTTTTTTTAACGGTTTTTATGGCAAATTGAGCTTTTGTTTTTATTCTGTTGTTGTTATTCCCGGTTGTTGCTGGCAACTTCTTCAGGCTTCAGAGTTTTATGTCTCCGAAACTGAATAAACTTTAGACGGATATTGATTTTTAACTGCTGTCACTGTGCCTCTCTGTCTCTGTCCCTGGCTCTTGCTTTGTCGCTTGCTCTTGCTCTTGCTCTTGCTCTGTTTCCTTCTCGGCCTGTGTCTCTGCTCTCTCCTCTACCGCCTGCTCCTGCTCCTGCTCCTGCTCCTGCTCCTGCCTTGTTGTGGCTCTCAAGGAGTACGAGTGCGTGGAGGCTCGCGGGCCTAATTGATTGATTGCCGCTGGTCCGAGCGCTGGCATTTAGCATTTAGTAGCACAGGTCCACTTGCTCTTGCTAGCCTGCTTTTCCGCTCTGCTCTCCTTGCCTTTCCTCTCGCCTCGGTTTCTGGGTTTTGTGTGTGGATTCTGCTGGCTTCTGGCTTTCGTTTCGAGTCTGCTTCCGACGCTGTCGCTAACTGTGGGGCCTCTGGTGCGGCCATCGTTCCCATTAGCGCTGCCACTCCATTCCATTCCGTTCCATTCCCATTGCAAACACACTAACACACTGCGGGCTCTGCTTCGTTTTTTGTTTCGGCTTCGGATTTTGGCTTTGGCTTCGGCTTCGGCTTCAGCATCGGTGTCTTCCTCTTTGCCTTTGCTCTTTTTTTTGTTTTTTGGCACACTGGAATTACGTTCGTGTGCATGTTCGAGCCTGTCCGGCGAGGCAAAGAAACATGTGACAGAGCCGCCGGGCCTTCCAACGACGCAGACGCAGGAGCCGACAGCTGCTGCCGAGCCGAGCCGAACAGCTGATTGCCAACCAGCCAGAGCGACGACAGGAAGGGGGGGGGGGGGGGGGGGNGGGGGGGGGGGGGGGGTGGTTATGGGGAGCTAGAAAATAAACGCCAAAAGAAAGGGAACGGGGGCGGAGGCAGACGCCGCCGGTCGCAAAAGCATAAAGCGTCTGATGCCGTCGGGAAATGCGAGGAATGCAAATGCGGACGACTAGGCTTTTGTGTATATATAGATTGGCTATTGGGATAAGTTTGGCGGAAATGAATACATATATAAATTACTTGATAGAAGGCAGAAAGTTTTGGCCTTTTGCATAAATCCTCTGATGTATAGCAGAATGCCAGGGTAACCTATTACCCATTCAAATTCAATAAAACAGAAAGTAGGACGTGAGCCGAAAGAGAACTTTGCTTTGCTTTGCCAACTAACTTCCTTACTAACAACATAATTCCGTATTCCATGTAACAGACTATATATAGTCTGTATTATCATCCCTATTTGGTGATAATAACAAGGATATTTCCGCCTAAAAGTTCAGCAAACAAAAACTATTTATATATTCTTTCAATTAAACACGAGAATCGAACTAAACACGAATGGGTTCTTTAAACCTAACTTAATTAATCATTAATATCGCAGATTATCTTAACTTCTCAGTGAGGAAAGTCTAAAGGTTTTCTTCTCCATTTGAAGCCAGACTTTGAATGCATTCTTCCATTTCTTAGACTTTATTTTAAGCCATCAAATGTTACTGAAATAGAAGCCTTTCGAAATATTGATTGCCTGCCGTGGCATTTCGTTACACATGTTCTCCTATATGTTCTCCTATATGTACACGATATCTCTGTATGTGGCATATATACGTTTGTGCAACTCAATCCGCGCTTAACGAGGCAATTCTGTTTTGGTTGCGGTCGCTTTGGAGCCAAGTTTAGCGACGACGAAGGGGAAAGAAAAAAACTTTTCTGCCAGCGAAATTCTTTAGATTTCGTTTCGTCTGTTGCTCCGAGACCGAGACGGTGACGGAGACGGAAGACGAAACCCGGCAGACACGTAACAACAAGCGACAGGAGCAGGGGGCTCCAGCTCCTGGTGGGAAAAAAGAAAGGGGGAAACGGGGGAGCCACGGCCCGGCCACGCCCAGTTTAATCCAATCAAAGGCCTAAATTTCCACTGCCACACAGCGAGGAAGAATAATATAAAAAAAGACCATGGAAAGGCAGGGAAAGAAAACAGTAAAACAGAACGAGAAAAACAGCAACAGTAGCAAACAACAAAAACAAAAAAAAACAAATAAAAAAAACAACACGAGCCGGCTCGAAATTCGAAATTTGAATTTGAATTCCGCGCTGGATTTCATTTAATTATAACTTAGCACGAACACAACCGGCGTTGCATATTCGATGGCAACGGCGGCGCCGGTTGCAGGACCACGAAAAATGCCTTTACACTAATGCACAGGAAACAAAGAATGGCGGATACGTAATATTAAAAAGGATAAAATATATGTAAACTGCTAACAGGGAGTAGTGTTATTTAAAAAAAAAAACAAAGGAAATATATATAAGAATAAATAATATAAAATATATGCACAAATACATGCATAAAGTATAATGAATATAAGAAATATGTTTAAAATATTTATCTATAATACATATAGAATATATATTCTATATAAATATAATCACGTATGCGTTATATTATAAAACGCCAGTAAAAATACCGTATACGTAATATTTAGAAGACCAAAAAACACGTATACGCCATGTGCCAACTGTTTATATTTATTTATTCATACTTATATTTATATATTTCCATATTTGTATGTTTATATTTATATATATTCATGTTTATATTTATTATTTTAAGCATCTCTGAAAATCGGTTAGGATTTAAGTAAGCAAAGCCAAAGCCAGCGGTCAAGTGCTAGTTTTTAAGCTCTTTAAAGAGTTTCCATTTCATTTGAAAACCACTTTGGCGGTACTTCCTTAGTATTATAACATCAACTCAGTTGAAAATTGAATTTTAAAGAAGGCATTTAACTAAAGGCTCTTTGAAATAAGACAATAAACTAACCAAAAAACACTTAAACCTTCTTGCGGATAAAATACTCAACCCAAAACCCAAGCAAACCAAAAGCAATATAAACCAGAAATTGATCTCGAGTAGCTAGACATTAAGAGTCCAGGATATTTAATCGATATACGATATACGATATACTCCCCTTCTGTGTGTCTCACCCAACCTTCTTCCCTTCTTTCCTGGCTTTTAAAAAGTTTTCTGGCGACACGACACTCCGACCAAGAACTCCAGTCTGAGGGGGGCCAAAAAAACCATGCCAAAAATATTGAAATATAATAAAAAAAACAAAAAAAAAGTAGCCTAAAGCCATGCAGCTGCATCGCGTGCGCAGCTCACTTACAACCCCCTCCCCGAAGTGCAAGTATTTCGGGTGAAAAACGGAAACAATTTCGAATGTCTGTGACGTCTTTTATACTGTATATTATATGCAGTTTATATAGAAGCTAGTACACAATATATAGTATTGCCCACGCCCTGTGAGCTCCTCTTCTAATTACGCTCATTATAATTGTATTAAATATTTTCTGGCGCTTTTTAATTATAACGATACTCAGGCGGCCGCTCTCTCTCTCTCTCTTCGCACATCGCTCATTTCCGCTTGGCATTTGGCGGTGCCACCTGGCCAGGTAGGGTGGCCAGGTGGCAGCGCAATAAATTGCCTTTTATTAATTAGAAGAAATGAGAGAAGAGAAAAAAAATAGAAGGAAGAAAGAGCGGGAGTAGGCCAGCCAAGAAATTGGAAATGCAATGCCAGCACACTTAACCCCAGAAAAGTGGCCAGTTTGGGATCGAAAAAGGGTCCGTTTGCTACTCTGAAAGTTGCTTTTATTGCTATTTAAAAGAAAAGGTACTTCTTTTAGAGAAACAAGTCAGCTTTAAAGCCTTTAACTGCAAAAATAAACCAGTGAAATTATAGAAACTTATGAGAAACTTAAAGAAAATGTTAGAAACTCTTTTAGTTTTTGGGCAAAATAATCGCAACTGTTTTTGTTGCGGCATCTTGACTCTTTGCAGTCACACAAAACCCTTTGTTTTTATAAGGTTAATGGACGAGTAGTATTAGATTAATTTCTCACTGAAAGCCAACCCCTTTTTTTTTTTTGTTTTTTGCGGTTCGTTTCGCTTTGTCTCATTTCTTTTCTTGGCAGTTGGTTTATGTTTGTCGTGTCCTTGCTTGTTTTCGGGCCTGTTTGCGGCGTAATCCTAATAAATTTCAACAGCCGGTCCCCGGGAAAATGTCAGGCGGACTCCGTAACCCCGTACCGTAACTGTAGCCGTGGTCTGCCGCAATTTCGGATCGTTTGCGCATCGATTTTTTTTGTCCTGTAAGTAAGTTTGTGTGCGCCTTGCACTTTGGCTTCGCGCCGCGACGCCGTTTTCCGGAAACGGAAGCGGATGTTGCAAGTGGCATGCGTCGCTGTTCGCTGTCAGTTGTCCGCTGTCCGTTGTCCGCTGTCCGTTCTCCGCTGTCCGTTGCTTGCGAGAAGTTCAAAGTGCCACCTGATTTTCTTCAATACGGTTTTGTATACCTCAGTCGCCGCCCAAACCATTACGGAATCCTCCTGCTTCTTGCCTGCATTGCTCCTTGGCTGCTCTGCTCCTTGGCGCATTAATTAAGGACGCCGGCAGAAGATGACAGCCTCAAGCGTCCCCGGAGGAGAAGAAAAATTGGAGAAGGAGGAGCTGCGTCGCCGCTAATTCCCCAGATTGAAGCTCAGAAATTGTGGCATTCGAACTTCTGGCACCAAACGTCGACAAGTGAGGGGAATACCCTTAATCCTTCGCATAACTTCCATGCATACGGGCACTGAAAGGGGCAGGGAGTCGGAGTCGTAGTCGTAGAAGGGGTAGCACAGCTGAAGTCAGCCAACTAACTTTCTGGCAATCAATATTGTGACCCACTTGTCTAAGTGCTTCAAAACAGGCGTCGCTGGCTACACAGCGGCAAAAGTATCAAATGGAAACACTAATCGAAATAATCGATAGGTTAATTATCGGTGAGAACGAAAAAGTTTAAAAGGTCTGCTTGTAGAAACCAAAAACCCCCAAATATCTAACAAAATAATCGATTTAATTGGCAAAAATCAAAATTATTAATCGAAATAATCGATTGTTTGAACAGTACAATATTTACTGCCTACATCTTTAAGAATTTAAATAGGGTTTAAAGTTCAAATAAAAAAAACTTAACCCTTTTAAATACCTATCGAAATAATCGATAAAAGCCAAAGAACAATAAACATCAAATACGCATTAAGCTGTATAGATATTATTTAAGCCCTAACTGTCCCACGGATAATGAACTTAGCTTCTTTAAGCATGAAATAGGATGAAAATCAGCAAACAAATATAGAAATAACCATTATTCATATAGAAACGCATTGATCCATCTGCCCAAGTTGTCAATTGACCCAATTGATAGCCAAATAATAATAATAAATTGTCAGCGCTTAGCTTGTGGACTTAGGCAACATTATTCTAATGATGAGACAATAGAGTCGCTGAAAAATCATCAATTAAACCACTGAAAACAGGCCTGAAACAGTTTTTCCCGTGTGTGTGTTTCTCCTCTCGCTTCCGCTACAGAGTGACTGTCTTTAAATATATTGTCCAGTCACTAATTAGCCTCGGGACACTCCGCGCCGACGGCTATTTACGGAGCTACTTACGACCGCAGCCCCAAGTGCTCAAGGTCGAAGTCACCACCCATTGTGCTATATCCCACCGTCGATATCCGCTTTCAGTTATTTTTATGACAAGTCCAAAAAGGGATGGCGAAGGGACGTCGTGGTATCTTGATTTCCTTTGCTGCTCTTGTTGCTTTCATTGTTATTAATATTTCATTTCCTTTTGGGGGGGGGGGGGGGGCGATTTCCCCTCCCCCCCCCACACCCACCCCNGGGGGGGGGGGGGAGCGACTTCTCCTGCACGCCGCAATCCCTGCTCCCTTCTCACGCACACACGGCGAGCAATTGCGTTTTATGGCTGTTGTCCTCATCCCGGGCTCCACACTCTGCCAGTTCATCCCCCATCTTGTGGCCCGAAATGGCGTCGTAGCCTAAGCAAAGAACAACAAAAAGCTTCATTTTTGCTTTTTTTGGGGCATTTCGGTTATATCGAGTTACGAATTTCAAGGTCAAAGAGCCAGCTGTTGGCAGTTTTTTTGTTGTCCTTTTTTTTTGGGGGGGAAATAGCACGCACATCGGTGTAGGAGCGTAGGAGTACGGGATTTAGGACACAAATTTACATTATTAAAATTTAACGATTAGCAGCAAAGGTCCCAAGGATACCAGACTTCCACAGCTGCTTTGTCAACTTCCCTCACAGAAAAAAAAAAGAAAAACACGCAATAATAATAATAAAAACCTAAGCAAAACTCAAGAAACTATTTAGAGATCACAAAATGCTCTTGCTTGGTGGGACGGACGTGTTGGATGAATCTTTAATGCCGGAACCCATTAAACATTAAAGGCTACTTACTACTTACCCGGCGTTCGGGGTTAAAGTTGAGACAGGCGGCTAGTAGCTTTATGGCCACCACGGGCTGGATAAATTACCAAAAACAGTTGCTGGTGTTGGACCAGAAGAGCTCATCGGGCTCATTAATTTGGCTGGAAAGTAAGGCAGGCGCAGCTCCTCGGTTTCAAAGCTATTTTTACTTTTCTTTTATTGCTCACTTTAAGCCAATTAAGTGGGACCGTGTCCTCCGATGGAATCTGCAAGGAATCAGAGCAATAATTAGTGTTATCCCAAAGCATAATCGATACTTTTAAAAGTTAAGAGCCTATCAAAGAGTAGTTAAGTGCTTAATAGAACGGTTCTTGGTTTGGCACAAGGTTTTAGTGCCATATTACCATAATCGATAAATCCGATAAGTATATGCCTATCGAAGTGTTGTTAAGCGATTAATTATTAACTGTTTTCAATCAAAGTCGTCGTTCTTTAAAGTAAAGATTGTAGTTTGTTTAAAATAGATAATCAAATGGTTGATATTTTAAACCATATCATATGATATCTTCTTAATTAATCGATCAAGTATTTCTGATAATAATCAGATTATGATTACTGTATTAAAGATTTCTTAAATAAGAATGATATGAATGATTTAATTTTTTTTGTATTATCGATCATCGTTTAATCGTATCATTTAATCGATTGACAACTGTTCGATAGGTAAGAAACAGTTGTCAATCGATTAAACGTTGCCAAGCCAGTGGCTTTAAACGAGCGCTTTAATTAAATTGCCCCTTTTGGGCCACGTCAGCTGGCATTAAGGCCAAAAGCAAAAGGTGTTCTTTGCGTTGCTGCTGTTACACTATTAAGGCGCCACCTGCTGGGCTGGTTCGTCTGTCCTCCGTTGTTGCCATGCTTCTTACTCTGGGCTCTTACTCTTGCTCTTGGCCAGGCCAGGCCTGGGTGTTTGGAGCACTGCAGGGGCTCATTGTGGCGCAAGTTTTTGGCGTAAATCGATGCGGCAGCCACAGCAACCATAAAGTAAAAGGCAGCTCAACTAAGCACACACACACACACACACACACCCTGCACTTATGGATAACATTTTGTACCTTTCGAGGTGCCCATTCTCTCCACAATATTCCTGGGCAAGGAAGCCCTCCGTTTTTGAGTGTCACTTTGGATTGCGAGCGGCTTTGACACGTGGCAAGTTAAATTGAAATGCCGCCGCCGACATCGCTGTACACATCTATTAGGCCAGAAAAAAAAAATATATATAAAAAAAGAGGAGAGTAAAGCGAGAAAGTACCAGCTAGTGGGAGCAGGGGCGGGGGATACTGAAGGGGGTGCCGCCGCCGACGCCGCCGCCGCTTCGAGGCAGCACTTAGAGCAGTGGCAACTGTTCAAGCGAAGCGAAATGTCAGCAGAGGCGTTGTCTTGGCCTGCACAGCGAGAACTATCAGAGTAATTTGTTTATAAATTAAAAAATATAAATACAAATATCGAATTAATACTGTCTTACCTCTACTTCTATTAATATTTAAGTTTTAAGCTCAAAATATATACAATTGTACTTGGGAATAACATACATTTTGAATTAATTATTACTAGCTCCCGTTTTCTAGGCAATTTAAATCTCCACAAGTTGTTTCTATATTGTTTAATGATAACTATATTGAATTCTACTGATATTTTAGATCTACAAATTCGTTAAGCTTGAAAATACTTCAGATTGTTATTGAGATTAACCTTAACTTTCATAAACCTAACTTTTTATAAACCCTTTTCCTCAGCGATTTCAAATCTCCTAAACTTTTATTTCACATATTTTTAAATCACAGAATTTAAGCTATAACTTTCTCAGACTGAATTCTTCTCAAAGATTCAGCAATCTGGTAACCACCGCCGGCCTTTTCATTTCGATTTCTGCTCCGCCCACAAGCAATCCCATTCCCCTTCCTTTTCAGATGGAAATGAAAATGACGGGGGCGACCGGCGGCGGCTCTTCTTGGCTCTTGGTCAGGATGATAACCGCAGGAGCCGCGCTGAGCCGCATCCGCCATTGTGTCGCAGTTGCTGCAACTTCCCAGCAGTATTGTTGGCCAAAAGAGCAAATTCAATAATGTCGGCGTTTTCGTGCGGCATTTGTCAGTTGCCAAATGGCTAACATGTCCTTCTGCTCCATTCCCAGACCCAGCAGTCAGTCGACTGACTAGTCGTTCCGACTTTTTGGCCGGCAGTCAGTTGGCCAATTAAACGAGAGGCACCCCCCGCGGAGAGCTGGCTGGACTGGCAGGACTGGCAGGCCGAACGAGGACGCACATTAGAGCTTGGCCAGGAGGAGGACTACCAGCAAGGGAATAGGGCCCAAAAGGATTTATGCAGTGCGGCACACACACACACACATTTGCTGAGTGGGTCATACTGGCTGGCTGAATGCGTGTCTACCGAGTGTCCTCAATGTTTATTGGGCAAACCATAAATAAATAAGCCATAAAACGCTAACGAACGACGTCGACGTCAGCCAAGTGCCGGGGCATATCTCGATCGGATCTGGGACTTGCAGGCCTGCGTACATAAACCAAGCCAAACCAATCACACCGATTGGTGGTCAATCAACGACACTGCTACGACATTTAAATTTCAATTTTAAAAGCGTAAAATGTAAGGTCCAATTACAGCTTAATTTAAAAAAATTCGATTTAAGCTGCTACCCTTAAGTAACCTTATACTTGTTATTGTCAAGCCATAGTTCATAATCAGGTTGATTCAAAAATATAGTTTTGTTTTTTGTTCTTAATTTTCCCTGCAATATTATCACACCTTTGCCACCCACCAATTATGAAATGTCAATGTGCAAATGTGCATTAATTAAGTAGCCCCCCCCCGCCAAGCAAATTGCATAAAAGGTCGCCCTTAAAGGAAAAAAAAACAAGGTTAAGCCGGGCTAGGTTGCGGCATTTGATTGATGGAGAAGCTGAAGCCAGATTGAGCGCCTATCGATCGCTGCGGGTTAATCGATTTAGCCCCACCTCTAATGAAATTCCAATTACCATCGAAATACAGCGGGAGATTCAACATGAAATTGAAATTCCAATTGCACTGCGGCATTTCAAATTACAGGACAAAGACCAGCCAGACTAGGCTGCTGCTTGCCAAAACAGAAACAGGATAATTACAGATCGAAAATTACTTAACACACGAAATGGCATTGCCAAAAAATAAACAGGAAATTGTAACAAACTGAGAAAGTAAACTGAATTGTGTCACTTACTTCCTATAGTTCTTTAGTTTCTTAAGTAAACTATGTAGAACTAGGTATGACATACAGTTTAATCTACTCTTATTCCTTGTAGCAAGTTTAAAATGTTCTCAAATTGTTCTAATCCTCAAAAAGAGCCACAAAAAGATGTCTGCAAACAGCAGAGTATACCGAAATTGTTTGTGTTCTGGTAGAATGCTCTTAAATATTATATGTTAATGCTTTTTAAAGGCCAGAGGAGGAGCAGCAGCCTGTCAGCCCCAAAAACTTTTCCTGCCTCTCCTTTTGGAGCCCACTAATATGTATATATCTGCAGCATTGTCTCCTGGACATTGTTTCTGTTGCCGTTGCATAATTGTAAGCTAGCCGAGGCTTTGTTTTCCCTTTACAATCGGTACTTGGCCACTTTAAAGGGTATATAGTGTTCATAGAATCAATATATCTTAAGATTTAGATTATAAATACGTCTAAATTCCCTTAGAACTCTCATATAGCAGTTCGATCGGGGAGAGCATCGATTTGTTGAGTGTCGCCAGGAAGTATGCAATGGTTTTTTGTGAGCCACCAGCCGGGTATTCCTCGGTCGGCTACTGCTGCAGTTTTCAGGGGTCAGAAGGAGTAGTTTGCCGCCGTCTTTCTCTCCCCCCAAAAGCCAACTTTAGTTTGAGTTATACATTCAAGCTAGGAGCAGGCAGGCAACAGAAGAGGGCTGAAGATATGGCTAAAAAGGGGGCTGGGGCATGTTTAACGGCTTGTTGGCCACTTTACGCCCCGTTGTACGTGGTACGTGGGACGTGGCAGCCCCCGGCAGCAGCAGCAACAGAAATTGTAAAAAAAAACACACACACCCATAAAATAAAAAAATAAAAAACAGAACGAACTTTAAAATATAATAAAAAATAAAAAAAAGGACGAGAGCCAAGAAACAAGCACATACACACACTTTTAGTTGTGCGTGTTTGTATGTGTGCTAATTAAGAGGGTTCTACAAACACACACACTCACTGAATCCTTTCGCTGCAGCTGCTTTAACATGGAATTCCATATGAGCGCTGCAATTGCCGACCTCCGTGAACAAGGCAATTATATTTTTGCAAACAATTAATAAATGCTTCCGTAACACTCGGAATATCCACTAATTATATGAATAAATAAACTTAAAATTCGAAATACCGAAAGGGAAGAAAAGCGACTTATACTGCTTGGAGCAGGCTGCCCGGCTTACAGCCCATCGCTGGCTATTACGTTGCAGTTGTGTGGAACTTTCAGTTTATGGTTGAACCTTCTTCGCTCAGATTGACATACATGCTTGCCAGATGTCAGGTACACAACACATTGTCGTCAAACTGCTTCGCATATACTTTTGCGTGGGCATAATGGTGTTTTGGGGCAGGCGGAAAAATCAAAGACCGCATCGACGTGGTGGCAGGTGGCAAATGTTTTAAATGCCATGCAGAGCCCATTGAAAAGTACAAGCACACACACTTTGGTCGGCACACTCCTGCCACTCCTGCTGGCTGCCTGAGCACATGTATGTTTCAACATATATTATAATACACGGAACAAAAGAAGGTTTTACTTATAATCAGTTACAATCCAGACAGGACTATAGTAAAAGTAGGAATTTCTCAGCCCCAAACTTGTGCCAATAAATATATATCTTTGGGATTATTATTTGAGTAATTTCTGGATATTTTCCCAGCAATTTGCATCATTTTTCAACGTGCACGCTTGCACCTGCAAATACACACCTGCATTTGTATTTATATATTTATATTTACCTTCATATTTATGTGCTATTTGTTTATTTTGTTTTTTTTTCTTTTTTGCTCTTGCAACGCGCCAGCAAGCTGGCAAGTGCTCTTTGGGGGAAAAACTGCAGCGAAATGCGAAAAGCGGCGACAAATGAATTTCAGGTTTTGGGGTTTGCGACTGGCAGGATCTCTCAACACCACGCGTTGCATGCGAATTAATTTGATTTTTCAACAGAGTTGAATCCATCAATTAATCCATTCATCCATCAGCGGAACTTCAGTCAACTTTCCCAGACCCAACGCGTTGTCTAGACATCTGTCGGAGAGCCATCCGATTGCGCTTTAAACGCTTTTTCCTTCGCCTCCCCGTTAAACTCTCTTAACCCCTTAAACTCATGGCGTCATCGGGGCGTGCCACCCGCCTCCCACAGCTGTTCATTTTGGCCAAGGGAAGGGAAAGCTTTTGTTTTTGGGGCCAGAACGTACGCTCAAAGCTCAATCGGGCTGGAAGCCAGCTGGTAAACCTGGCACTTGGCCAGTGGAAGGACTCCTTCGAGAAGTAGTGTGGGGATCCCCCGAACCCCCAAAACAGAAAGCTACAGCTCCTGCAGCAAAAGCTCTCTGTAGAGTCGGTCTGGAAGAGAAGAGTCACCAGCGGACGGACATATGGTTGGGGTCAGCCGCCGCTAGAAACTCCCCTACGAGGCTTCGTCCTGCAGAAAATACATTCATACGGATTCAAGCTATTGCCATCAGCATAAAGGACAAAATATGCTTGTCTGGCGATTGAAGGTGACGGAAGCAGGGACTCCCCATCCATGTCCTTGTCAATGTCCTTGTCCTTGTCGCTGTTGTATCTGTCAGCGGACAACAAATTGGTGGAGTCATCAGTTTCTGCTTTGCTCGACTAAGAACGAATTTGATTTGTCGAATAACAGACAGATTTTCGGCTATTAATTGGGAATTCAAACACATTTTGGCAGTTCGAATTGAACTAGAGCTCTGTTGGGAGATTGGGCTCTACAGGGATTTGAATTCCACAAAGGATTTAAGACCATCAAGGATCAAAATTCCACAATTAGCATGACTTTGATTGATATTAAAAGGTTCCTTTAATACCTTTCAGGGGAGAAGCAATTACATCAATTGAAATAACATAAAATTCACCTTTATTCGGGGAATTCCTGTTAACCGATTTAAGCTTCAATGGTTTAGTTTTTTTTCGTTTTAAAGATAGTTGAAGGTCAGTTTTCGTTTCAATGGAACTCTTAGAACCCAGCGATTAGTGCTCGCTGTCGTCTTGTGAGAAAGCATTATCCCTGCGGGTGTCCTTAAACATCATTCAGGCGCATTCGGGCGCATTCCTTCTTTTTAGAGGTTGACTCAAACTTTTGACTATTCACAGCACCAAATAACCTGTCCCCCGTCTCCTTATACCCGCCGGCTTAGCCACTCGACGAACGAAATCCGCTTAAATGCCATTTCCGGTAGGGCATGGGTTTTCTTCTCTTCTTTTTTTTTTGTCGCCATTTCTGGACAGAACATTGAAACGTACGGCCAATGGGGATGTCCTGACTGGCCGGGAGGGGTGGTATTTCCTCGAATTGAGTTGGATTTTAGTGTGGGGACAAGTGCAGCTGCCACAGCGTTGCCTTTTGTTAGTTTGTTAGGCGGACTCGCCCCCGCCTCGGGGCCAGCTGCATTGCAGTTGCCATATATTCATTGCAACGTTCCCTGCCCTCCCGTCTCCTGTCTCCTGTTCCTGCCTCCTGTCTCCTGCCTCCTTTCGTATCTCCTACACTCGTTGACCAAATTTTATTTCCCTGCACTTCAATGGGGTTTTGGGTTTCGAGGGTTGCGAGGTGCGAGGTGCGAGGTGCGAGGTGCGAGCTGCTTGGTGCTTGGAGCCCGAGGCGCTGGTTGCTCGGCAGCTTAAATATCAACACTTGACACTCACCATTGTCCCAGGCACTTGGCACCCGGATTTTCTTTGTCCACCCGTCGGTTTGCCGCTGGGGTCCATCTCTTCCGCCCCAGAGCTCTATCCGTTCTCCGTCGCGTTGACAATCCTCAGTCGGTCCCAGTGGCATCTTAATTGGACTGGTAACCTCGCCCAACCGGAGCTCATCTGCAGTAAAATGCGGTTTTAATTTGTAATATAAACATTATTATTTCGTAGTGCTTTCATTTCAGAAAGTTTTCGTATTTACCAACACTGGCGCAATGTCGATCCCTTTATGTTCTATCGAAATCGGAGTTTTTCCGATATCGATTACTCATTGTAATGGGAACTTTTTTTTATAAATAAAATATAAAATAAATGGGGAATTACTTGTGCTCAGTGCTTGTAAATATTTTTAAATGAACTCTGGTTTTAATTAACTGTAAATTTAATATTTGTAAAACTTACGTTTCACCAAGACGGCGCTACAACGGCGATCATACATAGGAATACAATAAATCCTAAAATAAAGTAATGTAAATAAATAAAATGTAGCAGGAAAACTTAAGAATAAATGTACATAATAATATATCCAATTATTTATAATATTAGCTCTTTTAAGACCTTTTAACAAGACCCACAACTACATAAGCAACGACTAAAGGACAATCAATCGATGAATGAAGGAAAAAAAAGCAAAGTGCAAGCAAGTTGTTGTTGCTTTAAGCCGAGAGTTGTGTGTTTGCATGTATGTATGTACATACATACATACATATGTATGCATGTAGTTGTGGGCTGGTAATAAGAATGGGAATAACAAAGCGCGACATGAAAGAAAAAGAAAAAAAAGAGAGTTACTCCAACCAGAACTCGTTGTTCGCTCCACATTCCACATTCCCGCCGTTCGCAGTTTCCAGTTTCCAGTTGGCAGTTCTGCTCGCCTGTCCGAATTGGAGCACTTATTGTACAAAAAATGACGGACGCACCCCCAGCACCGGCGAACTAGAGAATTTAGCCTAAACGGAACCTTTTCAACGGGAAGAAGGTGCCCTAAATCACTCCTTCCTTCATTCATTCATTTAGACATTCATTTATTCCACTTAATTGCGCGCCTTTTATTTGCACTGTTTTAACGAAAAAGTTTAAGCTTCATTTTCAGTTAAAAGCTTAGCCAGGTCGCGAACCAAGCAAGCACACAACACACACATACAATCTCTTTCACTCCATTACAGCTGGCTACAGTTGTCCCACTCTAACAGCCACTGCAGCTGGCCCGAACATGTGCAATGGGAGAGTGTGCAAGCAAGCAGGAAGACAGAGAGAGATAAAGACAGAGGGCTTGCTCCGCTACTTTCCGCGCTTTTGTCGCTCCAACGGTGTCGGTTTCAGATTTGGGTCGTCGCGTTG
Organism: Drosophila kanapiae; assembly: GCA_008042475.1. Taxonomy (NCBI): domain Eukaryota; kingdom Metazoa; phylum Arthropoda; class Insecta; order Diptera; family Drosophilidae; genus Drosophila; species Drosophila kanapiae. The sequence continues at coordinate 56,121 of VNJM01001330.1, forward strand.
CCGCCGCCTGCTGGTCGCCTGGTCATCCGTCTAGGGCAAGTTCCTAGAATGTTCATTCCAATAAGACACGCCGCCGATATGCTGCTCCAAGGCGACACGACAACCATGGATGCAACTAGGGTTGTCCGTAAAACTCAACTCTAAACTTATTGAATGCATCGATCGCCTACGCTGAATAATGATTAATATTTCCCTTTCTATATTTTAGTTATACGACTTTTCCCTAAATCACTTTGATCGTTTTGCTTAACTTCGTTTGGGTTGGTTTTAAAAGCCACAACTTACTGTGTTTGCCTTTGGAGTGGGCGTCGTCTCTCCCGCTTGGATTTGGCCGGAAAATTAGGTGTCTTCGCCACGGACATCTCGGGAAGAGCCGACAACCCTAGTGACGGTGTTGCAACGCAAAAAACGGCTCCAACGGGCGCAGGCAAACTCGTAGAATTCACCCGAACAGAGCAGGTGACCAGAAGCGCCAGCAGCGGCGGAGGCGCGACCAACATGTTGTGGCGACAACATGAGACGTGCTGCTGCTGCTGCTGCTGCTGCTGGTCCCGTTAAATCGTCTCCACAGTCTCATAACACTATTTTAATTGTTATTATTTAAGAACTGGTGCTTGTTTGTTGTTTATCCGCCGACACCGGCCGGTAGCCCCGAATTGGCAGCTGTCTTTTCTCTCTCCTCTGGCGCAGGCAGGACTTGGAATTGAGGGGAGCCCGGCGGCACTCACAAATGCGGACGCGATGAGATGCAATGCGGGCGGCGAGCGTTAACACTTTCGTTTTCTTGTTCCAACCTGGCGCTGGCCGCTGACCAGGCGCCCATCTTCGCGAAACCTGTTGTCACGACACAACAACCGGCAAGCAACTGGCACGAGCGAGACGACTCTACTTGGCTCGCATTAGCATCTCGCTCTTGTTCACTACTCTCACACACACACAAAGGCTCTCAGAGAGAGAGAGAGAGAGAGAGAGACACACAAGTACACACTTTGGGGCGGCTGCTGCTGGTGTGATTACTGCGTGGGCGAGCGCACAATCTCTCTCTTTTTCACTTGGGGTGGCCATGAGATGGCAATGTCCTTGTATAAAAAACAGTTTTTGTGCACAGGCGCTCATCGAACTGCAGCCGGTGGAAGAGGTTGGCAAAAGCAGCAGCTATCTCATTCTGGCGCGCTAAAGGCAAATCGCAACATGTTGCTGAGCAACATTTTCTGCTGCCCCTCTCTTCATAAAGCTTATACACAGTGAACGCTTGTTAAATGCAAATTTACAGTTAATGCTGCACATGTAGGAAAACGAAATATGTATATATTAATAAAAATAAAAAATCAGCTAAATGCAGCGAACGGAAACAGGCAAGGATTTCACACATTGTGGCAGGGATTTTCAAAGATGTCTAAAAAATTACATACATATGTACATTCTTACATACATTCATAAGCTAAAAATTATATTATCTCCTATAGCGTCAACATTTCTACTGTACTTAATAAAAACTTTATAAAAAAACCCGATATTTCGTTAACCTTGTCGACTCTCTGAATATCCCCCCTCCCTATATACTATATACCGTTCACTTCCCCTCCTAGCAAATTTCCATTCCAGTAGCCCTTTTCCAGCGCCCACTGTACTCGCTCTCTTGTGGGAGTTTCGATTTCTCTGCCTGCCCCTGCGGATTCAATGCCATTCCAGCCAGCTGCCGTGGCTGCGTTCCTGTTCGAAAATCGACTGACTGAAGGCCCCTGAAATCGTCGCACGAGTTATCGACAACGACGACGGCAAGAGACGGGCGCTGTCCTGACCTGAACATATAGCCGGCGGATGCTTCGGTTACTTCGGTGCAGCGTCGTCGTCATCGTCGGCAGCAGCGACTGTGACTGAGAAGGGGCCTGTGCTGCAGCAAAAACTCATTAAATGCTCCTTCTTTTAATTAATCCACGACGAATGCTTTCCCCCTTCCACTTTCCCCTGTGCCCATCGTGTTTCCCCCCCCCCCCCCCCCCCCCCATCTTCCCTTTTCTGTTTCGCCCAAGCCAATTAGTGGAAAACGACCAACCCCCCCGCAATCGTTCCCGTGTTCCCATGCCCTTTTCCGTTCCCAGTGACCACAGATGACGACGACGGCGCTTCTTCATTAGCCGCGCGCACATTTCGACCTACGGATTTCGCAGCACATCTTCTTCTATCCTATTACGCTAACATCTTCTTAATTAAAACGCTGACAACGTCCCCCCGGCCACACACGCCCCCGCCCGCTGGCTGATTTTTAATTGCTTAATTGGGAACTGCGTAGAAATCCCGTCGAGAATGGCCAACGCATCCCAGAGAGCAGCAGGCGCCAACCACATCGCCCCTGCCTGTTGCTGGGCAATTAAAACGCAGCCGCAGATGCCGGTCGGAGGAGGAGAAAAGGAGGAGCAGTGGCCCGGCCCGCTTCCTCGGGAAGCTTCGTCAAGGTCATGTAGCGAGCCGAGCAACCACCACGCCCTAGATACGCCTCAGACCCGGCATGGCTAACAGGAGCCCAGTAAGCGACAGGACACGGAGCAGGACTCGGGCCAAACAACGGGCACGAGATGCTGGTGAGGCAGGACACGAGATGCTGCCGAGATGTCGGTCTCATGCAGACGCGGATGCGCAGGATGTGGGCGGCGCAAGTTTTCGGTCAACGCTGCTAGAGACCCGGGGCCACAAAGTTTCACAGAAAAGCTTTTTAGAGGGGAAAAAGCTCAGGACTAACTAAATCCGAATCCTTGGTAGTGGGAATGGGAGAAATAAACGGTTCAAGGATGTTGCGTCAGAACAGGAAGTCATATGTAACTCATATGTTGAGTTACTTGGTCCTTGAATCCAGGAAGTTGCTTCCTTTTGTTATCCTTAATGTACCCTTAGCTACCCCTTTATTATTTAAAAGCAGGACTGCCCACAAAGAGCACCCCAAGGCTCCTTAGTAATCCCATTGAATGAAAAAAACCCAAATCGATGTCAATTCTTCATAAGTTTTATTTTTTGATGATTGCTCGCGGGGAGCCGCTCATAAATTGTATGTACGTACAGGGATCAAGCGATCACAAGGTCCGTCGTGGGATGTCTGGAGCCGACGACTACGACGACGACCGTTCCGTTGCACTCCTCCAGAGAGGGACTACCTCGATGCCGCATCGCCGCTTCCGGGTTCCGGTAGTCCAAGTGACACCCTCCTTCCGCTTACACGCTTGTACGCATTTAATTTGTATAATTGTTGCCTTTCATTTTGGTTAGTCACACACACACATAGTTCCATATAATACGGTATTACATATAGTGTATATAGTAAAGTATATTATGTATAATGCATGTGTATATGTTGTATATAAATTTAGTTAACATTAATTCACCAAACACTCAATGTCTCTCCTCTCCATCGCGTGTAGCTCTCTCTCTCCCGTGGTCTCCTCATAATACTCTTTTTGTTAGTCCATCTTAACGCTCATACCATATCATATCATATTCAAATGTGTATAAAAGTTCAGTTGCCACAATTGGTTTTGTAATTGAAACGAGATTTGATTGTGGAAGGAGAGATTAGGCTGGGTTAGCTTGGGGCTTGGGGTAAGCGGGGGACTGACTGAATTAGTCTTTGGCACATTCAAAATCGATGCAATCGACAAAAGCTGATATGTTACGGAAGCTCAAAGGCCGGGCACCCCTGTCTGTCGGCTTGAAAGACTGTTTCTTGTGTTACTTGCATCTTTTAGTAATAGTTTCTGTTTATTATTAGACAGTCGTGGAAATAAACTTTAAAGACAGCTGTGTTATGGGGCTCTATTTGTGGTTTAAATGATAATATACTTGCTACAAGAGCTATCTTCGGCAAGCTTCGTGTGCGATATACAGCTTCCATTAATAAGCAGGAAATATACATGTTTTTTCTCATCACTGGGGGAAAACCAAGCATGGGTTATGGTCCAAGACAATATAAGGCATAAGATGCGTAAGGCGCATAGTCGTAGACCGTTATGCATCTTGAAGATTATACTGTTTTGGGTAAAGTTATTGATATTTCTTTGCTAGGCGAGCTCCCAGGCGGTAACAACAATTCAAGAGAGCGAGAGTGTTAGTTGGCTTGGCTAAGTCTATGGTAAAACTCTTGGCTAAAACATTCGCTGATATTCAGGCATATGATACTGAGATTTCCCTTTAATTCTTTTGTGGCGCTTCTAATGCGTTCCATGGAGCCTAATTTTCTTTTAGTTTGGTTTCGTTTAGAGATAGTTCCTTTTTAAATTCAATTCAACAAACAATGCGCTAAGGTTGTAACGTTTGCTAATAATTATATATCAATTATATATATATACTATATATATATGTCTTTTTTTTTGTTGTCTTTTCTGGGTTAACCATTTTCTAAACGTTTGCATATTTTGCTTTTATTTTATTTTTGATAAATTTGTAATATAAGGCCGCTTGGGGCAACTGCTATGAGAATGCTAAAAATACCTTCCAATTCATAAAACAGATGGGGGAATAGGATAGCGATAGTGCGGAAATGGGATATATTCAGGTTGAGGGATCAGGGAGATAGTTAGACTACGGATAATTGAAGCAAAAACCTTCTCATTCTTCTTAAACTCTCTAAAAATCTGGGGTCCTTGTTCGATTCGATTTGATTCTACAGTTATATAGGGTTTGATGTATTTTCATTACTTGTTCCTGAAGCTGAACCTTCGATACTTTGGCCAGCTCCACTCGTTACTCGTTACTCGTTACTCGTTAGTCGTCTCTCGTCTCTAAATTCATTAAAACTCACTCGGCAATCTCTCTTGTTCTTTGGAACACTTGCATATGCATATGTATGGGCTTGTGTTGTGGTATTTATGTTTTAGGGTATCTCTTACTTGGTAGTCGTTAATTTAAAGTTAGAATAAATACAAGAGTACAAAAGATTCAAGTACAGTTAAGGTGTTAAGGCAAAAAAAAAAATATAAAAATAATAATAATAATAAACAATAACGTAAATGTGTATTACGTAAATAAAATCGCATAACAACTTAGAATTACGAGGGCACAGCAATCGAGTGTGTAAACTATGTATGTACAGCTCAGGCGGAGCAAGTAAATGGCTAGGGACAGCGTTAAATGGAGGAGGCACTTGCCTAAACTAAATCGTAAACCATAATTCGTAAATCGTTAATCGTTAAGCGTAAATCGTAAATAATAAATAAATAAATAAAGATATAGATGCAGGGGGGTGCGGAACGGTACGGAAACGGAAACGGAAAAACAGAAAACAAAACAAAACAAAAGTGTGAAATGCACGCCAAAACAACTCGGTTGCTTTTCATATGGATTGGCGCTTACTTCGCCGCCTCGGTGGCGGTGGCAGAAACGGAGCCCGGTGTGGCCGACAGTGCCATCTTGGAGAGCGTGGCCAAGGAACGTTTCGGGAATGTATTGTTGCCATCCGATGGATCCGAGAATAACTTACGGAAGCTAACAAAAAAAATATCAGACAGAGATTTCATTAAAGTTATCCAAAATATATTAAGTAAGGACTTACAACTTGCGTATGCCCGATTCGGAGCTCTTTTTCCACGGCGCATCGTCCGGCTCGTATGGCAGCGGTCCCTGAACGGGTGCATCGTGTCCAGGCGGCCTGCAAAGGTGTATAGATATACAGGTGATTAGTAGAAGTATTCAGGTAGCAAGACTATCAAGGAATTATTGGTTATTTCTACAGGTAAACAATCGCTTTTCCCTAAACCTACTATTAAATAAGTTTAAAAAACAATAAAAATAGAAAATCGCAATATATCGAGAATGTATCGATAGATTTATATCAAAATGTGGATATACAAATCGATATTTGAACTCTCCGATTAATTCACATCTGCAATATAATTTATATATATTATATATATCCAATATAATACATATCTTCCATATTATCGACATATTAACGTTAAATTTAGTTTTTTTAGTTTTTTAAACTTCGAAACATCAAACTTTACGATATTTCCGATATGATATTATGCGCGAATCGATAAAATAACACTTTTCGCATATATGTAATTTAAACTTTATCGATTTTAACTTTAAATGCGATGTTTTTCGATATATCCAATAACTTTTCCTCTCGATATACACATCCCTAGACCTGACCTCAAAAAACTGAGGCCTCTTTCCGGGTAATCACTTCAATGATCTCATATGCACATTTAATGACATATTTAAATAGGGTTTAACCTTGCTATAAGCACGCAAAATAAACGCCAAACAAATGATGAATCACCTGCGCAAAGCTGAAAGAGTGCTTGCATCATGGTGTCTCTTTGAATGTGGTTAGCACTTAACGTAACGTAAATAAACAAACCGATGAGTCACGCCCTAATAGCCTTGTCATTAATCATTAATTTTTGCAATCGAAAGTCATTGTTTTAACGTTAAAAATAGCCAACAAGTAGTGATCATAATTAATGCGCCTTTAAAGACATAAACCCTTTTGTTTTTTTATGTCCTATAATGTGTAAACTCACGTCTCTCCTGCTGGTGGCGGCTCCACTTCATCCGCTTCTGTGGCCTCCTCCTCATCGTCGTCGTCATCATCATCATCGTTGTCCGCCACATGACCATCGTCATCATCGTCGCTGTCATCGGAACTGGAGAAATGGCGCTGACGCTTGGCCTTAACTTGACTGGCGGACGACGACGATGGCGGCGGCGGTGGTGGCTTCAGCTCCGCCAACTGCTCATTGAGCCCATCGATGGTGGTCAGCAGCTCGTCCCGCTCACTGATCAGCTCCTTGAGTTCGCGCGTTGTATAACGCGGCCGATTGGGATCGTTCTGGCCGTCATCGTACGAGGCCACCAAATCCTCATTCTCCTTCTCGGCCAGGCCCAAACGCTTGCGCAGCTGATTGATCTCCCGGCTCTGATCCTGCAGCTGGGCCAGAAAGTCGGCACGCTCCTCGCACAGCGTCTTGACCTGAGCCTGCATCAATTTGTGACGACGCCGGGTGTCTCGTTCAGAGCCTTTCAGGCGTTCCGCTTGGATGTTCAGCTACAAATGGCGAGGAGTTAGGGAATCGGAAGATAAGAAGCGCAGGAGACACACTTACATGCTCAAGCTCGCTGTACTTGTCCTGCAGTTCACGCTCGCGTTGCTTCAGCTCGTCCCGCTGCTTGTAGATCTGCTCCTTGAGGCGCTGCAGCACCTGGGTATCGGATAGGGCGCTATGCAGCTCATGGTTGGTCATGCTGATGATGCTTTCGGTGAGGCTGGCCCCCAAGCCAGAGCTTTGGGCGGACGCCGATTGCAAGTCCTGCGTCTGCTTGGCCAACCGCTTATTCTCGTCCTGCAAGGACGAGACCAAATCGACCAGCTCGTTCGTCTCGCTGCGCCACTGCTCCTCGATGTTCTCCAGTTCTTTATCGAAGCGTCGCCGAAACTCGGCCTTCTCCAGCTTCTCGCTCTCCAGCTGCGTCACCTTCTCCTTTAGCTCCTGTATGGTGGCATTCTCTCGCTCGTTCTTGGTGGCCAGCGCCTCGAGCAGCTCCAGCGTATTGATGATCTTGGGCATCAGGCCGCTGACGGCGTCGGTGCCAAAGCGATCCATAATCCGCTCGTACTCCTTGCCAATGTCCGAGGCCAGATCGTACACATCGACCACGCCGATGTCATCGATGGCGTCCAGGACCATTTCACCCATCTCATTGAGGTGAAAGCCGGGCATCCAGGCGTTCAGCGACGGTCGGGTCTCTCTCGGTTTCCTTGGGGATCCTTGGGCAAGCCTGCTCCGCTGAAGACCAGCTTCAGCACCAGCTGGGAAGTTCGCGGCACCTCTCTCGGTCGGGGATGTTCTGCTGGTTACCCAGCAACCCACACAGTCTCCACACAGGTGTACAGCGCCAGGTGTGTTCCGCCAGGTGTGCAGGGTGTGCAGGAGGGGGGCAAGGCGACGGCTATCCAAGTCCGAACACACACACACTCGCGCACACAAACTCTACACGGACACGGGGGTGTGTGTGTGTGTGTGTGGAGAGTGGGAGAGCTGCGGCGCACAGGTATGGCTGGTATTTCGCGTTCACTTCATTGACTAATTCGTTGATTTTCACGTTCTTTGCTGCATTCCCAACGCCGCTTTACTTTTCGCAATTTATTACAATTTTCGCGAGAGTGCGAAAAGACTGCAAAAAAAACAATCGTTTTCAATAGTATGACCCGCCGGAGAAGTCCTCTTACTCATCCGGCTTAATGTCAATGCCGGCAACTGGTCACATTGTTAATCTTGCCTATCGATAAATCGTTAATATTTAAATATTGAATAATTCAAGATATTCTTGTTTTTAAGTTTTTCAAATTAATGAAAGCATTACAAATATTTTTGTAGAAATTTGTAGATAAATAAATTGTTGTCAAAAAAGATTTAAGCACAAAACGCATGCGTTAACTGCGAGTTTATAAAATCGTTCTAAAAGTATAAACATTTCGGACTCCTTTTAAGATAAACAAAATAAGTTTTTAAATTATATTTAATATTTATTATTATTATTAATATTAGTTGTTCTACATATACATATTAATTTTTGTTGTTATTCTTTGTTTTAAATCCATGCATAACACAAGAAAGTAGAAAATAATATTTCTAAGTTTTATATTTGTTTAAATAAGTAAGTTTTCTTGGCAATTAGATTTGAATTTATTCAACATTTAAGATAAAGACAACTTCTTTAATGTTTACAAAATATGTCGTTTTATTACTCCCTTGAAATTACAGGAATCGTTTTATTTTTTGGTACATAATCGCAGGTTGTTCGGAATTTCTGTTGCTGATCTTAATGCTAGGATTCGAGTGCTTCCCTTGTCTTATTAAGAACACAATGATTAGGATTCAGTAAGGATCCTCCTCGCTATCGTAGCCATCATCCCAGACAATTGGCCAGACGGCGTTGCGCGAACAACTGCCGCCCAGAGCCTTGCAGAACGTATTGAAGGTGCTGACCTGGCTGAAGCCCAGGATCTCGCGCTCCTCGTATATCCGGTATGTGAATGTGCTCTCGTAGGTGCCCACAAAATAGCGGGCATAGGCGCAGACCAGTTGGTCCACCACGGCCACGCCGCCATCCTTCAGCTCACGCCGCTGCCCGTTCGATTCCGGGGAAAAGTGGACGAAGCGAAATCGATAGAAGAGCTCCTTCAGTTCCATCAGTTCGTAGGGCGTGGCATCGCTGGCCACGAACACGGTGCTCACGTTAAAGGCCCGCATCAGTTGCTTCATCTGCTGGGCAGCCGCCTTCAGGCTGGGCGTAGTCGCCTCCCGCGAACGCACAAAGTCGCCACGCCTCAAATGTGCACACAAATAATCACCACCGCGTGCATTACGCTTGGGCCGCTCCAGTTCCCACATTGCCGGCCGCTGGACGCCGGCCTTGGTGTCCGTGGTAAATAATGCCTCCGCACGGAAATCGGCAGCCACCTTGCTAAGCCTCAAGGCGAAGCGCATGGAGCGACGGGCTTGCCAAAAGTGCTCGTCACCCCAATGGTCGTGGAGCACAGTCTCTGCGCTAAGCAGGGCGTAGGTGCGCATATCATCGGCATCCTCCGGTCCCGCGGTGTCCTCGGCAATGGCCACGCGCAGCATCTGCTCCAGCAGTCCCGCGCTGCCCTGAAAGCGAACGCAATGGAATCGCTCCACCTGCAGCTCTGGCTGCTGCAGCAGCGGTCCGCCCGCCAGCGATTCCTCGCTGCACGGTCCGTCCGTTACACGCTCGAACTTGTCCCGGAAGATGCCCTGCTCCAGCATCACCTCGTAGTGCTGCAGGCGAAAGGCGTGCGCCACGCGTACCAGCGGTGCACCCGGATTGCCGAACAGCCGCTGCTCCGCCAGGAACTCGTCGTAGTCCAGCACGGGAGCGTACCGCCGCAGGCTGGCCAGATCGAAGAAGTGACGCCACGGCAGGCCGGACTGTTGCAGGCCCTGCGAGTGCCAGTGGTAGAGGCGTGGCCAAGGCGGCAGTACCAGACGCACGTTCCGGAATCGCCTTCGACGCTGTCGCAGGCGGCGGACGAAGACCGCCATGCGGATATAGACATCGCGGCGTAGATTGAAGCCCTCGGATATGTTGACATCGTACAGGATGTACACAGTGCCCCTTAGATGCAGGACCTCCGGCGGGCATGTGTCCGGCAGCGGCAGGATCTGGGCGAGATTGCGCTGCGGGCAGGAAGCACAGTTACTGCGCGAAATACCGCCGTTGCTGCCCCGTATGGCGGTGTCGTTTCGATGGGCGGCTGCGGTGGCGGCGGCAGTCTGTGTGGCGCACAGCGGCAGCAAATGGAGTATCAGGAACAGCGCCCGGGGCCCAATGTCGCCTGGCCACCACCGTGGTCGCATTTTTTGTTTTCCGCCTATTAGGGATGTGCAAAATTTACCAAAAAAATATCGATATATCGTAAATCGATATAGATATTTTCGGATTGTGATTTAACGGCTTTTTTCGTTGACATTTTAAGTTGCACCAACTTTCTCAAGTTTTGTTTTGCTTCAATTTGATTCCAAAACGCTAATCAGAAAACTTAAAAATAATCTCAATTTATTTATAATTTATTACAAAAACTGATCGCTCAACTTATTGTTTGTACAATGTAGGACACCCCCGCAACACCCCGCAAAAGCTGAAAAAGCTTAGCAATGACGGGGTGAGAAGCTTCTGGTAATCTCGAACAGCTGACTTTAGCAAAACAATTCAGATTTTTCGTTAGTCAGAGAACTCGGGGAACCGAATCGAAGCGAAGAGGCGTGCGATGCGGACGCCGTGCGTAACCACAGTACAAACTATAATTCCAATAAGTTAGAACTAGGGCTAATTTAACCCCTCCCCCCAACCGGTACAATAAAACTTCTAAGTAAGTAAGCTACAGCTGCCTAGCAACAACAACAGCAAAGCCAGACAGGGGACAACAACAAGCATGCAGAATTTTATATTACGCTGACACGATCTGTTCGTTTACTAGCGACGTAATCACCATCCCTCTCTGTTTGTGCAGTGATTGGGCTGAGAGCCAAACGTGCCGTTATTTTCCATTCATTCGTTCAGCCTCCTCTCTCGCTCTGTTACATAAAGTCCTTGCCAATACACTTCCGCTGTGTCACGCTGCCATCTCGCTCTCATTCGCATTGCGTGAGAGAGAAAGAGAGAGAGCGCGCGCTTTTAAGTGTTGTTGAAACCCGGTAGGAAATGCACTCACTGCACATCCAAAACATATGTTGCTCTCTTTGCACCAACAACAGGTGCAGGAGCCACTGTTGTTGCTCCATCTCGCTCGCTCGCTGACGGTCAAGATCGACGCAAAGAAGCTTAATAATTTTCAAATTTAGAAACTGCACTCATTCATTCATTTAGTTTTCCTGCAGCGTTCACCGCGTCCGAATATCGATCAACCGAGGAGAGCGCAGCAAGTATCCACAAATGGGGAATGGCCATGGTCATGGCCAGTCTGCACAGCCCGCACTGCTCGCTCTCGCAGAGACCGTTAGTGACCTTCAGCCCTGTAGGTCTCTTTCTCTGCTCCTCCTCCGCCGTTGTTGTTGTTGTTGTGGCTAGTTTCTGGTCAAGATTTAAGCTTCTTCCGTTCTGCCAGATTTAGGTAGAATCTAAGACACAATGGTGCCGCAGGCCGTTAGGTTGCTGCAAGCCTCGCTGGCCTCCCAGTGGCGGCGCAGCACCAAGCTGCATCCCATGGCCAAGGGGGCGCTGACATACGCGGTGATGTGGCCAACGGGCAGCCTCATCCAGCAGGCGCTGGAGGGCCGCAAGCTAAGTGAGTAACTGCCATCGCCTCGCCACCCAGCACCCATCATTGCCGCCTCCTCCTTTTCCTCCTCCTCCCTTTTTTGCAGGAGACTACGACTGGGCGCGTGCCCTACGCTTCAGCCTCTTTGGAGCCCTGTATGTGGCGCCCACTCTGTACGGTTGGGTGCGTCTCACCAGCGCCATGTGGCCGCATACGAACCTGCGCACGGGCATTGTCAAGGTAAGTGGAAGCAGAGGATTAGCCAGGATCCAATCCATCGAATCCCGCTCCCTTGCAGGCCATAACCGAGCAGCTATCCTATGGTCCCTTTGCCTGCGTCAGCTTTTTCATGGGCATGAGCCTGCTGGAGCTGAAGAGCTTCAGTCAGGCGGTGGACGAGACCAAGGAGAAGGCCCTTCCCACCTACAAGGTAAGCCAGCAACTTCCCCGCGCCGTTCCGCCTGAACCTTCGCTCATCTAAGATACAAAATCTCGCATTACTAACCGCCACATCCCAGGTCGGCGTATGCATCTGGCCCTTCCTGCAGACCATCAACTTCTCGCTGGTGCCGGAACACAATCGCGTGGTATTCGTGAGCATTTGCAGCCTGATGTGGACCATCTTTCTGGCCTACATGAAGACACGCCACGAGAACGAGCAGCAGACCAAGGATCAGTAGCCGCCAGCTATCTATCCCCTGTACATAGTCTATCTCCCCCTTGACGTGGCTATTCCCGAATTAGATAGAGTTTAGCGTACATGCAGAGGTATTATTTATTGTGGCTAGGTATCCTCCCCTCTTAGTGGGTCAGCTTGGGCGGCGGCGAGCGTCCGACAATGAGCTGGCCAATCCACAGTGACGCGGGCTTGGAGGAGCTGCCCACTGTCTCAACAATCCAGTCTACGTAAGCGGAAACCTCCGTAAAGACGCCGGGATAGGGGGGACGGGCACAAGGCTTGATGCTCCACGAAACGATGCCAATTTGGGTATCGCCGCCGACACTGCTGACCACTAGCGGTCCGCCTGAGTCGCCGCTGCACTGGCCCTTGCCGCCCTCGGGCAAACCCGCACAAATCTGGCTGGCATGGAGCTGTGTCTGATGCCGTTCGCTGCACTCCTCGTCGCTGAACACCTGCAGCTGAACCTTTTGCAATTGCTCCTGGATCACGCCGCCGTCGCTGCCCGTCTGCAAGGAGGTTACAAATCATAATTCCTTGAGAAGTTGCTGAGTTTTCATCTTTACTTACCGCATTCAAGCCCCAGCCTGCGAGTATGGCGCTGGCATTGCCGGGCGTGCCTTGTCGAGGCTCTGGCAGACGCACCGGCTGGACCTGCTTGCCGAATGTCACGCGATCCGCCAGCTGCAGGAGGGCTATGTCGTTGGCATACTTATCCTGCGGCTCGTAGCCGGGATGGACAAAGATAGCGGCCACACGAACCACTTGGGTGGCATTCCGGGCCAATATCTGGCTGCCATATTGAAGGTTTAGCTGGTCCGGCGCGGAGCCACGCACACAATGGCCGGCGGTCAGTACCCAGTGGGAGTTGAGCAGCGTGGCGCCGCAGGAATGATGGCCACTCTTGGCGCGTCGCAGGGAAACAATGAAGGGGAACTCACCGGGCGAGGCGGCGGTACCGTTGACAATCTTGCCATTGTCCGCCGAGGCAGCAACGGCGGCTAGGAGAAGCAGAGCGAGTTGTGGAAGTCGTGGACACGGTGCCATGGCAGCCTTTACTGTGACGGCGGGCCAAGTGAAGCAGGCGAATTTATGTGGGGGGCTTGAGTTTGTGGGGTTTTGGGGACCCGCATTTGCACTGCTGGGCGGACGGGCCATGCCATGTTTTCCCCCCATTAGCCATGCTAATGAGATGCCAATTCCCTCGATTGTGATTCCGCAGCGCGCGTTGAGATTGCCAGAATGTTGCTACCGAGGCTCAAGGTGCTCGTCACCCGCTACCCGATAATGCGCGGCATGATATCGTATAGCCTGATCTGGCCCACGGGCAGCCTTATTCAGCAGACGGTCGAGGGCAGGAGCTGGGGTGAGTCTCGTAGTGTGTAAAACAGAATGTAGTTTCTTCCTTATGTCCTGGCATCCTCCTGCAGGCACCTACGACTGGTGGCGCGTCCTGCGCTTCAGCATGTACGGTGGGCTCTTTGTGGCACCCACGCTCTATGGCTGGGTCAAGGTAAGTCCTGCAGATGCCACGCAGAGGAACACTTTTTGTTAATGCTTCCTTTCCTTGGCTAGGTCTCGAGCGCCATGTGGCCGCAGACATCGTTGAGAACGGGCGTCATCAAGGCGGCCGTGGAGACCGTGTCCTATACGCCCGGCGCCATGACCTGCTTCTACTTTATTATGAGCCTGCTGGAGTCCAAGACAGTGGAGGAGGCAGTGGCCGAGGTCGGCAAGAAGTTCCTGCCCACCTACAAGGTTTATTATTATTATTAACTCAGTTGGAGGCACTATATCCGCTTAATTCTTGCCTGGACAGGTGGCTCTGTGCGTGTGGCCGCTGGTGGCCACCATTAACTTCAGCCTGATCCCCGAACGCAATCGAGTGCCGTTCATCAGCGCCTGCAGCCTCTGTTGGACCTGCTTTCTGGCCTACATGAAGCATCTGGAGCATCACGAGGTGGATGGCGCCATTTAGAGCTGCATTATTGTACCTTAAATTGTTATTATTAAATTAAATTAAGCAAATTATGTCGACTTTAAAATCAAAATATATTCGAAAATATCGAAAGTGTTATCGAGTGTCCGATAAATTTATGTATTTTGCCATCAAATAAATGATAAAAGTTTTATTTTGTAATTTTGTCATCTGATTAATACAAAATTATGTTAAATATTTAAATAAACCAAATATAATAAAAAAATCTATGCTTATCGATATAAAATTCGTGAAATACTGAAGTTTTAATAATGATTTAATGCTGAAATTTAAATATTCATATAAAACAATACATTTTAGTTATTATATTGTTTATGTTTTACAAGAATTTAGTTTAGAATTTGGAAACAATTACTTCCACTTCTCCGTATCCAATTGGACATGGACTAGATCGATTTCTGCACTCGATTAATCGAGTGGGGGGAATCGACTTCACTTCCATCTCTAGATTGGGTGTGTTGCGAGGCTGCATTTGTTTACGCTGCGCTAATCGCCTAAGAAAAGTGCCTTCTTCCTTCGCTTGAATTGCTCGATCATCTTCCTTAAGCCGCCAGCAGCCGCCACAGCCTCGAGCCACACATCATGCGAGAACTGAACAAGCAGCAGTCGCAGGACACCACCGATGCTGGCGTCGAGAAGGGCGACTATCCGCGGGCCACAAGTAAGTGACGCACGCCCCGCCCCGACACATATGCGGGCGCTCGTTCTCCAGAGACTTGGATCTATATTTTATTTACTTTCCTGCAGATGGCGTGGTCTTCGGTGCCATCGTCACCTTCGCCAGCTTCTTTGTGCTGATGATGTCCTTCTGCTCGCCGTACTGGATTGAATCGTACGAGGAGACGCGCAGCAGCTTCAAGAACATGGGCCTGTGGCAGTATTGCTTCAAGGATTTCGTGTATCCCAAGTATCAGTTCCACAAGAAGTTCACCGGATGTCACAATGTCTTCTCGCACGTAAGCACCAGGATATGTCGTTCTTACTCCTCGCCGTGTTACAATCTCTTCGGTTTTTGCAGGACTACTATGTGATCCGTGAGTACCTGCTGCCAGGCTGGCTAATGGCCGTCCAGGGCTTCGTCACCATGTCCTTCATCATTGTGTTCTTCGTACTGTCGCTGCTCTCGCTGACCATTATCCGGCTGCCTCTGAAGGCCGTCCTGCAGTACGAGTGGCTGCTCGTCCGCCTCTCCTACATCGGAACAGCCGTGTCCTGTAAGCAGTTGTCTTTGCCACCTGTTACCATAGTGCTAGCCAAGATCTATTATTTTCCCTACAGCTCTGTTCATGTTTCTGGCTGTTTGCATCTTTGGCGGCTGCGCCTATCGCCGTGACTGGATCATGTATCCCAAGTTTAATGTGCTGGGCTGGTCCTATGCCCTCGCCGTCGTCACCTTCATGCTGCTCGGCCTGGCCGCCCTCATCTTGCAGCGCGAGGCTCGTCAGGCCTTCGAGGCGCGTGGCGAGCAAAAGAACCTGGTGATGCAAATGGAAATGCAGGAGCCGGGCTATCAGCCGCCGCGTCATCATCACAGCCAGTCGCGCAGCCTGCAGGGCTACATATAGGCCTCAGCCGCCGCTGCTGGCTGCTTCAAAGCATTCCAATAGCCTAAGTTACCCTCAAAGTAATCTCTCTTTTTCGCTAACGAAAGTGCCTTCTTCCCCCGCAACACACAATCTACAAAGAATATATTCATTTACACTCGAAGAAAAGAGAAGAGCTCACGTGGTAAGAGAAGAAAACCGAACCGATCCGTCCAAGGTACTCGCTTACCTTTTTTTTTTTTATATATTTCGAAACTGACAAAATATCTTTTAATTTAAGCTCATTATTTAAAGACAAATTATATCAGATTTATACATGAAAAATATCATACAATTAAGATAAATCCTCGACTTTTCCTGGATTCCCCCTTCTCACCCCCTTTTTTTGATAAATATTTCGAAACTCGAGGTTTTATTTTTGACCTAGGCTCAAAAAAAAGAATAACAAAACGAATACAAAACACAAACCCTAACTTTGCTATCAAATTTGTACACAAAACCATCGAAAAGTATGGCAAATATTAAACAGAACTGCATTTTAAGTTCAAAAAGTTACATTTTCTTTGGGTTTTTCTTTGTTTTTGAATTTCAAATGGGCTGTCAAGCAGGGTGGGGCTGGGAATGTGAAGCTGGGAGCCTCAGAGACAGATGCTTGTCTGGGTGTCTCCCTTACATTTCCCTGGAATTTCTGCCTGTGTAAAATAACAATGAAACCTCGCCTTGTTCTCCGGTGATGAGGCATCATCTTTGCCTAATATGCTTGTGTTTGGCCTTATCGGAACTGATAGCAGACACAACGCTGATTGCCAATTGTTAGACCTGGCTCCCGGCTTCCCAGCTGCCTCAAACTACTCCCAACTTCAGTGCGAGTCGCGCGCTGACGCAACTCGGTTTCTTTCCATTTTTTGAAACTTCAATAGAAGCAATGCCTTGCCACCGCTGGCTGCTGGAGTTAAGCATCTGCCTTGGCCTCCTGGCCGCCTGTCGGGCGGTTAATCTCGAGCAGGAGCCGCGCATCATCAATGGGAGTATAGCCCGTGCCAATGAGACTCGCCATCTGGTCTCCATTCGGCTGAAGCGGCACGATAATAACTTTGGCAGCGGCCATATCTGTGGAGGAGCCCTCATATCGCCCAATAAGGTGCTCACCGCCGCCCACTGTCTGTACAAGTGAGTGTCTCCCCCAGAGCTGCTGTTCCTTGTCTCCTGTCTCCTCTTCTAATTGCACCTGACTCTTAGTAACCAACGGAAACGCTATCGCCAGGCCAGCGAGTTCGTTGTGGTCTTGGGCACCTTGAATCGCTTCGAGCGCCACAATGGCACCATCGTGTCCCCTGTTAGCTCCATGGCCTACATGCACACCTTCAGTCCGGACAGTATGCGTGACGATGTCGGCATACTCTTCCTGAGCACTGGAGTCCTTCCTGATGGCGTCCACCTCAGTGTGGCCCCCATCCAGCTGGCGGGTCAGGTGACGCCGCCGGGAAGAGTGTGCCAGGTGGCCGGCTGGGGACGCACAGAGCGGGTGAGTTTTCCTACCAAGAATTGGGGAAACTTGTGCTTATCTAAGATTATCCTTTGGCAGAGCTCGCTGTCCAACATCCTGCTGACGGCCAACGTAAGCACCATTCGTCACCAGACCTGCCGGATGATCTACAAGACGGGCCTGTTGCCGGGCATGATGTGCGCCGGGCGGTTGCAGGGCGGCACTGATTCCTGCCAGGGCGATTCCGGTGGTCCGCTGGTGCATGAGGGGCGTGTGGTGGGCGTGGTGTCCTGGGGCTATGGTTGCGCCGAGCCGGGACTGCCGGGCGTCTATGTGGATGTGCAGTATTATCGCCAGTGGATCGAGGAGCGTAGTAGTTGCTCCAAAGGGAAGCCTTCTGTTTTAGTTCTAGTTCTAGTGATGTTGGGTTTTAGGATATCCTGGTGATCCTGGTGAAGTAGAAGCCAAAAGAACGTCACTGTTTAAGGCCAAATATTCACTAGAAGAACTAGAAAAACCTGACTTCTACTGGGTTCTACATCTAGGCTTACCTTCTAGTTACTGTAGAGTTTAAGAGTACTATGTTTAAGGGAATATGTGTTCTTTAGGGGATTAGGGAGAACTCCAGGCACTCGATTGTGGTTCGAGGTATAACCTTAGATTCCCATTTAAGTTCTTAACCCTCCTCCTTGCTATCTCTGAGCTCTTTCACTGTTTTCCCTCAGCAGTTACAAGTTGCCTCGCCTTGTAGCTATTATCTGGCAATCGGCAGAGTTTCCCAATGATCGGATAATTATCACGACCATGCCATGCCTCCTTATCGGAGGTCGGGCTTCTTCTTTTTTTTTTCCACCCCGAATAAATAAACATTCGCACGCCTCTATCCATTCAACAATCAACATTTATTTACAGCGAAACAACACACGTAGAGATCCGGAAAACATTAGACGAGAAACAACAAACGCGGATGCGGTGGGTATGAGGATTGGGGAAACAGGGTGGCTTGGACTAGCAATTGCGGCAATTCCGCCGCTGTGGAGCAGATGGCTGATCCGCTGTCCGTTCATGCAGACGCAGTGGCTCCGGCGGCCCGTAGGCAATGCTGGGCAGGCATCGCGATTGAGTGAGCAGCAGGGAGAGTTCCCGATTGCAGGCCGCATTCTCGATACGCTCCATAACGCGACCCACCAGCAGCTCAACGGCCTCCTGGACATTGGTGCCAGTGCAGGCACTCGTCTCGATATAGGGCAGACGATAGCGATGGGCCAAGGCGGCCACCTGGTCGCGGCTAACCACGCGCAGCTGCAGCAGGTCGCACTTGTTGCCGCATAGCACCACGTCCGCGTCCTCGGAGTAGGCGTGCGTTCGGAGCTGCGATAGCCAGTTGGCCGTCTCCAGGAAGCTCTTCTCGCTGGTCAGATCGAAGATGAGCAGAAAGCCCATGGCATCGCGATAGAAGGCTGTGGTTAGCGAACGGAAGCGCTCCTGGCCGGCGGTGTCCCAGATCTGTAGGTGAATGCGATGGCGACGTCCGCGGGAGTTGTACACCTGCGGAGAGCAAAGAAAAAAAGCTAAGATTAAGAATTTGAAAGTGTTTTTAATCATGTTTAGTTGTAACTTTATTGAAAACTCGAACTACTCTGTGATTCCTAGCCAGATTTCAACTCTAGATCTGGCTTAGAACGCATGGATCATCACTCACCAGCCGCTTCTCGCGAAAATCGATGCCCACCGTGGAGATGAACTGGGAATGGAATCGGCCATCCGTGTACTGGTAGAGCAGACAGGTCTTGCCGACACCGGAGTCGCCCAGCACCAAGAACTTCAGCAGGTAGTCGTAGTCGATGTTGGCGCCCGTCATCATGCGGCTGCTGCTGCTGCTCGGATCTCCTCCGTTCAGGTTTGTTCAGGGCATCCCGTCCGCCTGGAAGCAGGGAATCAAATGAGCTGCTGCCTCTTGCCGAGCTTTCCCACTGCTCTCTGGTCTGGATTCCTGTTTCTGTCCTCTTTATGCCCCGTCCCTCTTTAAGCCCGGGCTTTGGGTGACAAGGAAAAGGGAGGCGGAGGCGGAGGTGGAGGGCATTCAAGTCGAGAGGCATCTTCATAAGCATACATATATCCCCAAGCCCCTTTCACATCCATCCCCAATAATGCGACCTCACTCACACACACACACACAGGCACACAGCTACCCGCACCGTGGCAAATATTTGAAACTCATTAAATCCCGATTTATTGATTTTCTGCCTCGTTCTTGGCGAAATTTTTGGTTTTGTTGAATCGGCTCGATAAGGGAGGACAGAGAGTACAGACGGAGAAGGAGTAGTACCTTTTTAATGGGTTCGCCTCAACAGCAAACATAAAAAATAAAAATAACCATAGATAAGCGCACCCTGGGATCATCTATCTCCCTTATCCACTTAGCCAAACCGATCGAGAATTCGGGCATGCCCGTCCCTAATTAAGAAGGGGACCTGGAAGCAGTAACGGTGGTATTCCAAGATTTTGCATGCAAGTCAAAACAAAAGAGGCAAGGAGAGGCCAACCACAACAACAAAAGCAAGCTCAAAGAGCAGCCCAGGAATGCTGCCCTCTCTAATTAGACAAAACGGCCAATGTTCAAAAGAGTGGCGCACCAGGCGTATGTACCAGGAGTGGCAGAAATGGAAGGAAGGCCAGCATCACTTTGTAAGCTGGCCTCCTCCGCGTGCTAAGAGGATTACAGACTCCCCGTCTGCGGTCGGATGCGAAGCGGGGGGTGGGGGCTAGCGGGGTGGAGCAGCGCCATCAAGTGGTTGCTAGACAACACAATCAATCAGGGGGACAAAACGAACAACAGAGATCGAAATATAAGCGAGCACGCGTAAGCTGTCGGTAGCTAATAACCAGAAGCTGTTCTCGTTCGCGCTTCCCCGCCTCCTCTTACTTCACCTCATTCCGTATTCATCGCAACAGGCGAACCCAAAACCCAAGCTCCAACCCCACTGCCTGTCACTCTCCCTCTTATGTTGCATTGAATCCTTTGCTGTCACCGCCGGATGATGTCTTGTAATATAATTTCCTCTCGTTTACTCCCGCTGTAACCGGCCATCTGTCCCGCTATTTCCGCCTTACGTTAAAAGAGCACGCACAAGTTACAGTTATCTTTTGGCGTGCGTTGTCCCAGTACCATGGTACACGGTCAAGGGCGAAAGGGGAACACGGAAGAGATGAAATCGAATTAGCATGCACGCAAAGCTATCGCCATCCCGCTCTGCCAACTCGCAGGGTCTGAGACCTGGGCTGACTGACGGTTAATTTTAAACCTTTATTGATTCGCAAGATCTTATTGTCGTTTCCGGGCTCAGGTGGTAGGCAGCAGCAGCAGCCGTTCGACGGAAATAGCATCCCAAGGGATGAGGCTGGCAATTAGGAGCTACAACAAATGCCAGCCAGGTCCCTTCAAGGCCTCTGTGGCTGCAATTCTCAGATTCCAGCAAACTAACAGGACAGGACGACCACAACGAACCTTCCAACCGTCCAATTAAATCTAGAACTGCCGCCGTAATTAGCTGCCTCCAGTTCGTGTGTGTGTGTGTGAGTGTTGTTAGTTGCGGCTTTAATTGCAGCTGTGTGCAGGCATTGCTGCGATTTAAAAATAGACCGAGCTCACCTGTCCTCACCTCGGCTCAACCGGATCCAGTTAATTAAAGAAGAGACGCGCGTTTGTACGCATTTCCGTCCCAACGCCCCTCGACCAACGCGTTTCCAATCTTTTTTGGCGCCCAAGGCAACGCGCTTCGATTTGGCGCTTCCAAGGATGGCTGATGCCTGATGCTGATGCCACTGCACAGATTCTTGTCACGCTCCTTGTTGTTGTTCTTCTTCTTCTTCGTTAGCCACGGAGGATAAACCGGGATTTCTCACCCGGAGCTGGTTGGTTTGGTTTAGCGATTCTTTGCGTGGAACATTCGCAAAAGTACGCGTTTTTCGCCTCCGATGCGAATACAGGTGCTCCGGGCGATGTGTGTGCAGCACGACCTGTTGCCATGCGCTGCCCAGCACAGACTACAAGCGCAGCTTGCGCCGCCAACTGCTTGTGTCCTGCTGCAAACGGTGGCACGCGGACTGGCTGGTAGCTTTTACGCTTTCAGCTTCCCCAGCCAAAGTTAAAGCCCGAACGCAGCTTTCAAGGCGCTTTCAAGGCTTTCATGATGGCAGTCGCAGAGGAGCGACAGGTGCACAGACAGGTGTCTTATGACGGCCCAAGGGAAATGGTAAATGGAATAGAGGGGAGGTACTGTCAAGGCAACAGCTTCGTTCAGCCAACTTTGTCCCCCATATAGATAAATACTATTAAAAAATGATTGCGTGAATAGAGCTTATGAAATATAGCCAAAACCTTGATTAAAATGAAGATAGATATGTTTATATAGATATGTTTATTTTCCGCATAAATTATTTTCCGGCTTTGGAATGTTCTTTGGAATGTTGCACAAGGAGGAAAACGCCCACGATAATGCGGTGTGGTCCTGCACATGGGGCCGTGACACCGATTATCTGGGTCCTGATATAGCCACCGTGGAACCGGAGGAGGAAAACCCCTTCGATTTTGACAAAAGGGTGGCGCGTCCCACGGATTTCATTGTTACGATATGGACGATATGGTGAAGGTGTGGGATTTGCAGGAGGATAACAGACTGAAGCTGCGCCACGAACTGAGTGGACATTCGCTGGGCGTCGTCTCTGTGGCCGTCAGCTCTGATGGACAGACCATTGCCATTGATTCCAGCATGGGTCTGTGGGATGCCCGCACGGGCGTCAGGAAGCACGTGCTCAAATTCGGAGCCGTTGATCTCTGGACTGTGGGCTTCTCGCCCTGCAACAAATACGTGATATCCGGGTTAAAAGACGGCAAGATCTCCATGTACAGCGTGGAAACGGGAGAATCAGAACAGACTCTGGACGCCCAGAATGGCAAATACACGCTGAGCATTGCATATAGTCCGGATGGCAAGTACATAGCCAGCGGTGCCATAGATGGGATAATTACCATCTTCGATGTGGCTGCGGGCAAGGTGGCCCAAACTCTGGAGGGCCACGCCATGCCCGTTCGCAGTCTCTGCTTCTCTCCAAATTCGCAGATGCTTTTAACTGGCTCCGACGATGGTCACATGAAGCTGTATGATGTCGCCCACTCCGATGTGGTGGGCACCCTTTCCGGTCACGCTTCCTGGGTGCTGTGCGTATCGTTCTCCGAGGACGGCAAGCGCTTTGCCAGCGATCGCAGCGTCAAGGTGTGGGACACCTCGGAGCGCAAGTGCCTGCACACCTTCGCCGAGCACACAGACCAAGTGTGGGGCGTACGCTACAGTCCCGGCAACGACAAGGTGGCCTCCGCCACCTTGTTCCGTACCACGTGTTCAGTACAAATAAAACGTAGGATTAGAACCGAAAGAAAAAAAAAATATGTAGGTGATGGAAAGGAATCGATACTCTTTTCAAAACTAAAGACCGTTCAACGTTTGTTCATCGAAATTGGCAATCGATACAAAATCAGTGCTGTAAACCACCGCAGTACCGGCCCTGCTAACAGCAGAGATTGCGATATTTTAACAGTACGCGGCCTGCGGTCACACTGTGATCTCGAGTTTGAAATTCAGTCAGTTCCTAGCATTTTTAATTTGTTAAGCTCGAAGGAGAATGGCCAACTTGGATGAAACCTTTAAGAAGCCGGAGTTCGACTGGAGTGCCATTAGCGTGGGCGACTACAAGCTGGATCACTCGCAGAATTTTTTCGGTAAGTACTCTACGCTTCTGCCCTCTTAGCAGAGTCTGTGTACTGACGCCGCTTCGTTTTCCCGCTCTTTTCCCCCCCTCTGTTGCCATTTACCGCAATATCCAGCCAACAAAGAAAACAACAGTAATTTGAGCAATGAGAACTGCCCACAGCTGTTCCTCAGCAACTGTTCCACTCCGCAGGCGGAGGCGATCAATAGGTCCAAGCAGGAGAAGGAGGAGGAACAGTCCAAGCTGGCATCAGCAAGTCCAGTCCAGCTGGAGCAGCTAAGGAAAACAAAGGACATAAATGAGGACGACATAAAGACCGAGCTAGCAGCAACAGCACCCGCTCCCGTTCAGCATGCAAGCCCATTAAAGGTCACAAAAGATGAGAACGCGACGAATGTCGCCCAGAAGGCGATCATTGAGATGGAGTCCACAGAGGAGCAACCCAAGCTAGCAGCAGTGGCAGCAGCAAGTCCCTTAATGGACGACGATATTGAGAATCTGCCTAAGGCTGATACGAAGGTGGCCGCCCCCAGTAATCTGCGCATGCAGTGGTCACCTATTCCTCATAAAGCACCCGCCACCGTTGCAACCCCAAATGCTTATGCTTTTAAGGACGTTTACGAGTGCAATCGTAAGCAGGCGATGCGGCGGCAAGAGGAGGAGGATCGCCAGGCCCGACAATTCCACAGCCGGCCCATGCCGAATTTTAAGGCCCTGCACAAGCGCATCGATGACATGGTGGTAGTCCACAGGATCACGGTGCCGGAGACGCCCGAAACGGTCAAGTACTGGAAGATGTGCGTGGACCGACGCCGTCAGGCCAAGCGGGACCAGGACGAGGCCGAGCAGAAACAGCAACAGAAGGACCAAAAGACATTCAATCTGCGCTGCGAGCAGCGCGTGCGCAACCGCCGCGATTTCGACTCTGCTGTGCAGGTGAGACAGGATCAAAAGAAGAAGGAGGTAAATCAATTAAGACTAATTGCATAAATAAGTCCAAATAACTATAAATGGGTGCTGTGTTGAAGCCTTCGGCTCGTTGGGGGCAAGGGCGCGAAAATATAAGTAAATTTAATAAATTCTTTTAGGTTAATATTGACCTCGTGCGCTGTGCACACTGGCAGTTGTTATCGATAGCAGCGCAGGGGCAGCAAGCAACAGGGCTATTTTCTGTAGTCAGGTCAACGGTCACACTCCTTAGAGCTCCAGTCAGAGAGTGCCTCGGAATAATTATTAAAATTCGAAAATCCAACTCTCAATCCCCGTATTCGCTTCAGCTCCATTCATTCTCCGCCCTGATCCTTTCGTTTCAACGCGTTTTCAAGACCGAATAGAAATAATATTGACAAGAACAACAACAAACACACAGCCTTTGAAGACATTTTGACAGCTGCGGAAGGGAAAAACCAACAACAATAACAAGAAGAAGACGACGCGAGCGAAACACGGGACAATGTGAATGAGAGAGAGAGAGAGTGAGAAGGAGAGCAAAGAGCGCCGAGCGAGTGTCGCAGTCGCAGTCGCAGTCCGCAGTCAAGTTTGTTTTTGTTGTTAGTGGTGTGAGTGAGTCATGACGTTTTCAGACGGCGTAGAAAAAGCCAGTTAATAATCGTGCATTGCATAAAGCGGGAGCAGCCACCGGACGAGCAGCGCCAGTGCACTGGACCAGGACGACCCGCCAGGCGGCAGCAGTAGCAGCAAACAGCGGTAGTAGCAGGAGCAAGGCGCTACACACAGGATTTGCAACAGCTGCGCCCCATTATATTCCCACGCATACTAGCAAGCGCCCCTACAAAACACACACACACACATACAACACCCATAGCAGCGAGTGTCACACATAGAGACGCCCGCGCTGTCACAGTCACAGCGCACGCACACACACATACACCCACAAACACACATACAGAGCTCCCCCTCTCGTCTGTCTGTCGTCACAGTTGGCTAAATTTCGGAATTCGGATTTCGGTTTTTGTATTTCCCGAGTTCGAAGCCATTTTCTGAGAGCGCCAGAAGGCAAAGCAACAGGGGAACAGCAACAGCCGCAAACAGCAGCAGCGCAGGCATCAGTTATAAACTTTCGCCACAACTCGGACTCGAAGCCAACGAAACCAACACCATGGTTGACCGTTTGGTCAATTCCGAGGCCAACACGCGACGCATTGCGTCCGTGGAGAATTGCTTTGGCAGCTCCGGCGTCCCCCTGGCCATGCAGGGACGCGTCCTTGTCGGCGAAGGCGTTCTCACCAAGATGTGCCGCAAGCGTCCCAAGTCCCGTCAATTCTTTCTCTTCAACGACATCCTCGTCTACGGCAACATAGTGATTGGCAAGAAGAAGTACAACAAGCAGCACATAATGCCGCTGGAGGAGGTCTCGCTGGAGTCGATTGCCGACAATCAGCAATATCGCAACGGCTGGTATATACGCACCACCACCAAATCGTTTGTCGTGTACGCTGCCACCAGTACCGAGAAACAGGAGTGGATGGCCCATATCAACAAGTGTGTGGAGGATCTATTGCGCAAGAGCGGCAAGAAGCCGGTGGAGAAACATGCCGCTGTCTGGGTACCCGATACCGAAGCCAGCGTCTGTATGCACTGCAAGAAGACGCAGTTTACGTTCATTCAGCGGCGGCATCATTGCCGCAATTGTGGCGCCGTCGTTTGTGCCGGCTGTTCGGCCAAGAAATTTTTACTGCCCCAGCAGAGCAACAAGGCGTTGCGCGTCTGTGATGCCTGCTATGAGCGCCTGACGCATGTCCAGACCAGCTCTGTTGGCGGTGCTGCCTCCTCTACCAGCGCTGGCGCTGGCGACAACAATAAGCTCAATAACACAACATCGACAACAATGACGGCGGCATCGACGTCCGCTGGCGATAGTTCCAACGATGAGGATTCGGATGAGGAGACCGCCTCACCGGGCGGCGAGTCGCATGACGAACCGCGCTTCTATGGCGACAATAGCGTGCTATCCGCAACCGATGACTCCTCAACGATAATTGCCTCGCCCTATTCCGCCACCTCCAGCAGCAGCAGCAGCAACAACCAGGCGGCAGTTGCCCCACCGCTGGATCAGAGTTCGCCTACGCCAGCCGTTGGCGCGCCCTCAAGTCTCTGCTGAGCTCGGGAAGATGATTCGTCAAACAAAACAAACAACAACAAAAAAATGGTAATGATCCTGCACACATCCTGCAACCAGAGCCGAAATCCCTTGCTTGGTTTTCAGTTTAGTTTCTCTTTTCAATTCGCCTTCATCTCCATCTCTGCGAATGCCTTTTTGTTTGCGATAATCTTATCAGCCTGCGACGATTGCGCCTGCCTTCAGCTTCTGCTCTATTTTCCGCTGGCAAACAAAAACGGGCACGGCCGCAGCGCGCAGATATTAAGAGGGGGGGCTGCACACAGCACCGCCCCAGTCTCAAGGCTGGGCTTATCGTCCAGAAACTCTCGCTGTGATTCAGCCGGAATGGTGGGCCAGAGATAGGGTTAGAGGGCGGAACAAACAGGGACTGGTAGCTGGGATGAGTCAGGCCCAGTCCCAGACCCCAGTCATGCTCTCGGACTCTGAACCCCACACAGATGTCATTCATTAATATTCAATAACTATTGTAACTTTATTTATTTATTTATTGACCAAAACTAACACCTTTCTTTCTTTCTTTCTCGCTGCAGCAAGAAGAACAACGGAAACAACGCGAGGAGGAGGAGATTAAGGAGATACGCAAGATGACGGTCTTCAAGGCGCGTCCCAATCCATTCAAGTAGTGCTCGAGAGATGGTCACCCCAAATTCTTTATATATATATATACACACATATTATTATTACTTTTGTCCAAAATTAGATTGATGAGGTAAAAGCGTTGCATAGTTGTACAATCTTTATTAACAAAACACTATTTTTTTTTTCTCTTCTCGTCTCTTAACTTAAACTAAACGCGCATTTTCCCCTATTTTCTCGTTTTGTGTTCGGATACGTGTAAAACCTAAACTAAAATCGTACTTTTGTCGCGGGAAAACTAAAAACTATATAATACGAAGATAAGTATACAAAATATGAGCGAAAAAAAACTGTTTTCTATTTGTACAAAAAAAAAAGAAAGAAGAAAAGAAAAAGCAGAAGAAGAATAAATTAATAATGTAAAATTTAAAGCATCTCTCGCTTTCTTTGGGGCATTCTCTGTGCAGTCCCTCTCGCTCTAGTTCGAGTAGCGCGGGGACTTGCACCTCTCTTGGGGGATCATCTTTATATATGAAATTCTGTTTTTGTTTATGTATATTTTCCTTAAAATACAATGAAAATATATCAGAAATTGATGCTAAATGTCCACCTGGGAGCCACTTTGATGGCTTTTAGGTTGTTTATGTATTTTTATTGGAAAATATATTCAAATATGTCAGCGATGGGCACTAGATGTTCAGTTGGGAGCCACTCGAACAGTTTTGAAGTTCCTAATATACCTATTTTCTTGTAAATCTTTGAAACTATATAAAGATAATGTTTAGATAGGAGTAATTTATATTTTATCCTTTAATTTCAGTGATTTTATGTCAGCGTTGGGCACTAAATATGCAGCTGGGAGCCACTTTGATGAATTTTAAGTTGTTTATTTATTTTCATTGAGAAATATATTCAAATATGTCAGCGATGGGCACTAAATGTCCAGCTGGGAGCCACTTTTATAGTCAAATTACAGAATATGCAAGCAAAAGGAAACACGATGCCTACTTTCCTTACTCCTCAATGCGTAGATTTTGTTATCAAACTTCTAGCGGGGCTATCCCCCAACATTCTCGATATTTAGAAAAGAACGCAGCAAGCTAAGAGAGCTACTAAGCACGCATCCCAGGATGCTAACCCACAACTGTTCCCCCTTTACATAAGAAAAAAATCCATCAATCAATAAAAACAGGCCAAGTGTCAAGTTTTCCACAAAACAGAGTAAGCCGCAAGGCTCATACAGCCTTAAACAACAATAAAAAATCATGATTTTTAGATGGAAAACATAGAAAATGTTTATTTATGCCCCGACAGAGGCGTCGTTCGACAAGAGCCGGTCTTAGAACTGACCATCGCTACCCCAGGAGGTCTTGACGGTATCCTCGTTCCAGTCCTCGACACCTCCAACGGTCTCAGCGGCGCCAACCTCATCGGCCCAGTTGGTGGTCTCCTCGACCGGATGATCGACGGCCTCCTCAATCTTCGGTGGCGGCAGCAGCTCCTTGGCGGCGGCCTCCTCCTTCTCAGCCTCCTCGGGATCGCGGTAGAAGAACAGATCAACAACCACGGGCCATTCGACGCTGCGCGAGATGGTGCCGCGCAGGCGGAGAACTTCGCGGGCCAACAGCCACCACATCAGACCGATGGAATGGGCCGACTTGTTGTTGCACGGAATGGCAATATCGATGTAACGCAGTGGCGAATCGGTATTGGTGAAGGCAATCACAGGGATGTTCACATACGAGGCCTCCATAATGGGCTGATGATCGGTATTGGGATCAGTCACCACCAGCAGACGCGGCTCACGGAAAGCGGGCTGAATCTGATTGGTGAAGGCACCGGGAGTGAAGCGGCCAGCAATGGGAGTGGTGTCCGTATACTTGGCGAACTTCAGCACAGCGCGCTGGCCAATGGGACGCGACGAGATGACGAAGACCTATGGCGGGAATAAACAGAGACATTCGCATTAGTATGTGCTCGTAGAGAAAGAAGGGAAAGAAAAGGGATATGGGCCTGTGAGGCGTGGCTGGTCAGCGGTAAAGTTGAAATCATTGCATTTCATACCCGAAAGATTAGTAACAAAATCATCATATTAGCCACGAGGAGGTTAAGGGGTGAGGGAGGGGGGGAAAATATACTCACATCCGAGGCGTTCTCAATGGCCACGATGGCGCGGGCGGCCAGCTGCAGCTTCTCCCAGGTCTTGCCCAGGTTGATGATGTTGACACCGTCAGTGCGGCGCTTGTACACATACTGCTCCATCTGGAAGTTGACGTTCTCCGAACCCAAATGGGTGGTGGCCACCAACATCTTGGTGATGTCGTCCTCTTTGAGGGACAGAATATCTAAGCCTCCCGACATGTTAACGTGCAAAGAGTTACGGAACCTGCGGATGATTCAAGAAAAACTCGTGTTAGCAATCTGCTGCAGTTTCCGACATAACCTCAAACCACGTGCGCACATCCACCGCTTGCACTTGAACGGAATATGCACTTTTCGGTAGATTCCGAGCTGGGCAGTCTTGTGGTATTGAAGTCATGTTTCGAGGAAAGTTATATTGTGGCGTTTGCCCAAGTAACCATTGAGTTATTTGTCAAAAATTGGAGTTTTTACGGAGAACTTACGTCTGGATGCCGCTGGGAGTTTTGACAAAATGGACGATTCTAGGGCATTAGAGCTGGAATTACAGCTGCAAAAATATCGATGTTACTATCGATACTGATATATATTTCAATAGTACGATACATCGAAGAGAAATTATACAAGTAAAACTTGAAGAAATGTGATAAGTTTGGTAAAAAGATGAGCGCATTTTTGCTCTGAACAAGAGAGTATTAAAAACGTAATCTTTTAATTGATGTCTTCAAACATCGATGTTGAAAACATCGCTTTCCTCACTATCGAATGGATGGAATGTTTATTAACGATAGTATTGACTACTATCGGAACAGAAATATCAACAGTGCAACTTATCGATGTAGTCCAGGCTGTAGCAAGCTTCATTATCGATATTTGACAACTTATTTATAGTGAGACCATGTCTAAAGGTTTTTAAAAAAGTAGCGGGAGATGGAAAAATAGATCTTGGGTGTTATTTCTTGAAAAGTTGTTAGATTTTCCTAAATTTAAATTATTTGTTATTTGCAATATTAAAAATTGTTGCTCAATATATAATAAATACTTAAAGCCAACTGATTTGAGCAAAGTTTTATTATAACTTTGACTATTTCCGATGTTCTTTAATCCCAAAAACAGAACAAAAACCATTTAAAAATTGTGAATGCAACTTTATTCAAGTATATTCATTTTGCTGTTCATTTTTTCTCTTGTTATGTTTTTTCTTTTTCGCCTTGTTGGTGTCCGTGTTTTCCTTTTTTGTTTGTTTTTGTTATAATCTTGTTATTGTTAGTGTACATCGAATATTACCATACATAAAAATGTATTTCAATCTTAAGTTTAATGCGAAAAACAATTGATAAAAACGTATTGTGTATGTACTTCGTTTCAGACGGAATAAAAATCAACAACACAAAAAAATAGAGAAAAAACAATTTTAAATTTCGACTAGAACTTACCTTTTTATTAATTAATATTAATTAGAATAATATATTTATCATGTGGGTGTGTGTGTTTGGAAGGGAAGGGAGGCAGGAGGGGGCGGCAGGACTAGGGATTGCGTGCTGCTTTATGTGCTTGGCAACGAAGCCCCATGTTCGTGTCGTCCTATATGTGTGTGTGTGTATGCCTCATGTGTGATGATTGCTGTGTGTGTGTGAGTGTGTGTGCTGCCGCCGCCGGGTGTGTATGCATGTCCTTATATGTGTTACTGCCAATGTCCGTTTTGGGTTACATGCACACACATATGGGGGTTGATTCCACTGATTCCTCCGCTAGGGTGCCTCAATATCGTGGAGAGATTTTCGATATGCCTTCGCCTTCGGTCACTTGTTGCCTGGGGATCTAACGGTTATTCTGCTGGGAGTTGTGGGGCACCCTGTTAGGCAGTGAGGCACCCTGCTAAGCAGTGAGGCACCCTGTAGGCGCTGCTCCTCCTCCTCCGCCTCCTGGGGGGAAGTTCTGTTTGAAGTTCCGCCTTTTTGGGGGGGTTCTCGTGTGTGTGTGTGTTGTCTCGTGTGCTATGACTATTCTAGGTGTGTGTGTGTGTATACATAACTACATATATATACATATACGTATATGTATGTATATATTTATATATATATTTATCGTACGAATATAATGCATGCATTATAAAAATACTTTACTTTACTTTATGCTTTACGTTACTTTCCTTTCTTTTTTGTTCTTTTTTTCTTTTTTTGCATCTTCCTTTTTTGTTTAAATGTTAACTTAAAAAAAAAAATTGCCAGGCCCTAATCCTAGAAAGGCGCCCGCTGCTGCCCCTTAAAGGCCTGCTCCTAGCTTCCTAGCTTCATCCCTTGCTCCTGGTTCTGTTTCCGCTTCCGTTCGCTTCCTGACTGGATTGTATACAATATATATTATTTATAGATGTGTCTGTGTCTGTATTTTATGTGTCTGTGTCCGTGTGTGTTTGCTCCAACGCCGATCCTGGCCAGCTACCATTGGCTCCCGCTCTGCCTGGAGCCAGCTCCACAAATGCCTTTCATTCTCCACCTTTCTTCCGACTTTAAAGCCTGCTTCGCTCTCCTTAGTAGCCCTTGAGCCTATCGGCCAGCGGCGGCTTTATGACCTTGGGCGCACTTGCTCGGGCCACCCGCATCCTTTCGGCGGCCTTGGCCAAACGCTTCTTGCGCTCCTCAACCGTTTCGGAGGCGCGACGCAGCCGCTGCCGTGCGGCATTCTTCATCAGTCTTAGGGTTCTTTGTACTTCCGTTTCGTTCTGCCTGCGCACACGGTTCGCCTCCGCATTCTTGGCCAGCCGGACGCGATATTCCGCCTCCGATTCCTTGGATCGCTTATCCCGCATTCGGGCCGCGTTCCGTTCCAATCGCCGTTCGCGTGCCTCAATCGATTCGTTGCTTCGCCGACGGGCTGCCTTTTGGGCCCGCGACGATTGGCCCAGCGATATTTGCTGGCCGAGATGCGGCACACCAAGATTGGCAAGGCCGGGAACACCGCCACCACCGCCGCCGCCACCACCACCGACGACAATGTCGTTAAGGCTGCCGTCTCTGCCGACCACCACAACACCGGTGGACAGATGATGGTGCAGGGGATGTGGCTGCTGTTGCTGCTGCTGCTGTTGGGAGACCTCTTGATGTTGCTGCTGCTGCTGTTGGTGGGGATTCCCGCCTTGGAGCTGCTGCTGTTGCTGCTGCTGCTGCTGCTGAGGGAAGCCGTTCTCTAGACCCAATGCCGCCGCTGCTGCTGCTGCTGCTGCTGCTGCTGCTGCCCCTGTTGCTGATGCTGCTGTGCTGGAGCTAACTGTGGCGCTGCTACTGCTGGCTGTGCCCGAAACGGAGGCAGCTAAGGATTCCGCACCACCAGCACCCGTTACGGTTACCGATGAGGCTGAGACGACGGAGGCGGCGGAGGCGGAGGCAACGGCAGCGGCAGCAGCCGCCGAACTTGTATAATTATTATACTCTATGAGGCCACGATTGCCCGGATAGAGGGCATGGTGCATGGGACTCTCATAGCTGAGATATTCCGGCTTGATGAAGAACGGATCCCGGCCCGTTGGCGAGTTGAGGAAATAGAGGCGACTGTGGTGCTCGGTGGTAATGCTCCCTCCGCCACCCACACCCGCGGACATCGGTGTATATTTTGTGCGTTGCGCGCTCGCACCCAACGACGATTCCTGCTGCGACCTGGTTTCGGTTTCGTTTACGGATTTTTATTGTCACAGGCAGGCAGGCGCCTTTCTGGGCGTGTGGGTTCCTTGCCGGAGATCGGTAGCAGAGTTGCTCCTTCTGCTGCTGCTGCTGCGGCGTTTGGTAGCTGCGTTAATTAATCCTATGCTCGCTGGAAACGTCCCGCGCACCGCTAGGCACAATTAACTGGCAAAAATGTGGCGAGTAAACAACAAAAGCGACATAACTAATCAATATGGAAAAAAGCTCGAGCAGCGAACGGCAAGCTTTCGCGCGCAAAAGCTTTCACTTCCAGGCGCAACCTATCGGTAGGCTTCCGGTTATCGATGTGCGGATGTCCAAACAAATGGAATATGCTAACTTTGGTTTTCACATCTTCTTAAATGGAACAAAGAAAATAAACAAATGGTTTGTTTTTAGCTACTTATAGACCCTTAAGTTAGTTTAAGAAGAATTTGAAAACATTACACTCCGAATTTAACTATTATGCTTGTTCTAATCGAAACACCTATCGATACAAGTTTATATTTGTAATTTATTATATTTTTCTTCAAGCTTCTAGCATGTTATGGTATTTATTACTTGTTAAAATAAGTTTGTATATTGTTAAATCTATACTTTTATGCACAGTGGCGCCAGAAAAAATAGTATCTTTGGAAATAGTCGATGACTATCGCTTATCGTTTGACTCTCACCCCTAGCTTGCACGAGTGACAGCTGCTGTCAAAGGCGAATGGCGGTTGAGTTTTTGAATTTGAATTTAAAATCAACGCTATCAACCTTATATTATTTATTTATATTTTGTATGTATGTTGATAAAGTGATCTATCTAATCCTAATCTAATCTATGTACCTTGTAGTTTTTGCAATATGGAAAATCTGGTAGCAGTACAAAGGATTTTTAATAAAGAAAACAATTTCTTTTTACAATTAAAGAAAGGGCGCCCCACCTCTGTGTTTTGAAGACTTTATAAGGCAAAAAAATAAGATATAAGCAGTGTTTTTGTATAGCTATAATTTAACATTTAACTTATCTTGTTTTTTGTTTTTCTTTTTGTTATTTTGCAGCCCTAACATAATCTCAGCTTCAAGGATAAGCTGGCTCCTTAGATGGCAATGTGATGCAATCACTGATCATTATGAACAACAGCTTGAGCCTGTTGAAATAAAAAGAAATGAAACCTAATTAAATGCGCAATTTAATGCCAGATGGAGCCGGGTAAAAGCCCACGGGCCTGAGCTTCTTTGCCTGTGTGTTTACCTGCTGCAAACAGCCTTGAACTTTCACCAAGAGCAGCGGCCGGGACTGGGGCATTGGCGGCGACCCACGTGTGCGTAGGGGCCCACCTCACCGTGGGTGTCGAAAAGCTGCGCGCCGTGCAAGGTAAATACCGCACAGAGACAAAACAGACAACAAAGTTGATAAAACACATGGACGGACACGGGCAGAGGGAGAAAAAAAACAATTTAAACACCGAAATTGGCAGCCAAGGTGCGTTTGTTTAGCCGCCGCCGCCGCCGTCGAAGCCGAAGCCTTCAACTTGAATTAAGCGTTCGTTGGATGGATCTGCCATGTGATCCGGCACGGCCCGCTTGTAACTGGCTATTTGTTTTCAGTGCATTGTCATCGAAATAGGGAAAATATCCATTTATTAATCACACAAATTAATGCCTGATATATTTCGTTCATAAAGGGATAAAGATACTTCGCCTAAAGGTCGGGGATTAAGAAGTTTAATCAAGATGCTTTTTTATAGAAATAAAAACAGCAAAAAGCTGTAGCCACCGATTCCTCATCAGTATTTAACTAGCGAATTAATCGAGCATTATCGAGGATAATTATCGAGCATTATTGCCATCTCTAGTTACTTGAAGATTGCAACTAAATAAAAAGAACTGCGTATTTCTTTTTAGAATTCCATTTAAATCTTTCAGTTCTCCTTTGCCATTCATAGCACTTTCGCTTTCAAAGAACTGGAACTCGGAAAACTGGTTTCCTTTCCCCATATTTTTTCCCCCATTTCCCATTTTTTTTACCGGCGAAAGTGCGAGAGACCCACAACGACCCGGACAGATGATTCACGATGCATTCAAAATAAAATAAAAATACAAAAAAAAAAGAAATTCCAAATTCCGCGGCGCTGCATTTTTCACATAGCTCCAATCCCAGCCAAAGACCTGATCGGAGACAGCTGGCGGGGCGCAAAGAATTACGATATTGGAACCACATGCAGGAAAAAACCCCAACAGCAGGAAAACCCTGAGTTATGACCCGAACATGGGCCGATGGAAAAAATGCGATAAATAAGCGGCCAACATTTTTGTGGCTGACTGTCACAGCGATTTGATATTAATAAGGCTATGTTGCATGAACAAAAAATATATACACACTTGTAAGTAGAATAATAACTTGTAGAATGATAAAGGGTTTAGCTTGAGTATAATAGGATTTTGTAGATTATTTTGAGGAGTTTATTACAGCAATTCCGATATCCTTTAATAATTAATTTAATATCAAGTTTAATTTGATTTAAATCGTGTATTAAGATGTTATATATTTTATGCATTTTGTTGTTTATATTTATTCAATTAGGGCTTGGCATTCGAAACAGAATTACATTACACACAGAGCATATGGATAATTGTGATTAGATCAATTCCATGCTCGATTGCAATTCGATTAATGTCATTATTTATTGCACTTCGGGGGGTCGGGTTGGTTGGGGCAGTGCACAGGAAAACTGGGGGAAAATAACGTATTTTAAAAAGGGATATATGTATATAATTTATTATTTAGGAAGTGCCTTTTAAAATTAAACTAAAATCAAATTAAATAGAATAAGATTTACGCAATTAAAATATTATTTTGTTAATTGTATGCCACCTAAAAGTATGCAATGATATTATGTAGGCAGTAAAACATAGCATACTTTTAAGCTTTTTTACAAATGTTTTTAAATTACTAGCTTTTTAATTGGTATATTCTTTAATTTGATTGTATTTATACATTATTTTTAGTCTGGTTAAAACTGAGATATAAAACCTTGCTTTTAATTGCTAAGTAACATTATCATAGCATACTTTTATGCATATTGTTGTGTTCTTATAAATAATCCGATTCTAATTCGGTATTATATGTATTTTCCTATTATTTATTAGTACTATTATTTATTATTACTATTTATTATTACTATTATTATTAGTATTCTATTATTTACTAAATCATGGCATAGTTTAATGCATATTTTTAAGTGATTTCAAACTCGCTTCACATTTCTCTGTCTCTATTATGCAATTACACCAAGAAAATGATCATATTTTTCTGCGTGCCGAAACAGGAACCCCTCAACGTTGACGTTTTGTATTTATTTTATTTATTTTGTTTTTTTTTTGTGTGTGTTATGATATGATACCAGCATGTCCATATGGAGGCGCACATATCATCTCGCAGCACTCATATTGCTCCGTTTTGGGTAATTATGTCATGGGGCTCGGGCTCCAGCTCGGGGCTCGTTCAGCGCAGCGAAATTCCCTCAGTCGATGCCAACTATCACGTCACCACGTCGTCGTCGTCGCTGTATGATTCTTATACTATATAAACTGTATAAACTATATATGCTATATGCCACGAAATGACGACATTTGAACGGCAAACATGTAGCATTTGTTTACATTTCTGCCTTGGCGCAAACAAAATAAGTTTTAGCACCTGAAGAGAGCTTAAATGTCTCAAAGAAATGATTTTAATTTATAATATAAGTTGCTCTTTAAATAAATTAATAATTTAATTAGTATAAATAATATGTTATTAACAATTTTAATTTTAAAAGGCATTTAAATGGGTTAAACAATTTTTGAAATACTAAAATGTTTGAGGAGAAAGAGGTAACTGCTTTTCAACTTTGTCTAGAACTCCTCTTTTGGCTAAATAAATCCGTCAAAATCTATTTTATAGGCATACATTAAGACTTATTTATATGGCGATCGTAAATCACAAAAACAACAAGTGGGTGACGCCAAATCAAAAAATAAATAAATATATCTTAGTGACGGCGAGCGACGAGACTTTGTTTTAAGAAATGCTGACGACGCCTCCTCCTCGGCTGTGAATCATCCATCGACAGCTTGGTCAGTTTTTGGGGGAACTCGATTTCGGGTTTTCGCCTTATTTGGTTAATTTCAACACAACATTTATTGCGATTATTACACAAAATGCATGAATCATTTGGTGTTTTATTCGGCCATATGCTGTCACAGTCAGAGTCGGGAAAAATCAGAGTTTACGTGATTGCAGCCGGTCAAGATATAGGAAAGATTTTTTTTTGGGCATAAAGTATCACGAACTTACTCATTGCTCAGACTCTTAATGATATTGGAGTTATTTGTCTAATACCTTCGGGTAAAACATCGACTTTTATCGATTTAAAATCGTATATTTCATAAACTACAGTTTCTTTTCTTGTTTTTTGTGTTCTAATATAAATTAATTGGAAACAAAGTATTTATAAACATAAATAAATATCGAAAAATATATATTCTTTCGAATTATTTAGGGTAGACCTAGAAAACAACGATCTTTATCTATTAAAATCGATAAGAATACAAAAAAAAACAACTTTTACTTACTCGAACTATTTAATATTGATAGATATTTGTAAGTTGGCATAGAGTTTATTGTTCAAAGTGTTGAACCTTTTGAACAACAGAAAGATTTCACATTTAGAAAATTCGGTTTTGACAAAACTAAAGCAAAAATGATTATTATGATTATTTTATTATTTTGTCTAACAATTCTAAGTGGCGGAATACTGATAGTGGTAAATATTATATATTTCGATCCGCAAGATTCGCCGAGCTACGTGGAGAAGATAGTGGAGGAGTCACAGGAGGAGTCAGACCTGGAGCAGGAACAGGAGCCTACACTAATTGATCATGAGATACGGCCAGCTCAGCAAAGATATTGTCCACGACTTGTCTACCACTAAGAAGATTTCAGAATGGCCTACAAATAGTACCAGTTTCCTACTGAAACCCATCGTACGGCCCTCGTAAAACCCCAAACGAACAAATCAAATTTTAAGGACTAACATGGAGCCGCCATTGGTTCACATTTAAAAAGCCAGTAAACACTATTAACCGATTTTGTGTGTTTCCAATTAAAAATACAATTTCGAAAAGATATAGAAGTTATAGTAATTATAGTAAAATGCTATGAAACGCATGCCATTCGGTTTGTAAGCCCTGCAATTTGCCATCGTTAAGTGTGTCATCTCCCGTAACGACTGCAAAATGGTCGTTTAATTGCAGTTTTTAATTCAGTTTTGTTTTGTTTAAAACAAAACAAAAAATTTGCATGCAACGAGTCTCATGGGAGCCGACTGTTTGTCTGGCCAAAAGCCTCAATAATGGCAAATATAAACAATAGTGTACCACCCGCCCTTCTCCTCCCGGTCTGTCCTATTAACTCTCCTCACTCAGTTTCAGTTTTAGATATAGATTTAGATTCCGATTCCACATATTTACTCCCGAGCGATGCATTGCATAATCCTCATACTGCTATTGCCTTCGATTTCGTGTTTTTTTTTCTTATATAGATCGGACACACACATATATATATATATATAGTATATATAGATGTCAGTGTATATAGCAGACAATTAAAACAATTGATGCGATTTCTCGCACAAATGTGCCAAACACGAACGTTCAATTTATATTTAGTCGATCGCCTTCATCCGTCAAATGATCATCAATAGTTGTCTGTCGGATCAACCGCAAAGCCAATCCAATCCCCAAATCCAATTCCCCGTACCCGTATCTTGTATATATGTATTTCAGTTTTTTTTTCTGTCACGAAGCAAAGGCAAAAAATTAAATCGATTAAAAATCGATCAGTGGATTTTTTCTACCTCTGCCTTTTGATTTGATTTTATTTTTGGTTTTGTCAGCAAATGTTTCAAATTAAATGAAAGGTATTTTGTTTTATAGCTAAAGAACTATATAAAATTTGCTATTTAATTGCAGATTGTTCATTTTAGTTATTGTTATATATTTTATTATACAAAATGTTTACAGCATTTAGTTATCTATTTTTGTTGATGTTAAAATTGTATAAACTTGGGGCCCAAGCACACAAGGAGCTCCTAACGCTTGCATTGCCTTAAAATTCTCAAGTTGAAGTTGGGCAGCAAGGGTTACTGCCAAGAATGTGATGATACTATGATCGTAATAAGCCTAAACTCATTGTATGACTTTAAATTAATCTTTAATATGTTTAATCTTATATTAAAGACCCTGGAAATTTCCTTAGTTTACTAAAAAACCATACAATATTTAAACTGAACAAGAACTCAGATTTAAAGTAACAATTTCAATGTAAGTAAGCAGTTACCATTAAATAAATCAATAAAGAAGATGTATTAACAATTATTTAATATTTTTTTGACAAATTGAAAAGAAGGAAAGGCAAAAATGACTAAGCAAAAATAATGAAACTCTTATATAATCCCCTGTGACTTTATTTCTTATTATTATTAATTTCTTCGAGTGCAGCTTTGCATTTCGTCATCGGCAGCCTCTCAGCGTGCTCAGGCTTTACCATCATCATTAACATGCTGCCACCTCTTGAATCACTTTCTACTTTCACTGCTTTACACTGCACACAAAATAAAACTGAAGAAAGAATAAATAAAGTAAGAGAAAAAGGCACAAGCACACATACATACATACAGTACATAGACAGGCATTTTCTTTTCGCACTCGAACGTTAACATGGCGAAAAATGGACTGACGTCAGCGATGGCTGCCGATAACCTTTGCTTCAGAGCGAGATGTTAACTAACAGCAGCAGCATCGCGCTGTAAAGGAGCCTATATATATTTACATATATCTGTATATATGTATATATGCGATTACTCTGCGACGCAGAAATGCCTGAAATACCTTAACCGATGTCTCAGGCATCGGGCATTGAGGCGGCGGCACTCTCCGATTGCTAATTACTTAGTTGGGCAAACACTATATATTTGGCTTTATTTTTTTCAGCTCACAGCCGTCCTCAGCTGATCACACAGATGCGATGCTTCCGCAAGTTGGCATTACAGCTGTTGGCCATTACCGCCGTCGAGATAATGCAGATGAAATACAGTAAACCCTGGCTAACATTGCCTACGTTTCCCTTTGTTACATTTCTTTGTTTATTTCGTTATTACATTTATAATACAGTTTTTTAATGCTGAACAACGTCCTACTTGGGAATTCTAGTGCAAGGCAAGCTGTAAATGCGTTGTTGCCAAGCTCTTTCGTTTCAAAGTTCTAGCACAAAGTTCTAAATTAAAAACAGACAAAATTCTACTAAATTACCAATAATTTCATCACAAATAATTAAGGAATATAAAGGTGTTTAGAGCTACATTTAATTTTGTTTTAGAACCTTAAAATCTGAACTAAGAAACATCTTTGACATTTGTAAGGGCTCTTGCCTGTATTATCGGTTCGGGTTTACATCTCTTATGCACTGACCTCGCACTGCAGGGCCGGCATTAGTCAGCTGAAAAAAAAAACTACAAAAAAATAACAGAAAAATAAAAAACACATGCGGTTTGATCTTGATTGTCGCCGCACTAAGGTAACACCGCGGTCTGTATGCGTTTCGCCAAGGTAAATAAATTCTAAACCGTGTAAGGGGCTTGTTTTAACATATTTAAAATTAGCTTGGGCCTCCCTCCTCCTGTTGGTGTTTTCCAAAAGCTAAAAAATACAAATATACAAAAGAAGCGAAAAAATCCCAAAAGATCTGCGGGAGATTTCGGCGTGGCGTGACGTTCATTTTTTTTTTAAATACCTTTTAGCGGGTCAACGTGCCTTTGTCACGCTCCATACATACATATTTCCCGCTCAATTTCTTTTCCGCTTAAACAAATATTACGCATCCGACACGTGTTCAGTGACAATTTATGGGCTTGGTTTTTTCTTTTTTATCCAGGTCCTTGTTTATAACTTATAAAACGAGGCCAAGTGAGCCCAGTTTCCTGTAAGAGCTGAAAACACATCAAATGCTTCTCGATTGAAAGTCGATATAAAATCGAAGTAATCGATTATTTTACCACTAATGTCCCCACTTCCCACTTCCGGTTCGAATAAGAACAAGGTGCTTTAAGGTGATATTTAGTTTTAAACAAATCATTTGTTTCTTTTATTCTCGTGTCAATTGTATCGTTTTTCGCAGTGCATTTTGCATCGCTTTTTTTTCTTTTCAATTATAAAATATATATATATTTATATATATATACATAGTACAGTGTATTTGTTTTGTGCTCAACTTATGCTGCTAGGAACATCGATTTTCGAATAAAGTATTCCTCTCTCTTTAGGGGGATATCCAGGAATAGTGCTTAATCGTCGATAGTTTCGATAGAAAACAAAAATGTATCGCTTATCTTAGTCTCTAGGATGTGTGTGTATGCGTGAGTTTGTGTGTGTGTGTGTGGAGTACAATGTGAAAAATTATACACTTGCAGTAAATTTTCCAATGAACTTTGTCGAGTGAAAAATCGTTAAATAAATAATCAAAACGAAAAAAAAAATTCATAAATATAGGAAAGAGAAGGAAGACCACAACTAACTTTTATGCGCAGTGTATAAAGTAGTTAAGGTCACACTTTTCTTCGTTCAGAATTCGAAATGTTCAGAATCCCAAACACTTCTGCATTTTCCTACATTTATGTCTTATGAGATGCTTCATTCGTACTCGAACTAAAAATTATTAATAAACATAAAAGCTTATTAATAATAAGAAACGAAAACCTAAACGTAAAACTTATGATTAAAATGGAGTAATTTTTTTTTTGTTTGTTTTTTGCTTTGAAAGTTTTGGTCAAAAATAAAAGTATTTGGATTGCCTTTCGTGTTTCGTGTTTCTCTATATAGATCCTATAAAGATTTAGGTATTTATGTATATATTTTTGTATTTTTCTTATTTTCTTTTGTGTGTGTGTGTGTGTGTTGTGTGTGCGCGCGCGTGTATATATATGTGTGAGAAAGTGAAAAAAAACATCACAGCTAAAACTTCAGTACATTTTCTCGTGGTTCAAAAATTAAACACTTAAATAAAAAGAAAAAAAAAAAACAATATGTTTATATATGTACATACATATATATGTATATGTAGATTAAAGTTCTATTTTCTTCTCTATAAATATACGCTTACAAAATATATATATATATTTAGATGATTTCTTTAGCTTTCCCTTTTTTTGTTTTCTTGGTTTTCATTGTCATTTGTTGTTGATTTTGTAGATATATATATATATATTTATATGGATAAATATATGTGTATGTGCGTATGCGCCGCGCCCTCCGACTGGCTATCAAAAGCGGATGTATCCTGACACGGCATCTGACCTTGCATTATGCTATGGACTTCCTCCAGATGCCCCGCCAGCATATATACAATATCCTTTGATCGCCAGTTGGCACACTGGGCACCGGCTGAGATTTTGAGTTTTATTTTTTCTTCTTTTTTGTTTCATCTTTTTGAATAAGAC
The DNA here is from genome assembly GCA_008042475.1 of Drosophila kanapiae. NCBI lineage: Eukaryota > Metazoa > Arthropoda > Insecta > Diptera > Drosophilidae > Drosophila > Drosophila kanapiae. Next base: position 98,429 of record VNJM01001330.1, read on the forward strand.
GAACGACGGCTAAGCGGCTAGTGGCTAGTGGCTAGTGGCTAGTGGCTAGTTCCTACATCCTACATCCTACATCCTATAACTAAAAGTACTTGCTGGCCCCCCACTCTAACTCTCTCTCTACCCTAGTCTAAACCCTAACCCACCCATCGGCCAAGGATGCGCCGGTATGTGAATCAATCATCCCAGCTCCAGTTGGGATCCATGAGCTCACAATTGATCCGCCAGAGCATTAGCTCCATGCATGCCCGCGAATCCTCGAAGCTACTGTGACCGGTGGTGCCATCGCCAGTCTGGATTTCCCGCTTCAGATGGACCTTGGTCAGGTGACGCAATGCCCGGCGATAGGGGAAGCCGCTGCAGTGCGGAAACGAAATGGAGGTATCGATCAGTGTATTATGGACGAGACGCAGTGCACGCAGATCGTTGTCCAGGCCATGGCCCACCAATATGGTATCCGCCGATATTAGCTCCAGGAGATCACGCTGCACCTCGGCCAGGCTCTTGGCACCGCCACCGGAGCGCAGATCACGTTCGGTAATGCCCGAATACCGGGTATTATAGTCAACAATATCGCATTCGGGGCGAACAAAATGCTCGTAGACAAGCTGACCGTTAAGGGCCACCAGCGAAACCTTGGTTACATCGAGGCCACGACCAGTATAGCTCATCTCACAATCCAAGGCATATACGGCGGCAGCGGGTTTATGATTCTCCTGTTCCTCACGATGCTGGGTACGCACAAAATCATAGTACGGCCCATTGACACCCACCACGGATCCGTTCCACACATGCCGATCGCTGTGACAGCAGCCCGGCGAGGATTCATCACTCTCGCTGCAGCAGCTCCAACGGCCCATACAGACGCCATCGTAGTAGCGCTGATATTTGCCCGAATGATACAGACACTCCTCCCTCGACAGATACTCGCCGGTTAGCTCGTCCACCAGAAAGTGACGCTTGCAGCGGGTACAGGGCTTGGCCATGCTCCGCTCCACCTGAACGTACTGACAGTACTTGAGCTCGGCCAGATTTAGATTGCCAGCCAACGTTTTGCCGCAGGCGGAAACGGATGACGATGACGATGACGATGATGATGATGATGAGCCCGAGCTGGATTCGCATTCGCTGCCGCTCCAATCGCCACTGGATTCCGAGTCCAGGGAATGCGGTGAACTATTACCCGAATCACTGGACTCCAGTTCGCGCTGCATTAGTCCATCGTTGTAATTGATCAAGGTAACCGCCGGCACAGTCTCGGCCAAGGCGGCGGCAAAGCTCATGTGTGGCATACACTTGAAGATCTCGATGGCGCCGTCATGGATCACAGATTCCACGGGATAGCCATAAACTCGGAGCAGATGATGATCGATGACATGGCGACGCAGCTGCTGCACCAGAATCCTATCGTCCAGATCGAGTTGCTCGTACTGGCGCAGTGGTGGCACCAAGAAGTTAGCATTCTGTCGGCCACGTTCGCGTTCGCGACGCCACTCCAGAGCCGCTCCTGGCATCAGGGAACGTTCGATCCTTTTGCGATTTCCATTCGCATGGGGTGAGCTTGTCGGCGAACTGGTGGGGGAGCTCAAGGCCGAAGAGGAGCTGCTGCTGTCGGTGCTGGTGCTGGCCAAATGCTTGCGCGCCGAATTGTTGTGGCCGCCTCCATTCTTGCCGGAATTATTGTGGTTGTTGGTGTGGCATCCACCGCCGTTGGCATTCTTGTTCTTGCTCTTGTTGTTGCCACGCTTTGGCTGCTGCTGTTGCTGTTGCTGGGGATTCACCGTATTTTGGGTATTTTGCTGCTGGCGATTCCACTTGCCGCTGGCATTCTGCTTGCCACTCTTGCTGGCCAACTTCTGCCCAGAATCGGAGGAAAGCCCCTCCTGCTGCTGCTGCTGCTGCTGTGGAATCTGTTGCTGCTGCTGTTGGTTCCGGGACTTTTGCTGGCGCTTCGAACGCGACTTGTTGACCTGTCCGCCTTGGCTGCCGGCGGGAAGAGCACTGACCTTGGTCCTGGCCAAGTGCTCGCTGCTTGATCCGATATCCTCGCTGGTGGTCTCGCTGCTAGTGCTATTGCGATGGCCCGGATTGTGCTGACCCAGGAATTTGTCTGCAAAAAAAATAAATAACAATGGAGATTTAATATTTATGGAATAATAAAAGATAAAATGCTTAGGTTTAGTTTATAAAATACCTTTCCTTTGTGAAATAATACAAAGAGATTAAGTTAACTTAAAGTATGAGTAGTTTTCTAAGCTCTTTTGTTATTCCCATATTAAAAATCAACTTTAAATTATTATTTTTAATTTATTTAATATTTGCAATTAAGTAATAATGTCTGAAATCTATTTTTAATATATTGAAATTGATACTCTGCCAGAATTTACATTTTATTTGCATCATTTCATCGTTTTGATTACATTTTAATGGCATTATTAATATTTCTCCCATTTAATTTAATTGCAATCAATTGAATAGAATAAACGTAACTAAGTTGAACAACAAAATGATAATTTTAGGTCAATTTACCATTTAGTTTAGAGGCAGGTGAGCATGCAATTACTTTTAATTCGATTTAATTTAATTAAGGCAAGTAAATGTTGAACAATTTGTAGTAATTATAGGGTTGGATTATTTGATCATTTATTTTGTTGGTTAAAAATACATTTCATTACCTAATATAGGTAAAGAATGATTGGGATTCTAGAAATATCAATTATTAAAAATTTGCAAAGCTCTCCTCCTCATAGTTCTTGGAAATCTTTGTTGATACTATTTAATTATTTCCTCTAATGTTAAACCTTACGTCTAATCAATATTCTCATTCTCAGCATAATTCCCACACCTTATCTATATGAATTCTTGGTTTCTGGATTTTCTGGCTATAAAATCAAATAAAATAAAATACACTGTAATTCGAAATTCAAATTTTTATTTCAGCTAACGCCAATTAACGGTGATAACAGGGCACACACGCTCCCGCGCTCACACACACGACGCACACGCGCAAACCGAAGCTTATCAACACTCGCCACGTGCTTTTCGATCTTTCGCTGTTTCTACGTAACACATGATGTGTACCTCGCTCTCTTTTTCGCTCATTCCCTCTCTCTCTCTCTATCTAATATACAGAGAGAGAAACACATTTGACTAGATTTATACAAAGAACTAATAAACACTAATAATAGGTAACAATTAAAATTATTTAGTTATCTATATTTATTTATATTAAAAAAAATATGTTATCAATATCAATAGTAGATAATGGTGATTTTTATTTCTTGTAAATATAAAAATAGGCTTCAAAAGTAATTTATTCAGTATCCAAAGGCGACACAAATTAAATACAAAACAGCTTTGTTAAATATTTGATCGATAATTATCGATTATCAAGTTATTACCTTTTAAATCTTTAAAATATTTCCAATATATTTATTTAATGCCCAAAGATATACTAGTTTAATATTAAATATTAATATTATATAAAATATATTTAAGTTTAAACTTAAGTTCTTCTCGAATTTAAGTGATCAAGAAGTTGATGTATTTTTTCAAGTGTTCATTTGAGTTAGGGAAGGTTACGCATGACTGGAAATTGACGCATGTGTGTACGGACGGGGGGGCCTCCTACCTCGAATTTAGCTAATTTAGCTTTATTTGGCTCTGTTGCCACCCGAAGGGGGAGGGGGAGGCGACTTGTGGGGATGTGTGTGTGTTGTGTATGTGTGTGTTGACGCATTACAATTATACACATTTTATTGTGACTATTATAGACACCGCCTCCCATTATTATTTCTACCTATTAAGCGCTTCATACTGTCGCGGCTTCCGCATTTAACTCATCATTTCCCCCATTCGCATTCTCATTCCACTCATTCCCATTCCCATTTCAATTCTCGTTCTCAGCTTAATCATTTAAGCAACAAAAATAAATAAAATATATACAAAAAAAAAAAGGGGTACGGGGTTCGGTGTGTTGCCAAGGGGTTTCAAATCCCCAGCTTTGACCTGTTGCCTACGATTTTCGTGGGGTTTACATTTATATGCATTCATATGCTGGATTTAGCCCAAGACAAGGTGTCCACTTAATTAATGGAAGCTGTGTTAAGTCCGAATCTATGAATATTTATTCGAAAAACTCACATTTATTGGACGCAATCTATCAACGCTTCGCTTACCTATTCATATCATAATTATGCATACTTAAGTTTATATTTAAATGTGAAATAATGTGGAATATGAATATAGTTTTGAGTCTTTGGACAAAGTCCAGCTTAACGATAAATATATCGTAGTTATCGTCATGTTCGATTAATGTTTGCACTAATAGAACGATAATTATCATTTGCTATCGTTAATTTTCATTTTCATATGAATATCTTTTCGAATGTTCGGACAAAGTCCAATTTAATGATAAATATTTTGTACATATCGCCATAGTCCGATTAATATTTCTGTAAATATTTCGATATATAGAAATTGTATCGATTATTTCGATCCGTTGGCCTGGATATTCAAATCTAGATGCCAATCCCAACCATGTTATGCTTTATGTACACATGTACTTATGTCTTCCGAGTCCGTCAAGTGTCATCTGTCAGTCAGGGAGACTTATGACGCTCTCAGCGTTGTCGTCGTCGTCGTCGACGACATTTTCTTATCTGTGGCACTCTGAATTTACTCAGCGTGCCGCTTCCTACCCGCATCTCTGTCGCTCTTTCCTATTGGAAATTGTGAAATTTGCAAAATTGCAAAATGCAATCCGCAGCACAATCCGCTTCCTTGTAGTGAAAAACACGCTCGAGCACTTCCTTAACGCACGCTTGTATTTCTTCTTCCCCCCATCTTTGGAGCCCCCCAGAAAATACATATACAATATATATACATATATACATATATCGGAGAAGAGGGACTGTGAAAAATTGAATTTCAAAGCGCGCATAGATAAATCATATGGCGAGGTGGGTTTGTTGACTTCACTTCGCTCGAAGGACGCCACGGACGTTGTCGGCGGACTAAGCACCCAGACGTGATCTGGATCCGAGATTTGGAGAGACCCATAGAGGATCGATCAGGGGAAGAAATGATATCAGCTGGCGATCGGGCGAAATATATTGTTTACATATGTACATAATACATAATATATATAGTTATAGTGTAGTTATGGTATAAGTATGACCATCACGTATGGGCTTGCTGCCTGCCTGCCTGTGCCTGGTCATCGATTAGATAAGGCGTGGCCAATTTTTAGTATTATTGTTTTTTTTTTTTTGGCGTGCTTCGGTTCGGATTTTGCTTCGGTTTTGGCCATCTGTCACAGAGCCGAAATGTTGTTTTTAAACGCCTTTATGACGAAGGCCCTATAATGTTGCTTTATCGCCTGACCAGACCAACGCACGCGCCAAACTCTCCAAAGAGCCTTGAGAAGTATCATATAGGAATATGTATATAATATATATATTCTACATCCGATTAAAACATAGTGCAAATACTGAAAGTCTTGGATTTTTATGATATATTAAAGGGAAAAAAATCAAGGCTACTCTCTGTTAAGCTCTCCTCATTCTCAGACCTTAACCTTAGAAGGGTTAAAGCCACACCATAAAGCTGCTCTACTAAATAAGAAATAAAACCAACTGGCTGATATAAAAACACTTGAGGACCAGCGATTAGATAGTTTAGTTAAATAAGTGAGACTAACGTGTCAGGGGGCTGGCTCCACATGATAATCTTTGAATATATACCCCATATACATACATTGTAAAAGGTGCTCGTGACATATTTTAATATACGATTGTTGCAGAAAATTGATTTAAATAAACCACTTAACTTAACTTAGATGTAAACGTTTTTCATGCTTGTTATACAAAAGCAGGGAAAAAACAACACGCAAGGCGGTTTGCGAACATTTTGTGTTACAATTTATTAAATAACTGCCGAGTAATTGGGAATAATTGGCAATATCTTTCCATATTCTAGTAATATTTAATTGGTAGAGTATATACATTTTATATAACTTTATATTTATCCAAAGGAATTCTTCCCCTATCAATGATTGTTAAATATTCCTTAGGATTTTCTTCTAATATCTTGTGATATTTTATAGTTGTATATACTTCATGGTTTCTTTAAATACAAAACTTTGTCTCCTTTATAAAATCGGTCTATTATTTGTGCTGTTCAATCCAGAATAATGCCATGCGAGTTAGCTTCCTCTGTAGAGTCTATAGTCTAGACTTTCGGCTGAAGGCTACCCACATTTGGTTACCGGGCAGTGATAAGATGTATATGCGTGTCCAGTAAGTATTAATTCTCAAAATATTGTTCAGTTACCTACGGCAACAGCAGCTAGCTATCCCCTGAGTACCCGCCACCGTGATTGTTTCCGTGTGAAAGTTGCAAACAAATTTCTAATCAGCAATTTAAACGCGACGCGATGCGGCAATCCCGAAAAAAATAGAAACAAAAATCACATAGAGAGGGGGAGAGAGTGTGTGATAGGTGGTGATGAATCGCCCAAGATCGTAAATTAATTTAATCTATTTACTCATAGCAAATACTATATTTTTTGGGTTTCCATGCACCGATATTTAATTAGTTATCGCCGACTGTCAAAGATAAGTCCATAAATGTGCATTAACTTTTATCGATACGACAAAAAGAGTGACGCCATCGATGCCATAACTTCTGGTTGACCCATTTTCAGATTTAGCATCCCAAATCTTGGATATCTTGCTTATTATTTATTTATTTCGAGATATAATTTTCCACAAGTACTATTGGTTTGACCTTCGCTGGGCTTCCTGTGCCAAAAAAGACGACGAACAAAAAATTACTCGTCGTCTCGCAATTGGTCTTGTGCATTTTTAATGAGGCCCAAAAACCTGGCTTTGAGCTTAGCTAAATAGGAAAGGAAACCGAAAAAAAACAAAAACAAAATAGCAATAACAATAACGATGATAATATATATATATATACTCGTAAAACATCATCGCGATAGTTAATTGTGACCGAAACGAACACGCTCACGTATGTCACAACATCCCGTCAAGCATAGTCCATAGGCCAACGGCGCGCGCGTCGCTTTTAATGTAAACTAATATGAGTTTTATTAATCAAATATATATATACTATATATATACGGCGATATACATTATGGTGTGTGTGTGTATATGCATTGAGGTCAGCAGAGCGCAGGGGGCACAAAGATTTAATAATAATTTTCAAGCCAAAAATGCGAGCCGTAAAAAGCAAATCAAAACGACCGCCGCTGGCGCATCAACTTCAAATCATATCTAAGGGTAAACTAGATAAACTATATATATATATATACATACTATATAGCCATGTATATGTACACACGCAATCTGGACATTGTTGTAATCAAATCATTAGATAATACCTGCAAACTGCTGATCTGCTGGCCTTTCTGGCATTTTCCGAGCCATTCCTCATATATTTTCCCCATCTGATCTTAGTTTTGTTATTTTTTTTTGTTTATCAGGTAACCGATTGGTAATCTTTATATCTTTATGTCCTAATTAGTCCTATTCTAAAAGAAAAAAAGAAGAACAATCTACAATAATATTTACCCTGTGATAAAGTTTCTAAGAATAACCTTATGGCTTTTACCTTTGTTTGTTTTTCGTTAAAGTTAAAAGTTCACAGGCATTATTAAGCAACTAAAAATTGTTTATTCCTTGAACAACTTAAGCTTGGTGATAAGAAGTTGGTTTCTGTGAAAAGGCCTTTATGAGGATACCCTAATTCTTAACTTAACTTAATCCTTTTACCAAAAAACGTACATATAAGGTGGGTTTATGGCAAAGGATCACTCTCTTGAGATAATTACAATGTATTTGCCTACAAAGTTCCCTAGTTTCGGTTTTAATAACTTCTCGTATCATTATTTGCCACTTTCGCCCCCAAGCTTGACCCTTGAACTGTCCAGATTTGTGCGACTATCCAAGATCTTTGGTTGCCAAGTTAAAAGAGCCCGGTATGGGGACGGGTAAATGGCCGGTATTTGAGCGGCGAACATGTTAACCTTGACTATGGCCGGCGGCGGCAGTCGGTGAATCTCGGACGCAGACACAGCCGCGGGGCAATGAGGGGTTAAGTGGCGAAGCTATTCCAAAGATCGCCAAAGAAATGCGAGTGATGATGATGATGATGATGTTGATGATGCCGAGAGCCATAATAAACGGAATTGCGAGCACTTTTTAAGTTTGTGTTATGTTGGCATACAGATTGGCGGCAATCTTTAATGGGTTAATAATGCGACCAGGCATTCGAGCAATGCCTTGGCTCGTACAGTGGGCTTCATCGAACTATAAGAGATCTTTAAAGATATCTTTAAACCTTTGAAATGTACTGGGAAAAAAGGTGAAATTTTCCCGAAAGAAAGTAAAATAAATGGAAAATCTTAAGATCTTTCCCAAATGATATGTTGAAGGCCCACTGTAGAAGAGGTAAGTGTTATGTGGTGGCATGTTGCACCGTTACTTGGCACCAACTAAAAATGGCCAACAAGAAATGAGTTCAAGTTGCTGCCTCTTTTGGAGCTTCGCACTCGCATTACTTGCCACCGCCGCTACTTACTAACCCACTGACAATCGGCGATGGAGAAAGGTGAAAGAAATACCTATAAATCCGATCCGATGAGATAGTGGGGCGTGAACAAAAATGTGGTCGCACTAGCCACAAACTGCCACCGCATTTAGCCATGTAAGCCATTCCTTTTTGGCCAAGACAATTATCTAATGAGTGAGGAGCCATATATACATATATATAAGACCAGGCTTAATTGCCCAGATTGGTAATAACATTTTAATGGGAAACGTTTGTGTGTAAGTCAAGAGCTTGAATTTTGCAAAATATACGGCCGAAAATGAGGAAGGTTTCAAAGGGAAACAATTTAAGGAAGCATTAAATCTTCGTAGGTTGTATAAGACTTTAAAATAATAATCACTTGGTCTAGACGGGAAATGAAATGGAATATTAAATTATTGTCTGGAAAAAGATACCTTGATGCTGTTATATCTTTAAACAAATAAAGCGAAGTAATATGTCTTTAGAAAAACCTTTAATTTTAAGTTGAATTTCGAGGTTTCAAATATTTTCAAATGTATGTTTCTAATCAAAGCTGAAATAATACTTTTTACGAGGAGAAATCTACGAGTTTTTGGCCGCTGCCCTTCAGAGATCACTCTAATTGTCGAAACTGAAGACCAGGTGCGTTCTGCTCTCGTTTTTTTTCAGTATTTTGTATTGTTTTTGGCACTTAACGCTGCCTTGCAAATTATTCGCTCAGCTTTTGCAATACCGGAGATCGAGAATCGACCAAGTGCTAATCAATGACAAAACGATCAGTTATGCAATGACTTGCTCCTCTTAGTGCCTAAATGTACATAAATGTGTTCTCCCAGCCGTGTACGTTGCGATTATCAGTAGTTCATCGTTTGACCAAAAAGCCAACCTGCCTGCCCGATCGATCGGCGGACTGATACTATAGCACAACCAATAATACACCTCTGATACGGTGACAAACATGTACATAAATACGCGACTGCTTATAGCTACTATATATGGTCTAAACGGCGCCAGCTGACTCTCTGAGAACTGAAAAATCTGAACGCTAATCAGCTGCTCCTCTATTGCGTCTTAGATTTCCCAAAGGCAAATATACACACCCTATGTATATACAAATATATATATATTATATATAGTTGAGCCCAACGATAATAAAAAATAAAATCGAGGCATGATTCTGGAAAGTTTTGCCTATTTTTTTGATTAAAGATGTGGAAAATTCGACATCGAACAGGTAAATATTTACTTGATAAAGGTGGGAATTATCAAACAGAAGAAAGATATATTAATGTCAATAAAGAAGTTAAATCTAATAGAAAGATAACCAAGGAAGGTCCCTTAATAGTAGAGCTACAAAGAAATATAAACGTGTTCGATATTTATGCAAGAAAAAATCGATTTTAAATCGATTAAGATCATCTCTTTTTTCCCAATCATAATTGCAAATCGTTAAAAAAGTTATCTAATTCAAAAAATCACACTTTTCGATATTTATATAATCGAAACATGTTTTTAAATCGATTAGCATCAATGTTATTTACCATCTCTATTCAGTAGGTTCTCTATTCCAATCATAATTGCCTATTAACAAACTGAATACATATAGCCCCTCAACAGCTCTGTGTTGTAAATTCCGCATGGCGCATAAATTATGAAATTAATTCTCGATCGATTGGCAAACAGAATTTTGGAATATTTTATTTATGTTCCATATGGATTCTTGTAGTTGTTAATGATTTCTTTACGACCACCTTTCCTTTCCACGATGCTTTTGTTTGTTTATTTAATTTTCTTTTTGTTTTCGTTGCTCTTTCATTCATCCGAATTCTTAATTGATTTTTTAATGCGAACGAAAGCGAAAGCCAAAGAATAATAATACTAAAAATCACCTGCTGATCTCTCTCTCTCTTTCCCAATATATAAAACGTATATATGCGTATATGTATATACAAAGGTTTATTATTATTAAGCTTAAGCGAGGATTTCCTGCAATTTTCTTATTTGTGAACAAAGTCAAGAGCTGTGTCACTGACAGGCATTCGTATACGTAAAGTACCCTTCAAGTGTCCAGAGCGAGGGAGAGATATCTCAAAGTTAATTGAAATGTTAACCACTGAGGTTTTTTTTCGGTTGATACTTCGAGATATACTTATAGATAGACCCAGATCGATAAGAAATACCCACTGATACCATAAATAGATATTGCTCGAGAGCCACTTTTCACATTTCAAGTGGACACCGCGTACTCAGGGGGAGGTCTTTATATAATATTTGTGTATTCCCTTCAACGCGAAATTTATGCCCCAGATTGATGGTTATTATATATAGTGTGTTATATGTGCACTGTCATTGCGATAATTGCTACAACTAACGCAAGGGAATAATTGATTTTAATATATATATAAAATTATAGAAAGTATTTATGAGTTGTAGTTTTAATATTTACAAAATATTACTAATGCTTATATATTGTGTAAATATTCCTTGAACTGCTAATTTATATAATAATCGCCCCAAAGAAATTCCCTTACTTCCGATTTACTTTTTCCCTCGATTCCGATTCCGCCTTTAATTCCTATTCCGAATTGCTATACTCATTCTCGCATTTTCATTACCGTTGATGACGTCGATTTGCTTCGAGTGATTCACTTTAGATGCCGGCCGATTTGCTTGGAATTTTATTAAAAACAAAATAAATAATACAAAAAAACAAAAGCGAATCGTGTGAATCAGACATAAGGCGGGGTTTCTTCTGTCTCACCGAGACAATATACATATGTGGGTGTAAAAGCCAACGAAATTCGTTAATGATATTGGTAAGTAGCGACAGAAATGCTTACACCATGATTCATAGAATTTAAATAATTACCAGATTGTCTGAGTTACAGCTTTGCAAATTACAAATAGGCTTTCTACTGAGTTTTGTTTACAAAATTCTTAACTGGTAAAGCTTACTATTTATTATTTTTCAAAAATTGAACAAGAAGAAAACTTACCTTCGAGGCATGAAGAATTCACTAGCCGGTGTCCGTAGTCCCTTTCCAGCCAGTTGTTGTTCGGTGAGGAGGATTCACTTCCGTTTCCGGGGAGGCCATTGTTTTGCTTTTGAATATTACCAAAGTGTGACTGCTGCTGCTGCTGTTGCTGCTGCCGCTGCTGCTTATTGTAGCGACTCTTGCGTGTATTAGGCTTGTTGCCGCTACTATGGCCATTGGTGCTTTGCTGCAAAGCAGTCCCTGCCGTGTTGCATGTTCCATGTTGCTGCTGCTGCTGCTGCTGATAAGCCATCGCTAAGTTGTTGCTGTTGCCGGTATATTTCTGAGTGCAGCGCTTGTTGCTATTATTTTGATTGCCGGTGTTGTTATTCTGATTGCAACGCTGCATCTTGTCATCTGCAACAAAAAAAACATTAAAATCGATTAGCTCGAGTTACATACGAGTAGCAACTAATAATAAAATTACTTTTGGCGACTGACTGTGTTTCTTATTCTTATTCTCAATTCTTCAACTTACAAATCTTCGGCAGATGTAGCTGCAAGAAATCTTCGAGAAAGAAATGCATCGCACTGCTGCAGACATAAACGCGCTCGAATTAATTATGTTTTCTTTTGAATATATATTAAATATATTGTATATTTGCTTGTGTCTTCGCCTTTTTGAATAGCAAACCGCCTGCACTTGCAGTTGAAAGCCAACTAAATGGCGCGATTAGCGACCGCTCGCGATATAAACAAAAAGCTGGGCGCCAAGAAAAAAAACCCAGAGACAGCAGAGCCGCGCACAATCCACTTTCCGGTGACGACACAAAGTGAATCACCCAGCAACGGCAGCGCTGATAAAGCGGGAATACGGCGAACTCTACGACATCGCCCCTCTCTGTTGCGGCTATATCTCTCTCTATATCTCTGTTGCCGTCTCTTTTGGGGCCTGGCAAGTATGATGGAAAGACCGAAAGTCACCGCATGGAAAGCGAAGCAAAAACCTAGGCCAAGTCACATCGTGTTTGTGGGGCTTTTGGCCAGGTTTTGACCACGTGCCCTACAAGCTTCCTACTTAGATAACGCGTATGTATATCAGCGGGTTGTATCTGTATCTGTTTATTGTTGTGGGTGTTTTCCATACCCTTGTTATTTGGGTTTTATACCATTGACGGGGATCTAAAAATCCAGTAGCATAAATAGTAAGCTAGTCTTTCAAGCTATATATGATAGGTTGTTCCTAAAGGATCTTTTGTAATAGTAACGATTCATAGGAAACGAGTAACGAGTAACGATTAAGTAATTACATTTAAATTAGTATACAAAAAGCCTTAAACTAGATATGATCCTTTGCTTAAGGACTCTAAAGGGACTAGTTATTAAGTGGCTATTAACGTGTAGCGAGTAACGAGTAAAAAGTCCTTTCAAAATCTACTTTAGTCTCGCAGATCACACTGTATATGTTGGTATGATTTAGGATCTGGAATCCATCATAAATATTACACTGTCAGGATTGCAAATAATTCAATATATGATCGACAAAGGGTATATAAATATCGTGTCATATTCCTTAATATATATTTAAATGTATGCTAGATTTATGTATGTATATTCCGCACATTTATTTAAAACCAACTTAGCCGTCCTGCGGAACTTCGCTCCGTGAAGCCGTTTCATTCTCTCAGTTAAATGATGATTTTGATACTTTTGAGCAGATTTCGATTTCGATTCTTCCCCCTTCCGATCTTATGTGGAAAACTATGATTTGAATCGCGATCTCGTTGTGTGTGTTCAGTGTAGGTTGGTATGTGAAAGCGAGTAAAACGGCTACAATTTTGATACTTTTTGGCAAATGTTTGGATTGTTTTGTTGAAAGTGTCTTGAACTGTCCCCGATAACATTTTGATAATAATAGTTTACAAAATGTTATTGCTACGTCTATCTACCGGGTCATGTGATGCCTCCAATGCCCCCCACCCGAAATCATTTTTAGCTTTTTCCCGATAATTGGGATTATTCCGGCCAACTTGATATTGTATCTAAGGCCGATGGGCAAATGTTGACGGCTCAAATCCAGTTTGTAGATAAATAAATAAAACTAGAGACAGACAGCCGGCAAAATATCGAACAAAACTAGTTTGAGAGAATACTTTTTTTCCTTTTTTTTTTTGTATTTTGAGTGCATCTTTGTTAAAGTTAAATGCGATTTTAAATAGTTTTTATGTTCTCTTTTTGTTCGGTTAAGGAATTTAAGTGATTGGCAAGTCTTGATAAGAAATCCTTTTAAGACATCAATCAAATGGATTTAATGACTCTTAAATGCATCGCATTTCTAAATTGATGAACCTTTTAAATTATATTGCAAGACATTTAACGATTGTCTGGCATTTCTTTCATTAAATCTACGCATTGTATATATTTATAAATTTATTTTTGATTTATGGATCAACTGCATTTTATTGCTTCCTGAATATATTTCGTTTTCCACGTATTTTTCCCGATTTCTCTAGCGGCTGTTGTTATATGTTATATTGAATATTTTCGCCAGATCTCTCAATGTTTGCGTGCGAATTTTAACACTCAATAAGAACCGAAGTCTTGCCCGTATTTTTAGCCAGCACATAAACGAAAAGTTCATCATCTGGTTCGCTTTCACTGGTGCCCCCCAGCACCGTCATAAATGGGGATCTTGGAATTTCGGCAATTTGTTGTTTATGGCGAGAAATGAGCAGCATCTGATGAAATGAAGCGCACATGAAACGCACACATACACTCGAGTAAGCCCGAAAAAAAAACAACAAATATATATAAATATATATATATGTTTATATATATATAAATTATAGGTAAATAAAACAAAAAAAAAACACACAAGACGTCGCCGAAAGACAGTCAAAATGACGACTGCGAGAAACAGGTACCAGTTCGTGCCTAGCGCCGTTCCATGTGCGTACACCTGCCAAAAAATAGCCACCCCCTTCCTCCCATACACAGAAAAAATTAATTTTTTTATAAACGGTTAGGCAGGCTTAATAAATACGCGCAATATAGCGACTTTAAGCTACCTCTGCCTCATCAGTATTCCTCAGCAAATCAAGTTATCTTTTATTTAACTAACATCCTTTTTTGTATGGTTTTAACTTTAATTTCTTGTAATTTAAGTGCCTTTTTATTTGTTTTCTTTATTATATATTCATTATTTTCTTTCTATATTCTTTATTTCTAATAAAAGACTTATTTCAGTGCATTGCCGCCACGAGCAGGAGGAGACTCTTTGAAATTGTGTGGGTAATTTTTCTCGCCAATATCAATTTGGCGAATGCAAAAAAAAAAAAAAAACTAAAATAACAACAACTGAAATTCGCAGGCATCGGTCACGCCCCCTTAGCCGATCGTCGATTATGGGCGTGTGATTTATAGAGGCGCCCCGCACTGAATCCAAAATCCGAAACCAAATCGAACTCGGAATGATAATATTGCGTAAAAAAAAAAGATAAAGACAAACCAGTTTGCAAAGCGTTTATAAAGACGACAAAAGTTCGATCATGATGAGATCGTTGTGGGCACGTGTGTGCAATCACCCCAGGCACAACGCCATAGCCCCTTAAGTATTATAATTATTAATATTATTATTATTAAGGCCTCACTCCCTTCTATATCTTTGTATTAAATTTATTTCCTTTCCTTCTGGCCGCATTGCCAAAACGGAAATGCAAGGCGCGCGTGTTTCTATTTTTGTGGCCAGTTCGGTGGGTTCAACTGCATCGTCATCAACTCGTCATTATCATCATCATCATCATCATGATCATCACATTTATCATCATCATCATCATTATCATTATCATAGGCATCGCCATCATCATGATCATCATGATCATGATCATTATTATGGCTAAATACGATTCATTCATATTCGTTCACGTTAGCAACAACAGCAAAAGTTGAATGAATTCCAACGGATATATGTACAAATTGTGAGTATATATAGGTACATATACATATATATATATATATACAGAGGCAGGCGAATGAAGATCTAAAGATCCCAAGGGAACGGAGGCACGAATTGCGACCATAAAGCGCGAATATAAGTAGTATATACGAAGCGGATCATTAAGGGAAGACCGAAAAGACCGTCGGATACAATGGGGGGAAAACTTCAAAAAGAAACTTTGCTCCAAAAGACCAGCAAACTCTGTATACACTTTACAAGATACTTCTCCTAACTCCACATACTATAACTTGCTATATTGTATAAACCAGGCATATTAACATAGATTTACAGGCTTTAAACTTGAAGTTCTTTGGCTTAATGATGGATAAACAGAGTGCAAGTCAGGGTATCTCATCATCGTTGTACTTTCCCTCTCTTCTTAATTATTTTGTGTGCATTCTTTAAAGGGGTTTAAGTTGGAAAAGGGGCATGCAGCCTACGAGCGAATAAGGGCAGGGCATTCGATGATTATGGGGAACATCAAAACGAAGAACTTCAATGTCTGGTGGCGCATGGCAACAACTGAAGATCCCAAAGATATTTAAGCCTCCACAATGACGACGCATTTGCAGCATGTGCTGTGTCTGCTGCGCAGATACAGATACAGATGCGAATTCAGTACAGGGATACAAATACAGATACGGATTCAGTAGAGAGATACAGATAAAGGTTGGGAGTTTTAGCATGTAAGTATATGACAAATGTACTAATTTTAAGGGTAAGATATATCTAACCACCAAGATAGAATTTCCCATATTCTTAATATTAATAACAAGAATTTATTAGCAACTAAATAAATAATTATTTGATTTATTGTTTCCATGAAAACTTTTCCTAAAATTAAAAACCAAAAAAAAATAAAGAGAAAACCCGAAAATGCGAGCGGAAAATCCCCTCAAGCCACACATCCATCCACGAAACGAGTTTCCAAAATGGGTTTAATGGCACCACCGGGGTTACGTGTCTGCTAACGAACTTTTCTCCGCAGTTTAGGCAGCTTTTTTTTTTTTCGGTTTCGTTTGGGGATACGAAAAAATATGAAATATGAAAGAAACACACACACACGTGTGTGGGGTGTCTTGTAGGAACCTTTTATTTTCCTGTTGATTTCCACCGAACTTGTTGTAATAAGCGATGTTTCGGACCGGAAATGTTAATGCGGCCTTAATGTATTGTATAATTGCGGTCAGGCCATAAAAATGAATAGAAATCCATAGGAAATTAAGTCATTCGCATTCAATTACGTGCCCCGCGCGCGAACATCTAGAACTTTTTGTACATTTCGTATGGTGGCCGCGGCACATAAACGTAAATTAGATTGATGTAAGGCAGTGCCAAAAAAGCAAAAAACAACAACAAATTTAAGTACAGTAAATACTCCTACATGTTTATATAATAACATATACCATATACCTTGTTTTATTTGTAATTATTCCCCTAAGAAGCCAGCTTAAATTCGTATTTATTTCCTTACGGAAAATGTAGATTTAATTAAAGGTTTATTGCTCATATTGTACGTTTACTGTCTCAAGTTAAGAAAACAGGAAGACTTATCAACCGGGGACGTGCCGTATTTTATTCGGGGATTGGTCTGCTGTTATTTTTTTGGGTTTGGTCTAATCAAAGAAAAAAAAAAAAAAGGCAATAAATCGGAGAAGAAGGAAGGAGATCGCTCCGATGCGATGCGATGACGTTTGTTTGCCCCGCTCGGCAATTAGTTATTTAATGCTTGACTGCCGACTTATCGCCAGTGATCACTGATCGACAGCTGGGCATGGTTGCCCTACAAAAAACAACAAAAAACACACTAAAAAAATGAAGAGGGGATCGTTTCTTGATTATTTATTCATAATCGAGGCTTCTGGGGAATAGTTTTTCCAATTGACGAAAAGGGGATTGTTTTTGCCGCTTTATTGCAAAGTTTACTCAAGTTTCTAACGAATGTTTATTATTATTATTATACATTAGGGAACAATAATTTGGTGATTTCTTTATTTGGGCCGCCCCTTTTGGGACACTTCACTGCCCTATTTTTTTCATGTTTTTTAATTGTCTCTATGGGGCATAGCCTACAATTAAATGCGATTGGGGTGTGGAGTGTGTGGTGGGCATTACTCGAAAAATCGATAAACAAATCACTTCCGATGACGACATTGAGCACATGGCGTATGCGCAATGTGTGCGCTGCTGGTATCAAGCTTTTGACAAATATTGCTGGCGCTCACCTGATATCGCCAAGCAATTTCCTTAAACGGAAGAAAGTTCTAAAAAAAAATTATAATCGAAATAATCAGCATATCCGCTTCTTGAAGAAATCTATAAACAATAGCCGAGTTTTTTCTTTCAGTGAGAAGTGGAGGAAAAATGTAGATCGTAATCTGAATCACCTTGTTTGTGTAGAAATCTTTCGCCGGAAAGAACTGACCAATCTTACACACACAATCTTTACCTGGAATCGATAGGCTGCTAATCAAGGAATAGAAAAATCAAATCTATATATAGAAAATCGTCTGTCGGCTGTGGTCTGGCTCTGCTCAAATATTTTCCACATATCATTTCGACAATTGTTATTAATTGAAAACATTATGGAATTTGCTGTTTACTTAAATGCCCGAAGGCAACCAAACAAATCAACTAATTTTTGTTTTCCCCATACATATATCTCTTACTATACCTCCTATTTATTTGTTGTTCAGTTTGCGTTGGCGCTCTTTTTTTTTTCTTTTTCGAAATTAAAAATTAAAATTGGAGGGATGAGTTCATTTAAGATGAGAGAATGAAGAGGAGTCCGTCCCGTCCGCGTGCTTGCTGTCACAATTCTCTGATTCTGACATTTTTCTGACAAGAAAAACAACAACAGCAACCACATACAACTATCGTAATAATATTGTGAACCAAAAAATCCTGACACTTGTCAAAACAAATCATCTTCATTATATGGTGTGTCTTTATTTTCATTTTTATGCGCCCAAAAAAAAAGAGAAAAAACAAGAAGGAAAATGAAAGACAACTTAAATTGTGATGAATGCATTTTCTGCTTTAGTTTTTATTATTTATTTTTAAGGCTCTTGCTATTACAATTAAATACAGTTTGGTTAATCATTTATTTTTCATTATTTCCCACAGTTCTTTGATCTTTATGTGGCTTGCCTTTATTTGGTGATTATATCTTGTTCTAATTAGAAGTATTAACTAGAATTTCTCATTGCGTTTACCCCACGTTTTGCTTCGTTTGCCAAAACGCTATATTTAATCGCTTCAGTTTTTCTTCTACAGTAACGGGCCAGAGAACAAGTGGCTCAACACACATACACAGAGAGAGATTTCTATCTATTGAGGATGACCCATATTTCTATTTCTCTAGTTTATCACAATTTGCAATTGCTTTCGACGTCCACGGTCTTTAGCTTCCTCTTCTATTTCGCACGCAGTTTCACGGCCCACACAAAATGATACACTGGCCGAAAATACAAGAAGAGTATATACATTTTCAAGGTAAAAGAAAAGGAAACAAATATAAATTTTTTAATGGGAAAGTTTACACAATGCTTTCATTTAATATTCCTTAAACATCATATAGAAACAAGCTGTGTTAAAGGGGTAACTGATGAGAATGCTTGCCACATGCGACACAAGGCTAGATAACATATTTAATATACCCATTTTTGCTCTCAGTGCACTATAACATTTTGTTTTGGTCGCTCGCTGTGAGAAATTACTTTTGACAAAATGTTTTCGCATTTTGTTTTGGTATGTTTTGCATTTTTCTTTTTTCGTAGCGAAAACGCGACAGATTCTTGCCTTCATTCATACAGAATGACAGCAAAAACAAAAAAAAAGAAAGAAATATTTATGGTAATTATTATTATTATTATAATATACATAGTAGAACCGAAACAGGACAGCGGCTGACGTATGATATATAATATTGTTATCGCTGTCATTGCTCTTCGGGGGATGGGAAGAGATATTATTATTTTTAACACGCATATATAATGCAGAGCAAAGCGACCGCAAACCTCGATGATTTATTTCTCGCCTCAAAGCCAGAGCCAGAGCGGCCCCAAGTAATCAAAGTAATACAAATGGGCGCCCACAGTTTATAAAAATAAACAAACCAAGCAAGCGCGATAGAACACACAAACAGTAAACAGCAGAGCAGCATCCCACCAAAGCACCAACAAGAACAACAAAAAATAAAAAGAAAACATAAATGAAATAAAATAACAAGAACCAGAAGAAAACAAAAGAAAAACTCAACGAAATACTAACGAAATCTTGAGTGAACAAGGGCACGACAGCTAGAGAAATGATGGCAAATTTTGATTTTGATGCACGTCGCCAGCTGTGCAGTCAGCAAAAAGCCACAACAAAAAGCCACGAGATCGGATGGGAAATAATAGGAAATATGGCAAAACATTAACAAATAGTGTTAAGTAAGCAGGCAGCAAAATTAGAGCAGATCCCAGCAGAAATTCAAGAACTTTGAACAGGGAAAGTTGGCAAATAATGCACTAAGAACCGAGGTAGATGCAGAAAATAATGTTTTAAACGGAGAAATCGCCTGTGGAAAATGTCCTCTAGATATGATATCCTTGGAGTAACGCATTTGCACCTGCTGCAGCTGTTAGGTCGATACAGCCAGGTGCCTCCCCACCTTTTAAGGGCAAATTAACATACAAACGATACACATGTTTTATGTATTTGTTTATTGGGGGGACTATAGTAAGTATGATGTAGAAGTCGTATTTATTTGGTAACAACTCCCCTCGAAATGTTCAAGAGTGGCCAAAAATGTATATGTACATTTTTTTTTTGCGGCCAGAAGATATGGAGAAACGCAGAAAGACTGAACGACTCTGACTCGGACTCGGACTGTCTCTGGCCCAAAACCTCCATTTGCATGCACGTACTTATTTATTTAATTTTTAAATAGAAAGTAACCTCAATTGCACTTGTAAAAAACATAAGTAAATAGCGCCGTCGAATACATAACGAAAGAGAAGTCAGCTAAGTACACAAACACACATATATATACACTGTAAGTGCCCCAATCCGGCGATCTGACGATCCACCGATTTTTTTTTTGTATTTTTGAATTTTTCTGTAGACTGAGCGGCAGTGAAAGGCCCCTTCGGCCTACAAAATCAAATGTTCACCAAAAAAAGAAAAAAATACCTGGGGGAAACAACGAGGAAAATATTGTAAAGTAAGGAAAGAAAAGAAAAAAAAGAAGAAGTTAAAAAGCGGGAAATAACACACAGAGGAAAGAGCGGCATTGCATGATGGGAAAGTGAGTAATAATTGTTGGTAGTAACCATACGAAAGATTGTAATAAGATTGGGCTTTCTTTCGGGCATGAAATTTGAAACATTGCGGAAATGAATTTAAACCCAACTTATAAAAGGAGAAACAAAGGAGTGTGTATGTTTTTATTGAAAGAAAATACAGGGAATATTAAGTATTAGACCAAAAAGAATTATAGATTGATAATGAGTAGTTCCCTGAGTACAGCCTAGATTGTTTCCTTCTTCTAACTAATAATGTGTAATAATAATAATAACATATCAATATATATAAATATATATATTGAAAGCTTCTTGGGAAACTCAAAGCCCTTAAAGAAGGAAAAAAAAAACGCAAAGTGCAACTGAAACCTTGATGTGTGCATATATTTCCAAGTTGGAATGCAACCACTCAACCGGCTCAAACACTAATACTGTTTGTACTTTTTAATTTTGAATGTTAAGCAATTTTGTTGTCTTTTGTTTAAGGTTTTTGTTTTTTGTTATTGTTGTTTTTGTCACGCTTGTCATACGAGGCGTTTAATGTGCAAATCAACAAGTTGGCGGCGACGGACAAAATAAAGAATTAAAAGCGATAGCGACACATAGTTTTGAGTGCAGAGGGAAAATTTGCGTACAAATTTGTTGTGAAAATTTTGTGTTTTGTGCTTGTTTGGAATGCGATCAGAAATCGGATGGGAGGCGGATGGAGGGGGAGGGGGTATATATAGAAGATGTGTGGGGCGGAGATGAGTCTCTTAACAATATAAGTTTATAGAGAGGAAATCGCAGCATCACACAGCAACCCACTCGTTGTTCTAAATAAAGATCAACAATTGAATAGATTTTATCTATAAATTGTTCTAGATACACCAACTGGGCCAAGTGGGTGTGTGCGTGTGTGTAGGAGATATAAATCTGCTTTTAATGCTAGCAAACCTTTCCACTGACACTCTTAATCCAATAAGTTAATCAAGAGAACACATATATAGGCACATTTTTTGAATTTTAAAACTTGAGAGAGGAAACGTAACACAACCCTTTAATAATTCTATTAAAATATAGAGAATATATATTCAGGCATTTGATATATTCACAGCATTAATCACTCATTATAAATTCGCCATAAAGATTTGTTTGTATTCCCCGTTGCTATATATTTTCCCAACCCAAAATATATATTTCCTGTGTGTGGTGGCCCCCCTTAAAAGTAAAACTATAAAGACCATTTCTTTAAAATACGATTTCTTAATAAAATGCTGAAATTGTTGCTGGCCTCTCACCCACCGGCCAACAAATAAATTCATTCATATTCATAAATAAATTTAAAAAAAAAGATCTGTATTTATATGTATGTGTAAATCAGGTGCGTAGCCCAGGAGGGGGGCGGCTTCTATGCCGCAAATTTGTTTATGTTTCAATATAAAATATTCCGAAATTAGGGTATAAAACTGACACAATGTTGATTAACTTTTGATTTAAGATCTGTTTGCCCCACATATTTATCGAAGGTACATATATCTTCGACACACAATATATATTATAAGATTAACAATCAGATAATTAAAAGTTGGCATTTAAATAGCAAATAGATTAGTGACTAAGTCGGTTTAACAATTAAGGTTTCGGTATAAGCAATGAACTTGATTTAGCAATTTAGCCTTTGCCAGCCGGACTCCTTAATGACAGACAAAAGAAAGGGCTTTCTAATTATTTAAGTTGAATTAGGCCTTTTAGTTCTGGTTCATTTCCCTTTGCAAAATTATCATATTTATTTTCGTTGTGTGTACGGTTGTGAGTTTGAAAAACAACTTGTGGCTGGGAGGTGAGAGTAAAAGTGCTATTATACCGCTGTCAATTAGCTGCTATTTTCTCTCGTTTCGTTGTACTCACTTCTTTTTCACGCTGGAAAAACCTATGAAAAAAAGTCTAGTAAAGAAAAGAAGTTATCTTTCAATAATAACAAACATTTGTCTTATTTTTTTCTATATTTAATCGATTGATTTAATTGTAATTATGCTACTTGGATAAGAGCAAGCTTAAGCTTTGCAAATGCTTTAATTATGGCCACCATTATTATTTTGTTTAGTATTTTTCTAAGTGTGCTTTTGGAGGCATATACTTTTCCATTTTTTTTTTGTGCTGCTGCTGCTGTTGCTGTTGCTGTTGCGTTGTTCAAAGTGTTAACAACTCGGCATACATCGGGCAATTTAGCTTATTACTCCGTTGAGGCCGCTCAGCCCGCTGAGGAGCTTGTATCGCATCGATAGTGAAGCTTGTTGCCGCGACGGGCCCCTTGACAAATGTCTGTGTCTAAATCCCATTTGGCTTGCATCACCTGCGCTGAAGACCCACCGACTTGTCTGGTGTTTTCTTTTTGGCGAATCGGTCACAGTTAATTAGGAAATCTAGCGGCTTGCATAACAAAACCATGGGGGGCTGAGGATGCTCTAATAAAAATGATTCTATCAATAATAACTAACCCCAAACTATATGTCATAATATGTCTGAAATATCGACGACAGCTTGTACTATATGCCTTGTCTTTGTATCATTAATCAAAACAATAATGATGGATGAGAATTTCATAATTTTTTTTACCCTTAGCTGGGTCAGCGATTTGAATATTGCTACCCAAAAATAAATCACACATTTTGATTCATATTTTAAATTGTAGCACGTATAAATTAATAACAACAAAAAACGAAGCGAAAAAGAAACCGGCAACAGAAAATAAACAGCTAAGCACAACAAGGCAAAGTGAAAACGAAGCTGTTGTTAAATAAGAAGTTCGAATCGAACAACAAAAAAAAATCAACAACAAAAAAGCAAAATATATACATACATACGCCAAGCAAAACTTTCGCTTTGGCTTTTTAACTTTGGCTTTGGACTTGGCCATCATCATCCCCGACACCGACAACAAAACAAAAAAGAAACAGAAACTGGAAATGGAAATGAAAGACTCTGACTCTGACTCTTCGGGGTCTTGGTCTTTCTTTCTGGCGACCTTTCTTATGTCACGTATATTTATTTCTCGGCCTGACCTGGCCAAAATAAAATTAATATAAAAAAAAAGAAGCGAATTTCTTTGGCTTTTCACTTTTGGCTTTATTTATGCTAATTTAGGGGGGCTACAAAGATTATGTCACGACACACGACGACCTTACCAGCCAACCCCTTGAACTTCGATCATTCCTCACGTAGTCGGCATGCCGCATTCGTGATTCTTTCCAAATCGAAAGATTGCCGATTTCAATACTTCAACCGTGAATTTGCCCAGCAAAATTAGCAAGGCAGTTCAAATAAATTAAATAAATAGCAAAAAAAAGAAAAAAATGAAGACGCAGAACCATAATCAAAATCATATGATCATCCCAACAAATTCTGTCCAGCAAATTGTGTAATAAAAGTGTATGTTAAAAATAACAACATGAGCGAGCAGCTGACACCGTTTTATAGATTAATAAACATAAATTATTGTATAACAAATTCGAGAAGATTAAATCGTGTCACGCAGGAAAAAAAAAAGAAGAGACTTAAGTTCCTAATAATTGATCGTAATGCTTAAAAACTACACAGAAATAAATTCAAATAATTAAGAACTGAAACTAAGATCACCTATTTTTTGTTTTTATTGTTCATTATGTCCTATTTAACAACTAGTCTTATCGAGCAACTTAATCAGCGAATGATTGATTTGAACTTGCGGCGTCGCGGTCACCAGATGTTTGCAATAATAACAATAATAATAAATATATACAATATATACAATAATAAAGACCATAATAAATGACGCCTTGGCGGGATTTCATCATCATCGGGAGAGGGCCAAACAAAGTTGCCAACAAATTGTTATTATGCACGGTGCCTGTTGCAAATGTAGTTGCAAATAAGTAGTAGCCGCCATCAAAGTTATTTAATAACAAAAAAAAAACACTACCAGCAGCAGGCTCTGAAGATAAGAACAAATTGCGCGTAAAATGAGCACAAAAAAGCCAGACAGACATGGATAAGCTTCTCCAGATGTTCCTTCAGAAATCTGTGCAAACTATTCAAAGTTAAACACTCCGCAAGGCAAGAAACAGAAACAAATTAAAATAATTATCTTGTCACCACCGCACACATTCCAAACCAACCTTTGGTTAAACTTCTTCGATGCGATAAAAAACATTGAACTTGAACCCCGCCTGGTGCGGTTTTGTGCTTGGAGTGACCAAGCAGAAAAAACTAGAAGGCTTGTGAAATGGTAGATTGTAGTGTTTATATAAGCCAAAGTCACATATAAAAATAGTAAACATTGCAATCTAAATATTGTATGTATTATAATCAAGTGTTCTCTCATATTTTTCCGTTTAAATTGCAACTAAAAGTAATCAGGTTGGTGCTTTAAATATATATTGAAGTGGGGAAAAATAGCAAAACTAATTACTACATACATAATCTAGATTCCCCATTTGAAGTGAATTTATTGTTTAATTTAAATATATCTAGCTTTGTTTCTAACTCGAATAAATAGGGAAAGCTAAATTAAACTGCCTTCATTTCCTCTTTTTTGAAAATCAAGAAATACATTTAATTTCCTCGCTTTTAACAGCTCGCACATTCGAAAGTTTCGCAGTTAATTTCCCTCAAACTGATTAATTTGGCCAATTGCTGCAGTTTGTATATTGGATGTATCTCACTCACTTCATCTGGTAATTTATTGAAAATCATTTACTGCCTACACGTAAAAATAAATGAACTCAATTTGCAGAGTGAAATAACAAGAGCAAGGCGAAATAAGCACGACGGCGACACACACAAGGAAACCCCAAAAATAGCTGGCAAAAAACCAAAATCAAGCAAATAAAGCAGAGTAAGAGGGAAATGTTAACTGCCGATCTGGGTACCGACAATATATACACATGGCATATATATACATATATACTTAGTTTGCCGATTGCAGATCGCCGAGGGCGGACCTTTCTCAACCGAAAAGAAAGTAAGCAACTTTAAAGTTTTTATCTCCGCCATGCAAATTAGTTGTGTGGCCCAAATGGCGAATGAAAGTTGCTCGAGGGGGGGCATTCGGGAATTATTATGTAAACATCGGGTTTTATTTTTTTCCTTTCAAGAGTGTCACGAAAAACTTGATTACGATCGCTTCCTAGTCGCCATATCTTACGAGTTCGAGGAGTTCCCATCAAAAAAAAAAAAAAACTCTCTGATATAGAAATTCTATCTTTTCCGCTTCCCAAGTTTCGATTAATAATTGCAATTGAAGTTCATTCTTATCGCAGACAAGCCACTCTGAACGATTTTAGAGGGATAGGTCAGGAAATCGGTTCCCGTGGGTTTGGGTTTACGTTTCCCTTCCCAGTCTCCGTGTATATAGTTTATAAACCTATAAATATACAACAAATAAGGCCTGAACTTTAGGAGTTCGCGTCAGTTGTGAGTGCCGGAGAAGTGTGGGAAAGTCCCGCCAGCTGTTTCTTCTTTAAATATTGCCAATTTAAATATGATTAAACATCATGCGAGAATTTATAATGTTTTTTTTGCTTTTTTTTTTTGGGAAATGCCATGGCGGCTGCTCCATTTCACAGCGAAAAAGTGGATTAGGTTAAGCTTGGAATGCTTAGAGGCAATCTGCCTCTAGCAATTGAAAGAAAAATGCCAGTGCCCGGTGCATGGTGCCTGGTGCCTGGTGGCAGTGTCTGGGCAATTGGCCAGTTAATTGATCAATCAAGTGGGAAAATCTTTGCGGTCACTTGGGCGACACACAATTGATCGCTTTGTGGTGATGGGACATTTCCGCTACTTTTCCAGAGGGAGACACACCACGGACTCCCTGCCATGGAAAACATCTTGATAAATCGCTTAAATGTCTCGCTTACATGTATAAGTTGCAATTTGATTAATGACAATCGGGGTCATAAACCGTAAAGATAACATAATTGATGCGATATCACCAACGGTTAACAGCTAACAATGCTCAAGCCGATCAATCAGTGGCAATAAAAAGGCGTTAACTATACGAAAATCCAGTTGGAATTTTCCTTACATGGATTTTTTTGTGATTTGTTGAACTTTAAACTATGATTCAACAGTTAAAGTACAAAAATATTTCTATATTTCTCCGTAGCCAAGACAAAGGTCCTCCCATTACTTAACTCTTTTTATGGCAAGTAATATATTATATAGCAAACGTAAAGTTTTTCAGTTAAGTCAGGTTTATGAGCTCGTTTTAAAAATGTTGCCCAAAAAACAATATATTTAATCTTTACTTTGTTTAGGCTTTGCATAACTCTACTTTTTTAATATAGAGTGGAGTTTGTTACAAATAACTTAAACTAGTTTAAAATCAGCTTAATAAATGAGGAAAAATGCCAGTTTTTGCATGACAAATACTTTCGATTATTTAATTTAAGTTTATGAGCTTTGTTTTTGTGAATACATAAAGAAAAAAACCAGGCTAACGATGGCCTACGAAATCGGGGCACATAAATCTAGCGATGTCAGCAGCTGGAGGAGTTCTCTTAACCGAATTGGCACAACATTTGGATCCCTTTTTGGACTCCTTTTGAATATATATATATGTACATAGATAATTTTTTGTTGGGTATGTCCGGGACTTACTTTTGCACTTGGCCAAGCCACTGGCCACCTGAAGGAATCCATAGACGACAATGACCACGCAGGGTAGGGCCACCACTCCGAAGGACACGTAATCCATGTGCGCCAGGTAATTGGTGATTTGCTCCATCGTTTCGATTGCTGGACTCAAATTATTTAGATTTAATGGTAGGGAGTATTTTTACTCGATTCTACACACGCACACACAAGTCCACTCGAACAAAAAGGGCAAAGAATAGATTTGGTTTCTTATTTTGTTGATTTCTTTACACTTTCCTGAATGCGCAGGCGCCGCCGCCTATGTGTATTTTTATTTTTTTTTTAACTCAAATAATTCGACTTTTTCGGTTGTGTTCGCTATTTCCCTGCACTTTTTTGTGTTTTGTTTTGTTTGCTTTTTGAGTTTCGTTCTCGTTTTGTCCTCTCTTTCGCCTTCTAATTGCAATTATTTCCAGCGGTTTTTTGCGGCGGCTTCTTTTTAATGGCCAGCTCTATTTGAATGTCCTGCGGTGTGGCCTCCTTCGATATTGTTGTTGTTTTTCGTTGTTGCGTTTGTTGCTGTTGTTGTTGCGGTATTTGCCTTTGTATTAGTTGTAATTGTTGTTGCACAAACAACGCCATTGTTTTGCACTGCAAATCTGGCGTAATTGATTTGCATCGGTGGCCAGGAAACGCAGAAACGTTTTGCACACTTTTCTGCTCTCGCTCTCTCTCTCTCTCTCTTAACTTGGGCTAACAGAAACAAAGGTGCTAAAATCCAAAGAAGAAAGGTAACGGATTCGATTTGATTTGATGCGAATATAGCACTCGCGAAAACGCGGCGTCGTGGGAATATTATAAACGTTGTCTTTCTTTATTTCGTTTTCATTCGACGGAGCACGCTTCGAATTCGATGCGAGCGCGGCGACGGCGAAACGGCGAATGAATGAATGAAGCGAACCGATGCCAAACGACGACGCCGCCGCTACCGACGAATGTCGCAGCGAAAGCGAGAGATTATGCGAAGAGAGCAAAGAGAGTACACTGGGCGAATTACATGTGAAGGAATTCAGGCGGGTAAATTTTTTATTAACCAGAGACCAAGTTGAGGTATTTTATGTATGTATTTTGGTAATTTAATATAAATACCATCTTCATAAATTATGTTGCGCTAAGATTTAGCAGTTGAAAATAATAAGTTTACAACTCAAAATATAATGGCAAATAAATCCGCGACTTGGATATATGAAATGCATTCAAACACAAACAAAATTCCAATTGATTAATATGTGAGAGGAGATTTTTGTAATGACAGTGATGCAATCATATCTTCCAGTGCACTCTCTGCTGTTCTATTGTGCTCTCATGCTCTCTTCTTCTCCCACGCGGTCGCGATCAGACAGTGGGTGAAGTGCGCATTATTTTCAACAAATATCACCGGCTATGATTACATACATATATGTTCATATGTATATCCATGATAAACGGGGCTTCCACTTTACCGAATTAGGGTGTTGTTGCATGAGAAATCCTATCAAGACTATTGGTATGATTAATATATTAAGTCCAATTTAAACTTGAATAGGAATGGGGTGTTGAGAGTTTATACTTGAAGTAGGGTATTTCTTCTCCACTGTGCGATGTTCAGAAAAGCACGTGAGTGCGGTATTTTTTGTTTTATCAGGCTATGCTGCATGCTGAAGCTCCTTTACACAACGAATTTAATGTAGTTTTAACTTTAGATATTGTGTAATGGTTTAAATATAAAAAAAGTAAATTTTAAAGTCGTGTAGTTCTTTAACAAGATAAGTTCTTGTCTTCTAAGGATCATAATAATATTGAATTTACAATATAGTATCGCATAATACCAGATGCCATTAAATTTCTTAACGAGAAATGTAACTCCTACAGAGAGTCATGATGAAATCATAGCAATTCGAGGTGTAAGCCAATTTTCGACGTGAAAAAAAGGTAGAAAATAAATTTAAATAAACTGGGGGATGTGAATGGGTGGAGGGGGGAATAAAGGTCGAATGCCCGAAAAAAACACGTACGTAGAACATGCGCCAATTCAGTGCCGTTACTGCACGTAACCGACCGAGCGGAGTGGAGTGTCTGCAACTGTAACTATAGCCCATAAGCACCGCCTTTCGCCGCCCACTGACCACCCCTTTTTTCGCCCACTTGCCACCCCTTTAACAGATATGAACTTTCCACAAACTACGTCAGCGAATTGTTGTTTAGCAATTAGAAGTACACTCCGGACCTCCCGCCTAATATATTGGGGCCTGATCCCATTGAATAGGGCAAGAGTCACAGTCACAAGTGCCCACCCCTAGTTTTTCCACCAACTAATAACACTTAACTTTTGGGCCACGTCAGCTAGGAAAAGTTTGACATTGTCATCGCAGAGAATGGCTTGAATAATAGATGGCTAAATGTGGACATATTGATTGTCTCTCTAGGGCCAACAGTGGAAATTAGAGCCTATGTGTGGAGCCTCAGGCAGCTGGAAACAGTTTTGATAATATATACCAAATTAGACCAATTTATTGCAAATCGTACCATTTAATAGTGTAATTTGCAGTTACTTCCTATAAGCGTTATTTGTGTTCCAAACAAAAAAAAACTAATAACGTTTTAGTTAATTCCGAGATCAGGTCTAAGCCAATCAAGGGAAGTTCCAAGGTATTTGCATATTACTTATCCAGACCGCAAAACATTTCAGTTTGAAAAAATCCAACTATTTTTCATAGATCATCAGTATATAAGTAACATATTTAGAATGCAATTTAATTATTGCTTCATTATTTTTATCTAAGCTTGAACATTTATTGGAGCTATGGAAACGGTGTCCTTTGTTCTCTGAACACGTGTCCTTGCTCAATTATGGTTTGTAATCCCGGGTATTTCATCATCCAACCCCAACCTCGACTGTCTCCGGCTTTCTATCTGAACTTGTCAGGTTCAACGAATTATTTGTTATCCGAACTCCGCAGAATGTTAATGACTTCGGGGTGACGCCCTCGCCCTTGCACAATCCACCCCGATATATGTACTTATATATATATATTCTATATAGCATGTAGCCTATATAGCATACCCCCTGGAACATCGAACTCGTTTTTTTTTTTGTGGGGCTCTGGATTCAATTTGGCAAAAGCCATCTGGGACGGGCGACGGAGCTTTGTATTTTGGCTTTCTGTTTTGTGTGTTTTGGGCTTGTGTTTTGGCCATTGAACCTGATTCCTTGTTTACTAGTAGAGACACAACACCCCTGGGGAACACCCACCCAGACATCCATCGGTGTTTAACGTCTACACTGTTAGAAACAGCCTTAAAAGTTAAGTTATAGATGTAATGGATTGAGGGAATTCTCGGAACTTTCATAAATATCAAATATAGATATCATAGATGCCAAAGTTGTACCTATTTTTCAAAATATATATTATAGTCGTTTATCTTTTCTGCTTCGTAGAAACCCCCTTTCATTTTTGCATCCCTACGCCCGTCTAATTGTTTTTGAATCGCAACAAGTTCTATATAAATATTGTTATGAATATAAATAAATAAAAAAAAAATATATATATATTTGTGTGCAAATTCTAAATTCCCGTCTTGTGCTCTTGATAAATGCGCAATTTCCAAGTGATTCTCAAAGTGGTTTTTGGCATTTTTTCCACACTTCTCCCTAAGTTATGGCAAATATTTCAAGTCCAAGAACCTTGGCGAGTGACTTACTCAGAGACACAGTAACTTCTTTTTTTTGGCAGACGATCGTTAGAAAGATGGTTTACTCACCTGTAAAAAAATAAACAAAATACAAAGAAACAATTAACAAAAGTTACATGGGTGTGTAAGGTTAGACGAAATTGAGGTGCAATATAATATACAAGTATTATTGTATAGCTTAGTACATTGTTCAAGAACGCGTTAGCCGAATAACTTAACGAAATATGTATTTTTGGAGTTGCTTAAAAGCTATATCATAAAGTGTGTTATTTATGCATTTTGGTTATAAGCTATAATTTGGTGTTCTTTAGCAACAAAACAAGCTGTTTTACATTTACAAAGTAAGAACAATATTTTTGAAGAATTGCCAATATCTTCAAGATCTCTGCTTGTCAGTTTATGATATATATTTAAAAAAAATCCTGGTTAGAAGGGCTATAAAATACAATTTACACATCATCGGCCATTGCTTTGCTTGACCTTTTCCTCTGGTTCTTAACTTTTATTAGGCTTCAAGTTAGCCACTTGGTGCCCAGCGCTGACTTTGATCTATGAAATTGTGTATTGTTTTAAACAAAAAAGGTATCATAAAAAACCCCTGACAATTAATTGGTTTTCTTTTGTTTAAAACTAAATGTCTATGGTGCGATATTGGGGGAAAGTTCAATTGCGTTTTCCCCAAAAGAAAACTTTGAACTTTCATGACGCACAGGCAATGGCAACACCCTTGACAAAATCGCGAAAAAAAGCTCTTATCGGTGTAACGAACCGATACTGTTGCTTTTAGCTATTGTTGTTATTTTTTTTGCCTCCGTTTTTTTTTATTTGTTTTTGTTTTGTTATTATTGCATACTTATTGCCAAGGCGTGTGCGCCTTAATCGGTCACCAAAAGAGAGCAATGATATTAAATGCATACACATATATATATATTTGAATATATATGTTTGAATTTAAGGTGAAAGTGAGAGCAAGCCCAAGGACGCGGCGGCGGCAAAAGGGGGTGTGGGCTGTTGGGCGTGTGGACAGGTGCCGGTGTTTGAACCCTTCGCTGTCTGCAGATTAAAAAACAAAAACAACAGTTGACGCCGCCGCGCGTGTCTCTGTAGAATCAGGTGTTTGGGCAGGTGATTGAACCGAGGCTTTCTTTCAAACAAAAAAACAAAAAACCCACAGCACACACCTCCAAACAGTCAGACAGCCAAGCCACCAAACAACACACAACAAACCAGAGTCCTGGCGACCGTGGCCATTATTGGGATAGGGCTATAAACATATATATCTTAGTGTTTTTAAAGAGTTAAGTTAGCATTTATATCAATCATTTTTTTAGCATTTATATCAAGTATTTGGGAATTCAGTTTTTACAAGGAATATAAATAAATGAAGCAATAAAATATCAACAAGAAATCCGAGCAAATCATATAAAATTTCTAGGATTGTAAACAAAGAATATGCGCTGTATATTTCTTTATATGTAAATAATTAAATACACAAATCGAATATAATTCACTTAGTAATGTGGGTGCTCCGATATATTTATTAAATAACGAATTATCATCAATATGCATGGCGACTCATGGTCGGGCATGTAAAATAAAATAAACGAAAATAAAGCAATATTAAGAGCGACAATGAATTGTTTACATTTCTCGCAATGACTTCCTGTCTGTGCTCTTTGTTCATCTGCCACAACGCACAGGAAGTAATATCCATACAGCATACACACATGCGGTGTGTTAGTGTGTGTGTGTGTGTGTGTGTGCACAC
The DNA here is from genome assembly GCA_008042475.1 of Drosophila kanapiae. Lineage (NCBI taxonomy): Eukaryota > Metazoa > Arthropoda > Insecta > Diptera > Drosophilidae > Drosophila > Drosophila kanapiae. The sequence goes on from VNJM01001330.1 coordinate 131,372, forward strand.
CCATCACTTTCATATAGAGATTACGGCTCTTAAACACGTTTCCTGGCGCAAAAAAAAAGGGAGGCGGAGATCGCGGAGACTACCACCTGCCAGCTGAGTGTCCCAAAGGTGTATCCAAAATAAAAGCAAAGTAAAAGCCACAGAAAATTAAGATAAAGCCAGGCAAGATCGGGATCGTCTTATTATTGCGGAAATCGAATGAGACGGAGAGGCAGTTTTCGTGCGGAAGTTGCTTTTGCTTTATTCAATTTATACATTTAATTGCCTTCGCCGATTGTTAATCCTCTTGCGGTTGGATAAGCATGGATTTAAGCCATGTAAATTATAAAAAATTAAATATATTTCGACTTGTACACTTATTCAAGATTTAATTGCAAGTTAGGCATTGCATTTTTAACAGAAATTGAAAGAGAAAATCTTAGGAATATATTTCCTTTAGATATGGAAAGTAAGTATTTGCACTTATCTCGGAAAATAATGAAGTTAAAGATAATCTTTTTGAACGAAGACGTTTTCATTTTTAATAACTATATTTAACATGAATTTCTTAATTGGTTTTTGTGACTTTGTGTGGGCACAGCAGGTTTGATTTATTTAAATTTAATTTTCATTTAGTTAAGACCTTCCCAATTAGTTCGATGCGCTCTAAATTGAGTTAATCAATTGCGCTTTTGTTGACCATTTAATTAGCAGTGCATACACTGTGTATTTATGGTGTGTGGTGTACTACACACACATGGGTGTGTGCGTGTGAATTAAATGCGATTTGCGATTTGCGATTTACATTTCCGAGTGCAAGTTGAGGCTGGTTCTGAAGGCCAAACGGAGTGAAAAGCTCTTCAAGATATGAAAATGGCATTGTGTGTGTGAGAGTCTTGAGCTTTCTCTACTCTACACTGGAGAAAAATACCCATGCAAATGGTATAATTTCAGAAATATTCAAATTGGTGTCGTAGATAGAATTAATGGATTTTACGGTTCACTATAAACCTAGTAAATAATACCACTTTTGTTTTAAGATCCATTAATTGATTATATTATTATTTTAATGTTCCAGTAATTTTGCAAAGAATATTTAAGCTTAATAATTTGTATAATTGTAATGAATGAAACATTTGGTATCTTATATAATATATTTACTCCTAATCAGCATCAATAGCCGAGTCGATCTAGCCATGTGAACAATTAATCCATAAATAAAAATGAAAATTAGAGAAGAGTTGACTTTGCATTGCAGTTTTTTCTTTAAACATAAAAGGATCGAATTCGGAATACTGTTGTCCTTAACAATTTAAATTTTAAATATATATCAAATATACCCTAATTTTCTTTGAGTGCTCTTGCGGCTGATTGAGCTTTTCGCAAATTGAATTCTACTGCGCCTTTAGGTGCATTGAACCTATTGTTTATTTAATTTTGGGAGCTTTCGATATGGGGCGCTAAGTAGAAACCGCTGATGTTTTTGGCAAAAAATTTAGAAAGAAAGAGCGAACGAGAGCGGACAAATGCCAATGCCATTGCCAAAACAACAACAACAACAAAAACAAAAAACAAGTCAATATATATATGCGAAAATATACAGTAAAAGCAGAACGAGATTCGCCATTTCTCCTGCCCCTTATCCTCCGGTTCGGGGCATTAAATTCAACCTCGAAAACAAACTTTTCTTTCGTCGTCGAAGTTCATTGCCGTACTTTAACCTCGGCGAGTGCGTTGCCTCTCTCTCTCTCTGTCTCTCTGCGACTTGCCCTCTCGCTCATTCTTTGTTATTATTGTTAAATGTTGTCTTTTTTTTTTTTTTTTTTGTATATTATTGTTGGTTGAGTGCCGGCGCATTTATTGCATGTGACGATGACGATGTTGATGTTGATTTTGAGATGTTGCGCTTTCCATTTTATATTTCCCAGCAAAAGATTAAGCCGGCGCCAAAGTATCCTTGACCGGTCATGCTTCGCATATTGACCTGGTAACGCTGGTCATTGCGCGAACACTGCGAGAAATAAGTGCCTATAAGGGTAGTGACTTAATAAGGGCAAAACCTTGGACAGACAAAGCCCAGTAGTAATTTGCATTGGCATGACTTCGATAAGAACAGTATTTATTGTTTAATTATTGAAATAAGCTGTGGTGCAAAAGGGTAAACAAAGCTTAATGGTTTATGAATGCATGAGCCGGCAGTATTTGTTACAAAAAAAAAAAACTGATATTTGCATTTATTGTTTAACGAATACATTGAATACTTTCCGTTCCGACCTACGAACTCGGTTATTATGTTTGTCAAGAAACACACATCTTAAAGAATTTTTATATATATCTTTGGGGAACTAACTCCTTATAGATATATAATGTTTTAATTAATATATAACATATATAGTTATACTAAGGTTTGTTCAAGAACTCATTGTTGGATAATATATTTTATTATACTTTATACAGCTTTCTTTAATAAAATATCAATATATATATTTGATTTTCCATGTGGAATAATTATTTGATAATATTCAAACAGAAACGCCATAGAATTCACGCGCTGTACCAGCTGTTTCGTGCCACTGTGCAGTTGGCTGGCAATCAGCTGATTGCTGCAAGTGTGCACAGCTGCTTTTATTATTAATATTATAATATTTATTCATTTTGTTGGTGTTGTTTTTTGTTAAAGACTTGTGGACCCCGAAACGTGAAGCGTGCGATTAAAGCGCAACACGCAAAATAAACAGGCAAAAAAGCAAAGAAGCAGGGGAAAAGCAAAAGAAGGAAATCATCACAAACTCACATGTTGCTGCTGTTGCTGCTGCATTGCTTTGATCGCTGTTACTGCTAAATATTGTTGATGTTGTCGTTGTTGTTGTTGTTGTTGTTGTTGTTGTTGTCGGACTCATTGTTGTTGCTCTGAATTTGATCCAAAAAGGTCGCGAATTCGAATTGTAATACATTCTCTGATGATAGGGAGCATGGAGGATGTTGCTGCTGCTGCTGCTAATGTTGCTTTTGTGCTGCTTGCTGTGCAGTTGCTGCTGCTGCTCCTGCTCCTGCTGTTCCGTCTTCCGCTTCAGCATGTTTTCCTTGTTGCCGGCGATTTCCGCCAGCAGCATGTTGCCGCTCAAGCTGTTTTTCCACCTGATTTAATATCAATATTTAGGTAGGTAGCTCCAGTTGCAAGTGCAATTGCTGTTTACATCTATTTTCTCTGTTTTTTTATGCAATTCTCACTTGTCTAGCTGATATTCCTGATATTGCTGCAACATGTGTTGCACCTTCTTTCTATTTGCGTCACTATTTCCTTGCGTTGCATCAGCAACACTTGCATAGTTTAAAGTTGAAAATTCTCCAATTTTTGGTTGAGAATACACTGGCCGAAAAAAGGCTACCACAGACACACGCGGAAATACAAACAAAGAGTCGGTTTTTGCATATGTATATCCCCTTTGACGTCACTCTGTTTATTATTGAATTATTGACGGGGAGGAGAAAACGATCTACGCAGCACTCGACAGTAAATCCCAGGGCCAACAAAAAGATGAAAAAAAATAATAATAATTGCACCGAAATGGGTTGCGAAATTCCACTGTTCCTTTGAATTCACACTTCTATTCTTAACAACAACAAAAATAATACGATTATAACAAATTCAGCCCAATTCACTATTAATATTTAAATATTAACGAGAATACAATGCCTGACCGCTTTGACCAACAACAACACAATGCCCGCGAGTGATTGAAGCTCAAAAATTGAACTGAAAGCAAATTGTTGCTGCTTCTGCTTCTGCTTCTGCTTCTGTCTCTGCCTCAGCTGGTGTCGCCGTCGCCGTTAGCAGCGGCAGAGAGGGGTCTCGCTCTCTCTCGAGCGGAATGCACACTGCACAAGTGGCCCATAGTCTATATATCTCTATATAGCTCTATATAGCGCCCAGGTCTACGGTCTTTGTGCATAATTCCAAGAATATATCGAGAGTTCAAATGCGCAGGAGAGCAGCAGCAGCAGCAGGCAGGCAGGCAGGCAGGCAGGACAGCGAGCATGAAAGTCGGCCATTAACCCGACTAAGAGATACCTGCTAAATATATACACACATAGTATATAGAAATACACCAAAACAGTTATCTCGTCACTATCGACACTCACTTTATCAGAGGAAATAATATCATTACTTCCAGACACCTTTTTTAGAACAACTTCTCAAGAACAAGTATACAGTGGGAATACCTTTGATTTCCCTTGATTTCTCCATGAAAAACTTGAAGGAGTTTTATGCATCATAGAAATAGGTCTATAGGTTTTTTAAGATCTTCAGAGATTGCCATGGAAAAAGGTCAAAGGAAAAAGTCTTAGGAAAATCAGCTAATTGATTCCACAAACTAAACATCTTTAAGAACTTTGTAATATTTTCGTTTGTTTAAAAAAAGAACTGAATTCGATTCTAAGATATGTATATCACACCTAAAATAATTGTTGATTGTGGAAATGATGATGATATCACACCTAAAACAATTGGTGATTGGTGATTGTTGAAATGATGTTGATCTTTAATTACAACATGTTTAAAAACAAAGCTTGTGTAGATCCTGAACCGTGAAAGATACCTGGGAGTTCTGAGAGTTATTATTCCAGGGTATTATCATATCAGTATCTTTGCCTTCGCGGTCGGCATCGCAGTTAGCGTCGCTGCTAACGTCGCAGACACGGTGTTCGCCGCATTTGCAGAGCGAAGACAAAGAAAACGCCAGCTTCGCTGACGCATGCCTCGAATAAGGTTCGCATACGGGGACAGCACGCTTCGGATTCGGATATATTGCGCCTAACCCAATTCGGGTGTCATCATCATGGTCATGGAGGAGCCCACCAGTTCTCTCTCGCTATCTCTCTGTAGACCTTAAGCGGCTATTATCAAAAAAAAAAGAGCTTTCACTCGACGCGTCATTTCAAACAGCTGCGAGGCAGCACAGTGGTTTGAATTTGTTATTAATTCAATACCAGTGATTTATTTCATAATAAATGTTAGCTACATATAAGGAAATTAGCAGGGAAGCCTGGCAATATGAGATACATTGGGCATCTTTACAGGAGGCCTAAATAAAAGAAACAATCCTTTCTCTGATCTTCAGTTAACTAAGATGTATATAAAAAAAGGATAATCTATTTTATATTAATAACTTAATTGCTTCGCAGATTTTGGTAAAAACTATGCTTAGGTTTTACACATCTTTCAAGAGTTTCAAATATAAAAATCAGTTGAAAAGGATGTTGTACTTACCCAACAATAATGCTTTCTGGGAATATCCAATTGCTTATCCTTATTTGAAGTTAGTTTTATTTGTATTAACACTCTTTATATTTCACACACTTTTAATAGTTTCGTTTAAATATTATTTTATTTTCACTGTATTCAGCAGTCTTTATAACAAGAACAATAGAAACTCTGCAACATTTTTGCACTGTTTTTATTTCTTTTCAACTTTATGATTTTTATTTACGTATACTTAATATTTTCACTCACTCCGGACAACTGCACTGGATCGGGTCAAGAAGTCTACTGGCGAGGACGCCCGCATATTCGCATATTTATAAGAAATTTAGCCTGAACTTGGGCTGTAAAAAATAGATTAAAAACACATTGTGACCGATAAGCGGTCGGCCAGTAGTTATCAGGTAGTTAGGAAGGACCCGTCGTCGTCGTCGCCTGTCCTGCAGGAATTTTGAGACCTGGCATCGCGGCGAGGAACAGCGTGACGACAAGCAGACTCGTGTCTGCAAAGGATTTACCTTTGGGTTTTACCTGCCCTCATATATATAATATTTTATATTTGTTTCGGACTACCGACTACTGACTACCGCAGGTCAGTGGGGGAAAGGGCTTATAACACCAGCAAGGATCAGGTAACCCCATTTAGGGTGATCCTTGAAGGATGTAAATATTATGGCACCTCTGTTCGAGGTGCGTAAATATGTTGTTAAATTTTCCAAACAATAATATGAATATATTATATATATAAAATCCTATATATAATATAATATCCTATATATTTTCGCAGTGAATAATCTTTAGCTTAATTCTTTGCCGCCACCAGTGGTCAGCGGGCGTAGAACTTGGCTAGAGGCAAGCTTTTTGCTTTGATTGCGAACTCGACTGGCGTCTTGATTATTTATTGTTATTATTATTTTTTTGTTGATAAGCGAAAACGCTTCGTTTTCCGTTTTGTTTTGTGCTGAAAATTCTAAACAAGCCGCTGGCGAGAGATAGCGCCGCTGGAAAGCGCGAGGCAGCGGCGAGCACGTACTGCTTTTTGCTTTGATTTTTCTGACTTCGAAATTAGCAAATGTGCAGGCGCATCCAGCGGATGAAGTGCATCGCAGCCACTTGGTCAATGCCATTGTCAATTGCGTCTCAGCTTATTTTTTGGAGACGATGGTACACCGAAAGAAAATGTTATTAAGATGGTTTAGGATTTTGTTAGCTTTGTAACATAAATAATGCGGGACTTCATAACTTATTTTAGCTGCAATTAAATGTTCTCTAAGTTTAAAGGAATTGTAAGAATTTTGTAAAATCTATACTTAAATTTCTGGCATAGTTTGTAGTTAATTATATTGAATAATTTATAGGAAAATCTGTATTTAAATCTTAGGCAAGAACTCTACCAAAATCTGTGGTAAATTATATAGCAAAATGTATAGAAAAGTCGAAAAATTAATAATTAATAATTAAAATCTTTAAAATATTTTCAATATTTATATGTAATATATATAAATATTTATATAATAATACAAATCATAATACAAAATATAGTTTGAGTCATATTACGCTTGCTAACGTATTGCAAAAATTCCAATGAACAAATTGTCAGTATAATATAAACTAGTTATTATTATGCCAAATTATTGCTTCTTTTTAAACAATTAAGTTTTAAATATTGCACAAATAGAACGCAAAATTAGATTAGTTCTTTTTTCTGTTGATGCAGATACAGAATAGAACTAATATTGTTCTTTGCTGTGTACATGCCAGTCACTTGAGTCACACTTTAAAATTCCAAATTAGAACGCACGCAAAAAAATAAGAACAACAGCAACAACAAAATTAAAAACAGAAAAGTAAATAAATACATTTTGTTTATAGCAGAAATGGAGTCGTTGGAGAGATGCAAACAAATTATCTGAGTGTCGGAGAAAAAAAAGGAGAGCACGGAGCACGGAATTGTGTCACTGTGTCATGTTTGAGTTTCGAGATGGCAACAAAGAGTTCGACATCGAGTTCGAGTTCGGGAAAATACGTACAAAGTGGGGTAAGTAATTTGTTTTTTTTTCATTTTGTATTTTTTAACCTCATAAATCCTTCACTCACCAGCATTTGGGGATGAAGTGGAGCAGCGAGTAACCCAGTTACAGACTTGATTTTAACTCCGGTCTTAATTTGGATTTATGTTTGATTTTTGTTTTTGTACTTTTCGCGATCCGCTCGGAAAGGCGTTCGGTTATCAACTAAGCGTCGACGTGAGCTTCAACTCGAGGAGAGGAAAAATATTGAAAAGTTTAAAATCGGTAACAATAAACAATAAAGAAAACACAAAGAAGCGGAACAACAAAAGCACTGCTTGTATAAAACAGCTGCGGTCAAAATGTCAGAGTAAACCTTAGCTTAAGAATAAAAACAACACAACAAATAAGAAATTACATTTATAATATATATTTATATTTTTTATTTAAATGCATTTTCTTTTTTATAAATTTTTCTTAAGGTCCTAACCATCCGCTAATATGGTAGCTCTCTGATTAGCTCTGATTGCTAGGTCGGCAGGCCTAGTATGGCCAACGCAACTGTACGCAATCGCAACCACAAACAAAGCGATAATAAAAAAAAAAAAAAAACAATTTTTCATTCTCCCGAGGGGTATGGGAACTGAGTTGATTTTGAACCGAGTAATCTTGGGATAGGTCACTACACCCCATTTTGCGGTTTATCCATCAAGTATCGTAGCAGTTCCCTCGCAAATATTTTTGAGAATAAGGCGATCTTACTAGAGTTACCGCTTTAAATATTATTTTATCTTAGTATAATAGACTAAAACGACGACCAATATTATAGCGATATTAGTAAGTATTGACAGAATTCCCTGATATCCACTATCGAAAATACGAGAAGTAGAAAAGATGTGAAGTCTTTTCTAGTTACCTAGGAATAGGTAAATCCCTATTCCCCTGCGGGTTTCCCATCAAGTATTATGGGGGTTTCCTTTGAAGATATGGCTTAGTAAATTACGATATTGCCACCAACATTAATGCATTGTTTATGCAATAAACAAAAGCTAAAAAATAGAACTATCTCGCTCTTTCCCCTCGCCTACAAGCGTATGGGGGCAAAGCATTAAAGAAGCGCTTCCGATATGGATCTATATTCTTTAATAAGAGTAATAGTAAATTATGTTAATTCCTCATTAAAATTTATCAAACAAATACAAAAGCCATTGTTATTATTAAACAAAGACCATAAATATAAATAATTATTTAAAATAACTAAAAATATCGCCATATTATTTACATTTATTTTATATTTTATGGACCTTTTCGCGGTCAAGTTTTCCTGGCAGGTATCAATACTATCAGACAGGCTGCAGTTATCACATTTATTGATGATTTGTTTACGCCATCAACAGATCAAACAAGCATGTATTGATTTTTTTATGAATTACTTTCTGTACCCACCTCGGATTTGACAAAAAAGTATTTGCCGCCGTCAAAATCCAGTTGCATTTGGTCAGGAATCGATAGCTCTATCGCCAAAAGCTATCGCCAAGGTTGCCGTACTGCTGGTGGAACGAAACAACGAGTTAAAAATACATATAAAAACATAAGGAATGCACTAATAAATTAAAAGGAGGATAAAAGAAGGATTTTTTAAATTAATCTTTTAAATTTAATGATTTAAATGGTAAAAATACAATTGGAAAGGAGTTAAAACCACCGGAATTGCAACTGCAAAAAAGGTGGCATCACAGTTGTGTGGAATCTGAGTGTCAGTCAGCTGTTTGAGCAATAAGAAAATATTGCGAAGCCACGCGAAATCAATGCAGATCCAGAAACGAAAACGGGAACCGGAAGTAAAAGCCGAAGCCCATCTGTAACTATAGAAAAGTACGATATGGGTAGTGTTGCCATTGATAATGGGAGCCCTGTGATTATTCTCCCTGCAAGAAAGTATTGTATAAATTAATATCGATAGTGTCCCTAGGGCTGCATTATCGATAATAACCGAGTTATTCTGAAAAGGGCCGGAAAAGGAACTATTCTTTTGGTGTGGAGACGGCAGCCGGTAAATATTTGTGCTCTGAATAAAAAAAAAAAACTGTGAAAAAATCTGTGAAAGTGAAGTGAAAACAATTAATCTACCTAAAGACGAGTACTCGTGTGAAGAGTTCTATGCAAGAACATTAAATATAACTCTGAAATCCACGTGGAAAATTGTTATAAGCTCCGACAACAACAACTACCCGGGGAAAAATAAGAAAATTGAGGCTTAAGATCAAGAAAACGAAAAGAAACCCTTTTAATTGAATTTAGAGTAAGTTAAAAACAAAAATGGCCTATAAACCGAACGTGTGCAATGTGAAAAAAAGAACAAATGTGAAGAAAATTACTTGCAGAAATTTGTGAAATCAAAAATTGTTGTTGTTGTGGCAATGCGAAGGAATGTCATTGCCAGCAGCAAATGTTCGGGTAAAATATTTTAACCGGCCTTAAGCTGAAAACAATATGGCTGCCGTGAGAAAAAAAAAATAATAAAAAACCGAGTAGTAACTAAACCTTTTAATAAAAGAATACTAAAGAAGATTAACAATATTAAATAATAACATCAAATCTAACATAATAATAAAACAACTAAATAATAATTAGTAAATAGACAATATTCGTTTTAATCAAGACAAAATATTTGTAAATACTAATAAACTAATTATATAAAATATAATAATTAATAATATATATTATTATATATAATTAATAATTATAATTCCTATTTTTTTGTCTTTTTCAGATTATTCGAAACAACTAAGCTTCGCAAGATGATTCGCGCCAAGCAATATAAGAATAAGAAGCCACGTGTCTGGGTAAGTACTGGCCAACCCAACCATTAGAGTCCATTTATGAAATGTCTTGCCTCGTAATTCTTATCTTTGCAGACTAATAAGAGCTTCGTCGACAACCAGGATGGCTCTATGCCGAAATTCGTAATACCTTCGGCTCCGAAAACTAAAAAGCCGCAACCGAAGAAAAAGTCGAAGTCAGAACAGGAAGTAAAGGCAAACAACGAGTCGAAGCGTAACCAAGATCTAAACGTGGACTCCAATTTGCAAGGACCGAACACCGAAGGCCCGAAGCCGCTCCAGGGGCCGAAGAAAACCGAACCGACGGTGTCCAAGAAGGTGGACAAAATTAGTGTTTTTGAGTTGTGCCGCACTTTGGCCGAATTAAAGGCCATGGAGGAAAACTCAAACAACAACGAACCCTCGCCGGCCAACGAGCCCTTCTTTGCCAGCAACCTCGAGTACTATCCGCATTTGCCGCAACTTTTGTATTCGCAGGAATACCAGACCTTCAACGACGTGAAGGTCGCGGTGTGCCACGGCAATCTCGCTCAGGTGAAGCCGCCGCAAAACTATGACTATAGATTCGTTCAGGAGTGGCGTGACGGCTTTATGACCGAAGAACAGCGGCAGGCCGGCATCCGCAATCAGCGGGCCCTGAACGCTCAGCGCATTCTTCGCGAGCAGCGCCAGGAGCTGGAGCAAATGCCAAAGGTTTCCAGTAGCTTCTTTGACAGATTGGGCGAGGATAAGCCGCCGCCGCAGGTCACCGGTGTCTATAATGATTGGCAGCAAACCTGCAAGGATTTGGGCCTCCAACGCGAAGTTTACGTGAAGACGCCCATCAATTTTCCGTTCTGTAATACAATGCGCTTTGCGACTCGCCACCAGGAACTGGAGGGGGAGCAGCTCTTCTATGCTCGCCATCAGGCAAAATTGAAGAAGAAGCAGGACTTCTATGCTGGTCAGCAGGCAAAAATGAAGATGCAGGAGTTAGAGGCTCTTTACCGGGAGAAGGAGCTGATCCAAGTTCAGTTGCGTAACATGCGTGCCCGCGCCGCTCAACAAATGGCACAGGATAAGCATGCGGCTCACATTTACGAGCTGATGGAGCCTCCCATGCCTGGGGCTGCCCAGGCGGAGGATTACGATGCTCGCCAGCAGGCTGATATGAAGAAGGCGGAGCTTGAGTCTATTCGCAAGGAGAGGGAAGTGCTTCAGGCTCGTCTGCGCAACGAGCGTGCCCACACCGCCCAGCGCATGGGGCGTGAATACAAAAAGCAGCAGCTGCAGCTTCAGTACGAGTTCCGCTTCGGGCGCAAAGACATGGCCAAAGGTGATTCCAACTAACCGGATGGAATGCAGCTTCTCGGTCCTCCGGCGCCATTGCTTTTGCCACTTTGGAGACGACAAAAGCAATGCCGCCAACACAATCGCTTTGACAACAAAACATATTCCGCCGAATAGATGCATGCATCTTGCCACAATTAACACAATATCAATATTGTTAAACAATATATACTAAGCCATTAATGACTGACTGCATTAACGAGCTGTGATATCGTTTACACTCAAGTATTATAATAAACGAATATTACAAAAAAATAAATAAATTGCGGAACCAAAAAATCGAAATATAAACAATGGCAGGGTTGCATTTGGCATTTCTTAGCATAGTCACAAACCTTTTTTGTTAACTTGGATAATTGGGACTGAGAGCAGCGTTGTATGTGAGTTTACCTTAATAGTGTTTAATATCTATTATTCTGAAATATAAATTTAATATATTACAGCACATTAAACATATGCCAATTGTCAAATGTCCCTGGCTTATTTACAGTGTGACCATGGCATTTATTCTAACCATTCCACTTTAAAAGATTACTTTAATAATAATAACTAATTATAATTTATCGTTTACCAATTGGCCAACACAGCCAGGGTTATTTAGGTTTTATTTTAGTGTTACCATGACATTTCTCAGGGATATTTTCGGAACATCATATCATATAAGCTCCCCCTTTTGATATTATTGGATTTTGGGGGAGACGGGACTCTCGATGGGCGGCAATCTAGTTTATGGACTCAAGAGGGCTCGAACCGGCTGTGATCTTGGCTGGTGAATTCCAGTTAGTCGATGACGACGATTGCCTATTGACAATTGCCAATTGGCAATCAGCATTTGGTTCAAGATGTGAACTTCAAGTTTAATGCACTTTTTGCGCAGCAGCAAATTCCGACTATCTCATCTATGGGCTCTATCGCAATCTGACTTTGGCGGCATGCCGCCATCCACAAAATAAAATAAAACAATATTCATACATATAAAACACAATAGGAAAATAAAGAAAAAAGAAGAAGAAACAGCAGCAGATACGAATACAACATGAAAAGCTAAGTAAACATATTGTTGCTACTTGAGTTTTGACACAATTCGAGGCCTGCCATATAAATAGGTGCGGTTGCAGTCGATTTTAGTATTCCCTGTTCTATCCCCCTTTATGGTTTTTATTTGAGATAGTTTTACGAATATAAATGAACTAACCGGTCACCTAAGAGTATTATTTCATTTACATTTATTTAGTATTTATTATTCTGTAGTATTTGTAAGATTTAGGCTACAGAGTATGCTAAAATATATTTTGTTTAGTTACTAGTATTTTTGTTTATGATATAAGAGCTAGTACTTCTCCTGTATTTCTCTCCTGGCCAAGTTGTGTGCTTCAGAGTGTAGCCAGTCGGAATGTTTATCTATTCAGGTATGCCGCCGCGTTACGACTTTCAGATAGGATTGTCTTGGGAATCAGAGTTTACCTAGATCGTTCCAATATATATATATATATATATACATATATATGTGTTATTACTAGTGGTGGTCAGGCCGGGAGTTATGCGAGCACTGAAAAGTGTGTGAAGGTTTTATATTTGCCTGCTTAGGGCTGTTCAAACAAACAGATTGTGAACGTAACGTCCGTAGAATCGTCGTAGGTCACACTGTCTGTCAGATTACGATAATCGATAATCGATTATTAACTTTTCCAGAACTTACTTAAGGTTCTTGTGGATTTTACATCAAAATAATTGCGATTATATGCATATCTATGGCGTGATAAGCTATCATTATAATGGCTTTCAAGATGAACAACTATATTTAAATAAATGTAGAGATATTCAATATCCTTATGAATTTCTTTAAAAAATAACTCAATTGTTTAAGAACCATATAGATACTTGATCTTTGACCCCAAGTGCTTCGTTTCCCACACCGCCCAAAAGAAATGGCGTATCTCGTATGCCGATTTCCGTTTGGCCTCGCTTTCAGAGCTTCAGAGCTCTCCCCGATAACCCCAAATGACCCCAATTATGAAGCGTCTCCGGCGCCCCTCGGAAACAGAAACCGAATCTTAAGTACGAACGCCGAAATGCAGATACGGGTCTAGGTCCAGATCCTAGATGTGTGTTGCACCTCACCACTGCCATGGCCACTTAATTGCTATTAATTTTAGAACTCGCACACTTTGTATAGTTCAATGCGTCATTTGCGATTAGTGCGAGACGCAGAGACACGAACACTGTCCAAAATATAGGGGTAACTGTTCGATATAAATTCCAGATGCTATATAAAATAACTCTTCATTATCCCAAGGGGTTTCCTTTAAATAAATTAATGGTATGGAACCCTCAAGCATTGAAGGAAAAAGGTAATCAGGATTATTTCCCTTCAATCCTTAGTTAGATGCAAAAGGTAATACCAAAGACTAGACTTTAATAATTAATAAAACCTTAAGTTTTGTTCTGTGTAGGAATATTGAGATTATAATCGCAGGAGCTGGCAAATTCTGGGGTCAAGACCGATGTCCAAGTGTAGTGCGGGATCTGGCAGACGCATGGGGAACTAATTAGACGGCGGCCAGACGCGATCCATAGATCAGGAGTCTTTATGTATATATTATAGCGCCACCATTGTTGTCAAGTTCGATCCGGATTTGCGTATAGTTTCGACGACGACGAATCCTGAGTCATCGCTTAACTTATAAGCCAAGACTTACGCAAGTTCTACATGATTATCGGTATCACGTAGTGGCGCTTCTTACAACCAATATATATATCGGACAATATAGCACGATCCGCCAGGCAAAGATGACGCAATACTTGGAATCGAATTAATATATAAATATATATATAAGAGTATAAATAAGTATGAATATAATAGGTACATATATGCAGCTGCAAATCAAAACAAAGACATTGCACTCTTCGATGTTTGTTTTCCATGATCTGTCATCTAATGCTTATCGGCTTGCGGGAATGATATATCACATCGGAAGCCACAGGTCAGGGCCAGTTATAATACCAAGAATCCAGATTGGGTATTTCCAAGCTATATACTTAGTAAACATAGATATTTCCAATCGAAAGGGAAACACTTTCCATACCAAAATCTGATACTAACTTCCTTCGGCTGGCTTGGTTTATAGTTCCTAATCGAGCCTTACTAGATTTTCTGGGTATGATTAATTATTTTTGTGGGTATTAAATAAATCCAAATTAAACCCAATTAGTCTTTTAATTATTTAGATTAACATTTCCACCCGTGCGATTAGATTAAAATTCAACCACGTGCTGGATTTTGTAATCGTTATTTTAAGTATTCCAGGGATGTTCTGTCGCAGGTGCAACTGATCGATCAACTGTCTCGAGTTCCGCTTTCTTTTCCATATTAATATATTATAATTATGTTCTGATATGCCAAGTACAAGTACTATAGTCGCAGGACAGGCACAAACCGAAATATGTTTAATCGGGATCTGGAATCGAGATCGGTAGGTAAGCGCGGTGCTGTGCGGCCTCAGACGCATTTATCATTTACTTAGACCAATGGCAGCGGCAGTAGTGCATTGGTATATGTCCCATTCTCATATATTATTAATAATATAATATTTTATAGACTATGTATAGATTTTTATTTGGGGTATGCGGACCACGTCGGTGGCTCGCCTAGATAATGCGGATGTGTGTGCGGCATGCGAGAGGAGATCGGCTCGGCTCGGTACGGATCGCGGCGAGGTTGTTATCAATAGCCAGGGGCTAGGCAAAAAAAAGGGGACTTTACAGGTTCATCACACTACAATTTTACCCTTAATCCTTAAGTATAAGTACATTTCGATAGCTGTTGTAGAAGACTCAAACTATACTCCTTCGGATCCGTTCTCAAGACTAAAAGTAAAGCTTAGAAGAGCTGTGACTCCCCTTAATTAGCTGTTGTTACTCTTTTGCTTGTACATGGCAGGCAATGCGTGAGCTAGAGAACATGCCGAAAAGCAAGCGGTCTTAAAGAAGTATCTAATGTTAGATCACCTTGGGATGCTGCAGAGGACCTTTGTGGATTCTAGACTTGGTTTCGCTTGCTAGCGATTTATGCCTTTATGCTATTAAGTCCGCCCCCAATGCCAATCGCACCTGTGAGCCCCTGTACCCCGTACATATATATGGGGTACTACTAACAAATAATCCCGTACCGTAGATAGAGATATGATCAAGCAAATATCTGTGAGTAGTATGCATTCCAGCCGAGTTCCGTCGACTTCGACTTCGACTGCGGCGCAGGCAGCGAGCTTACCTGATAAGGGCTTATATTTAGAGGAGTCCGCTGGCGGGGCCACAGTTTCCCAGACGTAGCAGCCGCCGCCAGAGCAGGTGTCCCCCGGCCTCGTGAAAAATCCAGAGAGTGTGAGAGACATAGAGATCTAGTAGCCAGGACCCGCACAGCAGTTGCACGACATGAAGCTGGAAGAGAAAAGCCGCGGCCAGGACCCGCCCAAATATCTAAACGAGGACTTCTTTAAGGCAGCCCTCGAGGATGGCCTGCGGGACATGCGAGTGGACATTAAGAAGATTATCTTTGCCGAGAGTAGCGGCGGCGGTGGCGAGAATTATTGCAGTAAGATCTATAGGGCCAAGGCTCTATATAGGAGCAGCAAGCGCCAGTTGGACGAGGAGCTGGCCCTGATTGTGAAGAGCATTGCCATTACGCCGGCCACACAGTTCCTCGAGGAGCTGGCCGTCTATCTGCGCGAAAAGATCTTCTACTTTGATGTGCTCGGCAAGCTGGAGGTCCTCATTGGCGACGGCTCCAAGTTTGGGGCCAAGTGCCTGTACACCACCCGCGAGCCTATCCAGACGATAGTCTTCGACGACCTCACCCAGTACGGTTACAAGCTGGCCAGCCGGCAGAGCGGACTCAACGAGGAGCACTGCGTGGTCATACTCAAGAAGTTGGGCAAGTTCCATGCCAGCTCCATGCTGCTGGCCGAGAAGGTGAGATAACTGATCCTTAAATTAAGATTGTCCCTTTTTTTATATTTCTTTAAGCTTTAATATAAAATTCTAAATAATTAATTATAATTAAATTGGTTTCTTCGAGGAATTTTAAAAAATTATCATAGCTTCCGTTGGTATTTTGGCTTTAACTTAATACACAAAATATGATTAACCTGCTTTCCTTTAATATATATTTTGTTAACTATATTTTTTGTAAAATTATTTGGCTCTGAAGATAGCTTACAATCAAGTTATTACAATTCGTAGTTTCCAGGATGGAAAACGTTTTAAATGTGTCCTAAATTATTGTCCTTATTCCGTAGTATTTTGCTATATAATTATAATCTATTGAAAAGTCCGCTTTTATCTTATTCCGAATTAAATTTAACACAAATAAGTTGAAAAGTATCCTTGAATAAATATATAATTAACGTATATCTCAAAAAAGCTGAAGAAATCCAAATTCTTGTATTACCAATATTGGGAGGATAGTTAAATATTCAAATAATAGTCTAGAAATTTGTAAATTCATTTTAAATCTTTAAAACCCATCAAACGGTATTAAAAAAAACTCAAAATCGAACATAGTCTCCAAAACCAACCGAAGACGATCAAAGTTAAGCGGAAATGGAAAAGCAAAGGTCGGAAATTAATCGAATAATTTAATTGGTACTTATATTGTATATTATATTATATATTATATTAATATATACTTATATACATCAGCTTATTCCAGAATAAACTAGAAACAAATGCAATCTTTGGTCATGGGTTTTTCCAAAACAAACGGAACCCCAAAGTGCAAACCAATTAAGAGAAGCCAAGAAGAGCGATTATTAACTTACATTATAAATTTTAATTCAAAACAATCTTGTCACGAGACTCATTATATAGGTATATAATATGTATTAATAAAGTAAATTGATGCATATGTAAAATAGACAGATTATAAATTCGTTAAATCGCAATTTCATTTAGAATGATTTCATTAAACGCAGTTCTCTATATAATATAATCAAGATCATATATTATAAGCTCAATTAATGGCTGAACAAATATACATACACTTATTAGTGCAACATATATTTAACATTTTAATTCACAAAAATCTCTGATGATTTTCCCTGATGATTATACAATATTTTATGCCTCATATTTGCATTTGCCTTTATCAACAATATTTAATAAAATTCAAACTAATGCCAAGGTACACATAATGAATGCATCTGTTCGTTGTCTATCAGGCATGGGATTTTTTGCTGACAAAGTACCGACGTCAACGTGTTGCTAAAGTGTTTTTTTTTTTGTTCAAATTGTAATCAACATATCAACGTAAAGTAGGGCTGACAAAATTATATATTACTATCAGATTTGATTAAAAATATTACAATTATTATTACAAAATAAACTTTCTTTGGTTTTTTATATTCAAAAACTAAATAGATTAATCTTTTTAAAGAGTTTTTTTAACTCATTTTATATATAACTAATACAATTACGTTTAGATTTACAATTACCTTAGATTCGATTTTATTCTTTAAAAAATCATAAATATTTATTTGATAAGTGAAAAGTTTCTTCTGCTCTTTCGTTTTCCTTTCTTTCTCTTAACTTTTCCATCCCAAAAGCAAATGTCAAATCAAAATCAGAAATGGGTTAATATCGATCTGTTTTCTATTTTCATTTAATGTTTATTTCATTGGCAATTGGAATATTTTAATTTGTATTTTGTTGTAGGAGCCGAGCGTGCGGGAGCACTTCACCAGCGGCATGCTGGATGAGAATTACATTAGGACCAACGAGCGCTTCATCACCTTTATGACCCTCCAGTGCCGCACTCTGGCCAACATTGTGGCCAAGTGGCCCGGCTACGAGCTGCTGGCGGAGAAGCTGCATCGCCACTGTGACGACATCAAGGAGAATCTGGTGATGACCGGACGACCGCTGCCCGGCGAGATTACGGTCCTGAATCACGGCGATCTCTGGGTGAATAACTTCATGTACAAATACGACGATAATCAGCCCACAAAGCCCATCGATGCCATATTCGTAAGTCGTATTTTTATTATCGTATTATTTCTGAAACTATATTTAAATTGTAATGTATGTATATTTTCCTCACCTTCAGGTGGACTTCCAGAACAGCTTCTTTGGCAGCCCGGGCTGTGACATTAACTTCTTCCTGAATAGCAGCGTCCAGCTGGACGTGTTGATCCACCGGCGCGAGTTCCTCATCCAGACGTACTATGCCTCGCTCCGCGACAGCCTCGAGCGGATGCACTCGACCTTTGTGCCCAGCTATGCGGACATTCAGCAGGAGATCCGGGCCCGGGAGCTCTACGGTTTCTTCTCCTCGTACGCCTTCCTGCCGATGGTCACCATGAAGAAGGAGGACTCGTATGACATCAGCATTGAGGCGCTGACGGATCAGGACTTTGCCAAGAAGAAGGTCCAGCTGATGTTCTCCTCCAATCCCCGCACTACGGACACCCTACGCTATGCCCTGCGCCGGTTCGACGAGCTGGGCATCTTCGATTGATACCGATGATGATGATGAGTCCTGGCCTCATCCTGCCATCGTTGGACATAGTCTTATCGCTTCATTCGCTATGGATTTTTTTTTTGTTTTTGTTTTTTAACCATACGTAGTTTTAAGCCCACTCTATACATTAAATATTATATCTACTGATAAATAATAAAACAGAAGCTGCCCATTTGGGGTTGCACTTTCACACAGAACAATTATGAAGAGTTTCCTTTGCCTAATTTTAAAGAATATTTGCTCAAAGGATTTTAGTCCCCGCCGTATCTCCTATATAATATTATAGACTGTAGTTTAACGAGACTTTTAGAATGATTTTAATGGTTTATTTTGTGACTTAATATTGTGTTAATTGCAAGCTAGGCCTACGCTATAAATTAAACATTTTTATAACTACTAATAAATAATAAACAAAAAAAAAATGGAGCTTGATTATAAGTATACTTAACTAGAACTCCCAGGTGGACAGCCACTTGAGGTTGTGCATCGTGGAGTTGGGCTCGTTGGCCAGCGGACCGCTCATGCCATAAGCCAGTGGCGAGAATCGGGCAAAGCTATACACCAGAATGGATAGAACCAGGCCCAGGATCACATGCTGGATCCACTTGGGCAGCACCCGCATAAGGTAATTGAACATTACACCTGTGGCGAGACGAATTATATCAAAAGTGATAGAAAACCCTTTGAAAATCAATATAATTAACCTACCTGTGAGCAGTGAGTTAAAAATCAGAGCTGGAAAATAGTGATGGAAGTAGAGAACTCGTCCCATGGCCCAGAAGGGCAGATAGTGAAGCACCCAGCCCACAAAGAGCCAGGCTCCCGCCTGCAAGGACATGGCTGGTGTTGGGGAATCCCCATTTGTCTCCTGTTCCTGCTCCTGCTCCTGTTGCTGCCTCGGCTCCGGCGAGGGACAGCAGCTACAGAGATCCGTGGTGGAGGGCTCACTGTCCTCACCCTGGGCTGCAGCCGGGCAATCGGCCTGTGAGTGAGGGATCTCATACTGATGACTCCCGGCCTGGTATTGAGTTAGGCCAGCTTGCCGCTGCCGCAGGACGGCATTGTACAGGAAGACGGCCACGAAGAGGGCCAGGAAGACCAAGTTGCTCCACCAGATCACCGGATTGCCCAGCAAATAGATGCGATAAATGTTGCCCGAAAAGAACTGGCCCTGCAGCGAGTTTGGACAAAGAATTAAATAGTATTCTTAATATTATTTTGATCAGGATCTTACCCTGTAATTAATGGGCCACTGCCAGGGTCGACTGGTGACCTCGCCCTCCTTGGGCTTCAGTCCGGCATTGCCCTGCAGCATTACGGCATGTGATTCGAGGAAACGAGCAAAGAAGCCTGGCGCGTAGATGCTGAAACTGACACTGGGCACTGTCCAGAAATTGAAGAAAATATATAAATAATAGTATATAATATAAATACACACTTTGTATCAAAAAAATAAATTTATCACCCACACAGTCTGTGCTCATTGTCCTCGACATTCCACTGGCCATTCTTGTCGCGTACATTGAGATTGCAGGACACCTCCTGCTGCTCGAATCCCCACTTGGGCAGCTGCTTTCCGCTGGAGGTGAGAACACAGTTTTGCAGCAGATGGACCAGCCTTAGGCGCGAGGTCACCGTATGCACCGTCTCGTTGACCTTGCCGCCCACAATCATCACGCGCCACACATCATTGGCATCGCCAGCGCCACCCTAAATGCAGGAAAAGGGGATGGAATAAAATATAAGAAATATGTACATATGTGTTGATATGAGATATAAAATAGTATAAAAAATACTTTTGTCGATAACTTATATCAATATTAAGTACTCACCTCGCCATAGCCCGTGACCTGTAAATGCTTTTTGGTCATCGGAGCCGCTTCGCCATGGGAATGCAGATTCCTCTTGGTGACCACATGCTCCAGCCGGACGAGATCCCCGTGTCGGAGCAACTGCAGCTTGTCCTTGCCCAAACGCTGCTTGTTGTGCGGCTTGATAAGCCACTTGTTATTCTCGTCCTTGTGGGTGTAGGTGGTGATCTGTGAATCCAGTTGTCATATTTACTAAGTTCCAAATCTCTCGCAATCTCCTTATATTCATACCTGCTGTTGCCTGGCGCCCGATCCCTTTGGATACAGGTGATGATGCGAATGGAGATAGCCACCGCCCGTCTTGTGGTTCTTAATGGTCACCACCGAACCGTATGCCACATCCCGTGGCATGCTGGCATTGTACAGCGAATTGCCGATGAGCCGGGACTGAAAGGCGGAGCTATAGAAGCCATCGCCATTGCCGCTCCGATTCAGGACACTCAGGTGGATGTAGAAGAAGAGCGTGTACAAGAGGATGGGCCACACAATCAAGGCAATGGCCCGACAGGCCACCTGCTTCACAGTCTCCCAAATAGGCTGTCCAAGATCGCCCAGTATCAGCCATAGCTCGGTGGCCGTATGCAATCCCACCAGAAGGACCACAAATAAGCCCACAAACTTGACGCTAATCGTGCAGGACAACATGGTGCCGGTGAGGAAGAGCCAGAACCACCAGCGTAGGGAGTAGGATTCGCCAGCGGAGGTGCTGCGGGAGATCTTCACCATGCCCCAAACGGAGGCCATCATGAAGAAGAGCAGAATGGGATCCAGGAGGATGTACTGGTTGAGGGTAAGCAGACCCACGTCTAACAGGAGTGTGGTGAAGTAAATTATAAGTTTTATAATATATTTGTGTAATAAATACTACAAAGAAAAACTCACCAAATATCAGATAGGCTGCCGAGAGCAGGGCTGCCTCATGGGAACGCGTTAGATCGTAGACTGTATCGAAACCCATGGGCATAATCAGGGCGCCCAGCGTGGTACAAAACTGAAGAGATTTTAATTAATTAAATTATGAATAAAAATATGAATAAATAAATAAATTCTGTTAGACTCACATATCGCATTCCCTGGTAGCGAGTCTCATTGTACTTGTCGCCTGGCTTTTCAAAGGGAAACGTTCCATTGTAGCCCGTCAAGTAGCCAGAGAGTCCAATCAGCATCTTTAAAAAAGGGTATTCATATTGGAAATAAATTGTATTTATATATATAATTATTTGTTATTATTATTATTTTAGTTTTAATATATTTTTTACATTAATAGAAAGAAGTTTAAGAAGTTTAAGCCAGAGAAAAGGTATACAAATATATTTACTAACATTGTACTATTGTAATTATAATTATATTAAACATAAATTTATAATATATAAATATCTATTAATTAATAAATATTTCCCTAAGCTTCCATTAATATTTTAACAATATTTATAGTTAGTATTAAGTTCTTACCTTGCCCAGCGGCGGATGAACATCGAAAAAGAAGGTTCTGTTGATATACCAACTGCCCATCTTGCCAAAGTGCGTCTCATCCCAGCTGCAGAATATTTTAACAAAATATATATCAATTTATGTATGTAATAAATGAATTCACTTATTGTTTGTATATTTCTATATCTTACCATATGTGATCCGGCTCGGTAACCTTGTAGAAACGAGTGGCGAAGGTGATCAGGAAGACAGTGGCCAGCAGAAGCCACCAGTTCCTGGTTTTTATTTTGTATATAAGAGAAAGATTCCCGGAATGGCAGTTGAAGTCTTTTGTTTTGGTCGCAACTTTCCACGCCTTACACTTACCACTTGGCCTCGTTGTTCTTGGCCACCGCCGGATTCTTGGCCAGATCCTTGGTCGAGCCGCGTCGCGAACACTTCGGAGACTTGACCACGCTGGCGGCCATTGTTTTGTTAACTTTACTTATTTTGTTATTTATTTAGAAATGGGACATTGCACACGTCAACAGAGCTGGATGAATGCGCTTTCTCTTTCGCCACACCGCGATCGCTTCGTTCCTTCTTACCAACTAAGGCGGGGTTGGCCCCAAAACCGGTCTGCGTCGACTTGGTTTTAACTGTGCTTTGCTTTTGGCTAAGACGCGCAACTTCGGCTCAGCTGGCGCCTATCGAGCTATCGAGTTATCGATAAATCAGTGTTATATCTGGACAGTGTTATATCTGATTGGTAACCATTTGAATTGCCGCGAAGACGAGAAGAGGGGTCTTTTTAAAGATCAGCCCAAAAATATGCAACTTTTTTTTATATGGGAAAGAAATGTTATTGTTAAATACTACTGAAATAAATAATTACAAATAATATTTTAAAAAAATATGTACAATGTTAGTGTATTATAAAATTATAATAATAATTATTATTATGTTATGATATTATATACGGAGACATTTTTATAGATACAGTGCTTGAATACATATGTAAAATATTTGTTTAAGTTTGTATAAGATTCCTTACCATGTTTTATAGGAAAATAATTAAGCGAAATAATTGAATTAAATAAAAATAATAATTTATTATTTAAATTAAATATACTTCTTCGTTTTTAGAATTATTTAACTATAATTTATTAATTTTAAGCAATTAGCTTCATGTCTAAATCTATAAAAGCATTTATTAAATATAAGATTAAGCATTTAATGTATTTAGTTAGTTTTTATTTTATTATTTATATTAAACAATATTATCCCAACAATTTATTTCATATTATTTTACTCTTTTAGCCACATTCAGAATTCGGGCTTTTAGAAAAGAAAGAAAAGAGGCTGGCAGTTTGGCCTTAACCGGTTCTAGGCCGAAAATTAATGGCCAATTTGGTAAGCACTTCGTGGTGCATTTGTCTCTCAATTCGTTCTCTGTGTGCGATGTGCATTTATTTCGGAAAATTGCCCCGGCCGCAGAGTTCTTAGCCGCATTTAACACCCGCAAATGGCCAACGATTGGGGGCTATTTTGGCCGAAGAGCTCTTAGCCGCTTTACCTGTTGGTTGTTGGCTTACCTGTTTGCTGTCGGACAAAGCTATTGGCTCTTGGCCAACTTGCTCTGTCCCCCTTCGCTGCTTTTCTATTTTGCACTCAGAGAAAGGCTGGAAATTAAGTTTTATGCATATTATTAATGCAACATTTTTATTTATTATTTTTGTACAAGTAATTATGATTTAAAGCTATATAAACGTATTAGAGTTATATTTATCATATATTTTTGTGTCTTCAGGCAATAGTATAAAGAAAATACTTGCACAATAGGTAGTGAAATCTTAAAAAATTTAAATATTTAGGATGGCTTCAGAACAACCACACACTTACAAATATATATATATATGTATATTTCATTTCTTATTGCTCAAACAGCTGACTGAAAATCAGAATCCACACAAATGTGCTGCCACCTTTTCAGCAGTTTCAATTCCTCTGGTTTCAGTTACTTTCTAATTGCATTTTTACTATTTAAATTATTAAATTAAAAAGATTTATTCATAAAAACCTTATCTTGTCCACCTTTTGAATTATTCATGCCTTCCTATTTATTTTATAAGTATTTTTAACTGGTTGTTTCGATCCACCAACAGTACGGCCAGCCTTGTCGATAGTTTTTGGCGATGGAGTTATCGACTCCTGACCAAAACACAATTTGTTGATGCCTGCGGTAAATATTTTGTTTGCCAAATCAGAGTTTTTGTCTGAAAATTCTCTGGTCTAAATCATTTATCATTTATTAATTCAAGATTGAAAGGAATTAGAACTTTCTTGCAGTGCATAAGTGGGCAAGAACAACAGCAACGACAAAACAGCGATGAGGATGACGATAAAGCGTCAGGCTTGGCTTGGCTTGGCTCAGAATCGCTCTCTTGGGCCCCGTCTCGGTCTTGGCTCCCTGCTCTTCCAGCCGATCACTGCTGGCTCTGGGCCAAGTCCAAGTCCGAGTCCCAGAATTCGAGTCGCGGGGCAGTGCCGGCATTAATCGCTTTGATCTTGGCGCACAAGAGTTAATTGCACGCTTGCTGCACAGTTGCTTTTTGCCGCCGCCTGTGCTGGTATTTTTGTTGCTTTTGCTTTTGTTTTTTTTTGTTTTTGTTTTTGCTTTAGCAAGTTGCAAGTTGCAGGTTGTTGCCAGTGTTTCGGCTTGTTGGCCGGCAATTTGTTGGATAGAAACGTTGCCGGCACGCGGTGTGGCAGCTTCAATCAAATTAATTGTGGCTCGGTTAATACTCATGTTTTCTTGGACCCAAGGTCTGACAATGCCCTATATCTGAAGAGGTATAGGGACAAAGCCTAGGATTCAGCTTTTTTTCATTTATTTACAATATTATTTATCTACTTACATTGCAAAGATACAATTTAACGGATCACATCTTCCTTTGAGCGCAATCATCTTTAATAAAAACCATTTTAAATATTTTAATTTGTTGTTTTTTTGTTTTAATTTAGAATTTGCCTTACTTTACTATATTATTTTTACAAAATTTATTGTTATAGTATTTTTTAATACAATTTTGCTCGACTTAGGGCATAAGCCAGTCCACCTTTTGACTCGCAACTTGTGTGACACTCTCAGGGTGGCTGGGACAAAAAGGCTTAAAAAAGATATAAAAAAACTGAAATAAACCAGAGACGTGAAAAGGGGGGAACACGCAGAGCCACAGGTGGACGATTTTCCGGGCAACAGGAGACGGAGGAGGCGGAGGAGCAGCTGGCTCCCAGGCGGCGCGTTTGGGGGCCCAGCAAAACGCTGGCAATCATCGCTGGAAGCTCTCTGTCATTAAGCATTTTTCCATCTAATTGCCACTCGGCTTGGACCCAGAGACAATAGCAACATTTTAGCCTTTTTGTTGCAATTAAACCAAGTCCCCTCCTCGGCTCCTTGGAATTTCCACCGGCCACTACTTTCGCATCATTAACGCACAAGGAAGGGGTTGTGGTTACTTGGGGGAAGGGGACCTATAGTTGGCATATCGTGAGAATCGAATGTATACTCTATAATTGCCTTAAAAATATAGACAATAAATTGTGCTTAATATCATATCGCAAAATATGGTAAAAATTTATATATAGTGAACGGTTATTTATGTTTGAAATATCGAAAATTTGACATATCGAAGATTATCGATTTTAACCATGTATTAGTGAAGTAATATCGAAATGCTATCTGATCTATTTTATTCAATTTGTTCTTATCCATTATATAGGAAACATCTTTAAAATAACTTGTCTATAACCTCTTTATATTTATTTCGGAAAATTATAGCTTAATCGAAGTTTAGTCTTTTCTTTGCCACAATTAAAAGTGGCCAAGATATATCAAAAAATTAGAGATCTATTTAGTAAATCATTACAGTAACCACATAAAGACATTTTTTGCCATCCCTAAATAAAACGTAATATTGACTTATCGAACATATATTATCGCAACGTTAATATATATCAGATAAGCATCGCCATATCGACACTTCCCTTCGCCATCCCCAATCGAAACACCATTTACGTTCGTTTCTATTAAAGAATATTCACATTTTTATTAACATTAGCAATTAAATTGAACTTTTAAACTTAACGCTAATTAAATTACGCAAAAAAAAGAACATTTTCTCTATGTACAGGCTTAACTATTAGCTAAAGAACTACTAATAACCTAATACTAATAATTATAATACGAATAATAATATGAAGGACGCTAAGACTATTAACACATTTCAGTTATTCCTACAAACTAGGCATACATGGATGTCCATGGGGTCCATGTACTTAGATCAGAGCTTAAAGCCTTCTTCTGCTGGTACAGTGAAAAAAAAAACGCTTGCTAAACCCTCGACTGGTTGGGATTGTAGACGGGGACATTGTGGAAACTGATGCCCGCGTAGAGGGGCCCCGTGATGCCACCGTTGGGCAACATGGACTTGCCGCTCGTATAGAGATGCTTCTTGGGCAGCGCTCCCGCCCCCACTCCCGACTTCGTTTGGTTCATTAGCGCCGAAGTGGGTGTACCGCCACCTACTCCTCCTCCTACACCGCCGCCGGCTACCAGCCGATTGCGATAGCTCTCACAGGTCTTGCGGGACCAGACCCACAGGCCAGTTAGTGTGCCGCCGACCAGTTGGAAGAAGATCCTTAGCAGCGCCGGCCAGGCACTCAGCGGCGTTGGCGAGGCACAGTCCTCCGGCGTGGAGCAGCTGGGCACCACTGCGTCCGCGTAACGTTCACACAGGGCGGCCACCACACCAGCGGCCGTGGGTGCGAAGTACAGCAGCGAGAAGATGACGAAACGCTTCCGGATTTGGCCAAATCGATGGTGGTGAGCCAGGGCCAGCGTCGGCTGGAGCTGCTGCTGCAGCGAGAGCAGCGACCTCGATGCCCGCAGCGTAAAGTACAGGCCCAGGAACAGC
Organism: Drosophila kanapiae; assembly: GCA_008042475.1. Lineage (NCBI taxonomy): Eukaryota > Metazoa > Arthropoda > Insecta > Diptera > Drosophilidae > Drosophila > Drosophila kanapiae. The sequence continues at coordinate 158,565 of VNJM01001330.1, forward strand.
AGCATCAAGGCGGGCAGCTCCACGAACCCGGGGGCATAGCACATTCCGGTCAGCTCGCTGGGACGCACTCGATCCAGGAGCAGGGCCGCTATTGGCGGTGCCAGCGGCGGGACCCAGGCCAGGACATGAAATAGGCCGGAACGCTTCTCCAGCGCCTCGCTGGACCATTTCTTGTGCGAGGAGAGGTAGAAGCACAAGGCGAAGATAAGCCACCAGCTGGCGGCGCACAGGCTAAGGTATGAGGTGGTTATATACGAGGCCAGGCACGGCGGACTCAGCAGGCAGGCGGCCCTCATCCCGGGACGACCCTGTTCCTGCAGCTGGGCCAGACTACGCGCCTGATTGTGGAACACGATCCGTTCCAGGTAGCACACGCTGAACAGGTTGTAGCACAGGCACAGGAAGAGCACCGGCCGCTCCGGATAGCCGAAGCGAGTGGGCTCCGCCCAGAAGGTGACCAGGGCGAACAGGGTGAGGACGAAGCAGACGGCGGACAGGCCCAGGATCAGGCTCTCCGATAGCTTCTTCTGGGCGGTTGTGTGAAAGGCATCTCGCTGGCACTGCGGCACACAGACGTCCGGATCGAGGTGGCTGCCACTGAAGTTTTGCGGACAGAGAACCGTCGACGAAGCAAGTCCCTGGGTGGCAACTACTCCGGAGCCCACAGCAGATCCTCCTCCTCCGCCGCCGCCGCCGCTGCTCCAGAAGCGATATCCTTGGAGTTGCTGCTGCGGCATGGAGATCTCTCTGTCTGCCGCGGATGATGCTGCTGCCGGCAGATGAGTCTCGAGCGGTGGATTTGGTGGTGGACTCGTGGTGGGTGCCTCGCCCTCTTCGGGTATTCGCATGCACAGCTCGTGCTTCTCCGGCTGCGGCAAACCCGCACAGCCCAGGAACGGCGGCCACAGCTCCATCAGCTCTGGCGGAGCATTCTGCAAGCACTCGCTCTGGACGGTCTCGCAGAGGGACTTGCAGGGCGTCACCGGACGCGGCACGTCCGGCGTGCAGAGCGGGAAGAGGGCCGAGCAGAGCAGGAAGCGGGCACGCCGAGAGCAGCCGGACTCGATCAAAGGCAGGAGCTTGGCGATCTGCGGGAAAAAATAAGAAAATTAAAGACAAATTAGCAAGATTCTTTACGATTTAAATACAGCAATAAATAAATATTAAATAAATACGAGCAATGTATAGATAATTTATTAATTTAGCTACAAGATCTTTCTGTTTGAGAAGTATCCCTTAAATAATCGACATATATTTGTTTATATTTTTATGTGTGAAAACTATCATTAAAATACTTTCTTAGATGTTTTTTTGAACAAGCTTACTAAGTCTTAAATTCATTTCAAGTGATTCCTAATCCATTTCCAGCTCATAATATTTTTTCTAAGTGCCCGAATATCGGGGGCAGACGCCTCAAGAGCAAACATCAAAAGACCACAAGGTAAACAAATAGAAAGCAACGAATTTCGATCATAAATACATTAAATAGTCGTGCATATAATTATTATATATTGAGAGAAAAATTCCCTGTGATTTTTGTGAGCTTTTAACAATTAACAACATTTAATTGAATTGCTTTTCTGCGAACAAGGCGGCGGCAGACTTGAAAGATCGAATAATTAGATTGAAATTTTGTGTTCGATAAGGAAAAGAACCAAGAAAACTTAAGGAAAAGTGAACAAAGAGAGGGAAATACAATGATATTCTAAGCAATTCGCATTCCGCTTCACACAACCATTCACTCATTTGCTGTTGTCTATAATTTCGTCTAATAAAAATGCAATAAAAACTTAGTCAGAGTTTCGCTTTGTTGTTTCGCCGCCGCCGATGTTAATTTAACAAATGTTTGCCATTTGCAACAATTGCAGTGTGTTTACACAACCGCCTAATGTCTGATATTAAATTAGTTGAAATTGCAAAATTAGATCGTGTAATGCTAATGATTTTCTGCTGTTTCTTTGTTTTCAGCTTTCCGGTTGGGGGATTTCCTTGAAAAAGCAAATATATATAGGATAAAGATCTCTAAAATAAACTAAACTAATTTTAAGGTTCACTTCAATTCCCACAATATACATTTTATACTTTATCTGCTTATATTTATTTCTTTTTAAGACTGGGAAAAAAACGCGGCATCTGTCAAAGATATAAAGGCGTTTTTTTTGTTTTTATTCACACCAACCTCGCTTTGTGTTTGCTAGAAACTCGAATATTTAAAAGTCTTTCTTGTTTATTTTCCATTAACAATCTCACACGTTTTTCCGCATTATGTTTGGTGTGAAAACTTGCGTCAGACTTCACACATGGAAAAGACAACAAGCTTGGCTTGGCATGGATGTTCATTCCATTTCCATTTGCAGTTTGTCGATGGCAATTAATTGTCAATTACCAGCCATGCAATCTAATAACTTCAAACGAAGCCCCAGCATACATATCCCCCGTCATCGGCAGAGATGCGAAATTAATCCAGACACGGCAAGAAAAAGAGTTGTAATCTCTTCAATCGATTTAATAGAAACTTTAACTTACTTATAGCCAGATAATCCTACGAAATATTAGAGTTATTCATGTATTTTCCATATATTTCTCTCAATTCAAGAAAAAAGTGATCTCTTTTCGCTTTTTTTCCCCCCGTGTTAAGTCAGTGTCCATTGTCCATCATACAAAAGCCCCGACCGACATTGATGACGATGACGAACCTGGACGCATCAACATTTATGAGTTTGTGGAATTTTAGACAAGTCAGCGAAGGAAAAAAAAACACACAGAGAAAAAACGGGACCACAAACAGGTAGAGGCCAAGGGAAGAGTGGAAGTTTTTGGCCCAGACAGCAAAAAACGAAAAAAATGCAACAGAAAAACAGGCATAAAGACCGGGCAGGAAAACAGGAGTGCAAAAAAAGCTGCATCAAATTATCGAGAGACGTTTTCTCTGGAAAAAGAAGGCAGGCGTCTCTCCGGTCTCCGGTCTCCATCTCCGTCTCAGTGTCAGTCTCATCTCCTTTCGATACCCGATCTCCAAAGGGGACTCGACTCCCAGAGCGGGACTTTTGACATGGATTTGATGGCCGGCGCGGCTCTTTGTTAACGTTCTTGGCTAACAGTAACAGTAAGCAGACAGTTTTGTTGTTGTATAATTAAGCCACATTAGGCCACAACAAAAAAAAAATATATATACAAAATGAAAAAAAAAAAAACGAAACGAAACGAAACCAAGCACAAAAAACCGAACCGAGTGTATCCAAGAACTCGAAGCAAGAAATCGAGATGGAGCTTGGTGATCCCAACCGGCGGGCATCTCGAATGGAGCATTAGACACGCGATTTCCAATTTTTGTGGCTTTTGTGCGCTGTGCGGCTCGGCTCTCTGAAAAATAGCTGCCAGCAATAATAATTTAATGATGCAGTCGGCAAGTGAACCTCATCATCGTCCCGGCCATTATAATCATCATTATGGCCAACGAAACTCGAACGAAAAACAAAAATTAAACAACAAAAAAAAAACGGAAGGGCAATCAGCCTAATAGAGCCGCTTTGCCACACGAGTGGGAGCCCAAAGGGAGGCACATTGTCTTAAATATGCAACAAAATCAAAAGGTTTCAGCCTCTTTCTATTATTTAGAATATATATTAAATTATTTACAAAGAAGTAGTCAGTAAAATTTCATTCTTTGACTTTAATTCCTTGCAAAATAACACAAATCGTTAATAAAACGATCTGTTATCGCGTCTGTTAAATAAATCATTAAAATAAACAAATACAAAACTAATAACAAAACATCTAGGGGTTAAAACCCAAGACTTTGTGGCTTAAACCAATGTTTTTGGCCCATAAGCTTAGCTGGGCGAGTGTCTAAAATGTATTATTAATGCAAAAGGGCATTGCTTTGGCCATCATCCTCATCATCATCATCATCATCATGATCGGCTCGCCAGTCTGTGCAGCGAATGCAATCTGCAACGCTTTGAGCATTTTTTTTGTTGTGTTTCTTCTTTCGAAGTTTATTTTATTTTTTGTTTTTTTTTTTTATCCACGCAAAAGTCAACGAAAAAGTGTGCAATTTGCTGCGGCTCGCCGTCCACCCGACCAAAGGCGACAGATTCGTTTTGGTCGCGCCACGAAAATTATTGTTATTACTGACAGCGTCCACAGTCGGCAAATATAAAAGGCATTCGCGATGGGTTTCTTCAACTTTTCAACTCTGCAAGCCTCTATTAAATCTTGTTTATATTTATACTTATATTTTAATGGTAGTTTCCTTTTTGTTTGTTTTTAAATTGAAGTTATCTAATGCAGGGAAATTCCAACTTAAATATAAGGCTCTGGCTTCCGGTGCCTAATAAAGAATGTAAATATTTTTATTTTTAAATTAAATTAGTTGAGTTTATTTCTAATTTATTTTTTATGCACTTTGATTGATTACATTGACGTCTTTGCTGGCTGCACCTTAGGCCGTAGTTAAAATAATGAATTCTTTGGATTTTCGGGGTTTTGAAAATCAACTTTTGTGTGTATAAAAAAATACAGAAAAAACAACCCGGAGAAAAAAAGAGTTCTGCTTAATTTACTTAAAAAATTACAAAAAAAAAAGAGAATATATATGAGAATTAACCCCTGAACACCCGCTTGTCCAACGCTGCGTTTCGTTTCGGTTTTTGGGTTTTTCTTCCAACTCGCCTTCCTTCTTTTTTTTTCTTTCGGTTTGACTTGCGGCTATTTCTTTTAATTTTGTTGTTCAGTTTCTCGGCTTCTTTCGCAGCATGTTTCACACATTTTTGTTTTTTTTTTTTTTGGGCCTCTGCCCGACCGAAAAACATTTAATTTCCTTCAATTTGGTGTGCCCAGTGCTTTGAGGGACTCGGGTTTTCGGGCACAGAGTTGTGTTCACAATTCAATTACAAGGCCCAGAACAGCAACAACAATGGGCGAGTTGACACCTCGCAGCCTAAACGCGAACTTAATGATTTCTCGATTTTGATTAATGATTTTTCAAAGTCGAAGGGAGAATCAAATTGCTCCAGCGCGGCACTTTGACTTTGAATACGATTTTATTTTGTTTTTCTTTTTTTTGGAAAGGAATTACAGGCAGAAAATGCTTAGATACTCAGTGCACGGTGAGAAAATGCAGCTAAAACCGTTTTTATTTGGTTTTTGTCAAGAAAATCATATAAGAAATTTGTGAAATATAAACATAAGCTATTTTATTCACTAGAAACAAATAAAAATAAGCGAGCAGAGGGACCTGAATCTCATTGGGGCTTAAAACCACTCATGTGCTCGGATCCGATACCGCCCCTTCTTCAACGGCGGGGCACACTTAATGCGTTCAGACATCTGCATAATCTACGTAATGGATTAATTTATAATTTTCCACGCTTGCAGCTTTGCCGAGGAGTGCCCCACTGTCCAGTGTCCACTGTCTTTGGGAGTGGTCTCTCTCTTGTATGCCATCTATGGAGCATCTTTGGGCCCGATCGGAGCATACAAATTATGGACTTAAGCGCCCCGGGGACCACGGAATGGAAATCGAAATGGTAATGGGTCTGGTCTGGATCGGGGTTCCATGGTTGCCATCTAAGTATCGATAACTGCAATTTGTTAGGCGATTATTTAAGCCTCTTCAGTGCAAAGTAGAGGATGCTGATTCATTACGGGGAGTTCCCAAAGGACTAGGTCCGTTTTTTAATTATTTTTCTAAACTAATAAATAGTTTTTTGTATTTTCTTTTAAGCAGAAAGTAAGTCACCTTTAAAAGTTGGCAATCAGAAAATCCCGTGACTGTCATATCTGTATCTGTATCTGCCAGATGCATCTAGTCGGCACACTTCATTCGATTTGGCTTGGATTTGCCTCGACAACGTTGTTGAGTTTGGTTTTTAGCTTTCGATTTGGCAGCAGCCCCTCGAAACAATTTGCCGGCTGTCGGCGTGACAAGTGTTGCGAAATGCCAGCTGAAAATGCCGCACACGCAAAAGATGCACACATAGATACAGCAGACAGACAGCGAGACCGACAGTGAGACCTCCTCCTGACGCACCACCGCCACTTGGCAGCTCAAAGTCAAGTTTGGTCAGTCGCTTCGCATGGCTCTCAGGAGACGGCGGCTTTTTATCTCTAAGCCGCTGTGGGGCAAAGTATCTGGCAGATACGTCTCTAGATTTTCCCAAAGGCTTTGACTTTGTGTAGTTAGGAAACATTTGTATTATATATGTGGGGACTTTTCAGTAACATTTAAGTCTTTTCTGGAGTTCCCATGAATTAATTGAATTACTTGAATTTATTTGAATGGAGGAGGGTATCCCAGGTTCGGCTTGTTCGGCTGGCTTTCAGGCATTGTGGCACTTTATTTGATTTGCGCTTTATTTGATTTAGTTGCCGTTCGACTGTGCTCGGACTTGAGCCGCCGCTGACTCGAATTGACAGCTGTTTGCCAGTGGTGGAGTTCGACTTGGAGGTGGATGAGGCTGCGGCTGAGGCTGCTGTGAAGTCGGCACAACTTCAAAGTCAATTGATTTAATTTGCTACGAAAGCGTTTGCAATTAGCGAGCGGACCGCAGCTGCCTCTGTATATTTACGTTTCGATGCTAGAGATGTTCGCATATCGATAGGTTACGTTCGATATGTTAAATCAAGTCACAAGACACATGATATCGGATAATTCGTTTGTTTTTTTTAAGAAAAATAAATATATATAATGTAACAAGTTCATTTAATATTTTTTTAACGATTATTTACATCACATATTGGGGGAAGTTCATAAGACAATGTGAGTTAAATCAAAGAAAAGCTATTTAATAAATTAAACAACCCTGCAGCATCGATAAATCTATATAATATATCGAAACTATCGATTATGTTGATCATATATCGTAAAAATCAATAAATAAGTTTTGAGTCAATGTAAGTTAAGTCCAAGATATGCTTTTTTTGTTTATAAAATAACAATCAATGTTATTTTGCCATCCCCACTTAGAGTATGTGGTTTATATCTCTCTTTTTCTCGGTCGGCTGAAGTTGTCTCAATCGCTGGGCAGATCGCTGACTTGATTCTGCGCCGTAATTTGCATAATTAAGATGCCGTCCCGTGGCGACAACGATGCGATGATAAATCGCCGAAACGCCCAAGAGAGGCGAAAATGAAAATGGGAATGGGATAAGAGAGACAATGACATCAGCGACTGGCCGGCACAGCGGCAGATGCAAAGATACATTTTGCATTCCTAATTAGCCCTAGCTTAGATAAGATACGGATACGGATTCGAATGCACTGCTAACTTGGCCAACTCAGCTGTGCTTAGCCTGAGTTAGTCGGACTTAGCTGACTGTTTTAAGCCGCCGCCGATGCCGCTGCCGATGCCGCTGCCAGCCGACGACCGATGACAGAACTGTCAAGTGATGCCGACGACATACGACTGTCGTCGTCTCACAATTAATTGACATTTTGACTGGCGACGATTGTCATTCAAAGGCAAACGAGCAGCAGCGACGGTGCCCGGCTCTCGTGATCGGTCGTCGGAATGCACCAAAGCCGCCAGGATCTCGCTGCCTTGGGGTAAAGAAAAGCCAAGCCAAGAGAACTCCTCTCCCAAGATTCTTTGGCCAGCCTAAAAGCACAATCAAGGGCAAGCCACTAGCTGCTAACTCCTTTGAATACTATAACAAGATATGTGTATCGATTTATTATCGAAATATATTATCGCTTATATATCAATAACATAACTTAAATTCATAATCCTTATACCAATAAACCTGCTCTATTTTTAAATGAATTAAATCATTATCCAAATCGATTTCATTGTACAAATTTCAGTAAGTAAATAAATTAAAGTACTTTGTGATTTCTTTTTGAGTGAAACAGGTTATATCTGTGCCGTCTTCAGAAGACTTCTAGATGGCTGACTGGCATTGTTTTCGGTACGCTCCCAAGTTAGATAATCTGTGGCAGCGATCTGCGGCAGCGATCCGGGGCATTCAAAGGCGCAATTGGGCTTCGTGGCAGTACAATTGGGACATGTTTGGCCGGTCGGTTGGCTGGTTGGTTGGCTGGTTGGTTGGCTGGTTGGATGGTTGGTCCCGCAGCTAGAGAGGATTCCCCATTAATGCCAGAGGACGGGTTCGGGACGTGGAATGGGAGTGCAACTGACAGGCCATGCCATTGTATGGGCATCGGTTAATATATGCGCTGCCGTTCGCATCGCTGACATTTTGTCATTTCGGATTACCGAAATGAGCTGCCGTTTTGCCGGCTCTACACACACGCGAGCTTACAACGGCGAAATTATGCCAGCTGGCTTCCCATATTTATTTATTTTCTTCTCTACCTTATATTATATTTTGTTTTTTACTTCTGAGGCGAGGGAAAGGCAAGGGAGTGAGAGTAATTCACGCGAGCGAAGGCGCGCAGTTCAATTAACTTAATTGCCATGTAATTACGCGCAACAGCAACAGCAGCGGCAGCGGCAGCAACAATAACTACAAGAGCAACATTAACAACAATAACAGCATCAGCAACAAGCAACAACAAGAAGAGCAGCTCAGCTCAGCCGGCATCACCATCATCTTCAACATCCTGCCGCCTCAAAAAGAAGAATAAAAAAACAAAAGGCAAAACAAAAGACTTAGGGCACAAACCTGCTGCTGAGCTGAGACTCATCTCTTGCGCTCTGCCACATCTTTATGTGTTCCCCATATCCTATTTATAACAAAAAACTGATCTATTTTTTGGTAAGATGACAAGCAAATGGTAAAATTTGTGTGTTTAATGGGATAAACTATTTTAGAACATTAGCTTATGAAATAATTTAAAAGAAAGCGAAGTAAATAAAGAAATAAATGAAACAAAAATAGTAAATTATAGTAAAAGGAAATAGTTTGGTTAAGAGAATAAAGAAATGTATCAAGTAAAGTCCTACGATTCCAAGTTCTAGACTTTCATCTCTTGTATTTTTTGCCACAATCTTTCTCTCTTTATATATATCTTGCTGCCACGAGTTTTTCTTTGCAACTGCGGCATTCCAGGCAGCCTGCTGCTCCTTCTTTTTTTTTTTTGTTTAACTCTTCCCCTATTCCCTGGGCTAGCAATTGAGAAACGTTGCCGCATTTTTTGCGTGTTTTGCCGCAGCAGCAGAAGATCAAGCAGAATCATCACCAGCCGCCGCAGCAGAGGAATGAACTAATTGTTTTTCTTTTTTTTCTCTCTCTCTCTGCCATTTTTTTCGGTTTTTATTTTTTGCCTGTCAAATTGTTTTCGTCAACATTGCAACTGGACGGTGCGGCGACCCATCATTATGGCGACGGATTGTGGCCAGGCCGAAAAAAATTCCAATGAAAACAAAAAACGTCATACACAGAGATAAATTGCCAGCAACAAACTGGACACAGAAAGAAATAAGGAAGACTTGGAGAAATGCAAGGAAATTAAATGATTTCAATAACTTTTCTAATTATAATAAAAAGAAACAAATAGAAATTTAAATTAAATCTAACAAGGCATGAGGAAGACCGTTAAGAGTTGGTTTATTTTGTTATTATCTTCATTTTTGTATTGATAATATTATGAAAAAATGTAAAGAAAAGTTACGTTAAGGGAAGGTTCCCTCTGTTTTTTTTTTTTGTGCACGCATTTTGTGAGTCGAGTTGAGTTATGTTCGCCATTCGCCGGACTTCAAAGTCAGTTGTCGTCAAGCAAAAACAACAACAAAATAACTTTGCCAGCAGCAGCGGCGTCTTTTTTATATTTTCTTTTTTTTTTGCTTTTTGTTTTTATTTATTTGTTTTGTTATTTTTTGACATTATCAGCGTTAAGTCGTTTCAAATGCCGCCCCTGATGGATTTCTCATTGCCTGTGCACGCCGCGCGCACCGCCTTTTGCCATAATTACAATGCAAACAGAGGGAGCGTTCTGCCATCTCGCTCGCTCCCTGTATCGTAAGCCAGGTAGCAACAGCAACAACAACAGCGAGCTGGCGGCGCTTGACTGCGATAAAAAATAAAAAAAAATACAGCAACGCTCCTCCGCCCTATGCCTTATGGGTTACCTTTTTTTCGTTCTTATCAGAAACCCAGAAAAAGCGGCGGATTAACTCAGTGCCTTTGGTTTCGGTTTCTTTGGGAATATTCTTCTTTTTTTTTTGTATTTTTTGTAGCTGATAAAAGCACATTAGTTATCGAGGCAGGGAGGTAATTGGTAAGGGAATTTTTAAGGCTAGATATAATGACAGTGAAGGCACTTAAGCCAAGGGAATTACTCGTTTCGATAGAGAGCATGGAAGGTCGATAATAATTTATTAAAATATATTTGAAATATTTGTGAAACTTCTCTATTTTCTATACCCTTTTTTTCCTTATATTCTTAAAATTTTAATTAATAATTTGGGTTTTTTGTAGACTTTGCTATTTTCTTTTCTCGCTTATTTCTTTAATCAAATGCGGCTAGATATAGATAGTGATTGTGTGATATCGGATTGATATACTTTGCCCTGCCTAAGGTTAAGTCATGCGGCCCACATATATATATATATAAAGCAGTACTCTATATATATTTATATGGCATATATCGCTGAGCGATAAGCCGCCCTGGCAATTGTCATAAAAAAAAAGAAACAAATACGAATAAGTTTTACGGCATTCCTTTTCGGGGTAACCAAAAGTACGAGTATTTCTAGTGTTTTATCATCAAAGGGGGCCTATTGTGGGGGGATACCCTTTCACCCAGGCCCCTCCTCTGAAACTGGTTGCTGAGCCAATCTTAATGGGTTCTGATTTTCAAAATCAAACAATTTTATTGTCGCCATCCGTTGCTTTTGCTTTATGGCTGCCATCTACATGTGACCGCGGCCTTGTCTGATGTTTTTCCATTTTTTTTTTCGTTCTGCTTTTCTTTTATTTATTTATTTCATTCTGTTATTTTTTTCTGCAGGTGGGCTAATGCCTTGCTCAAATATTTACAATTACTTTACATAAGATGCCGCCACAATTGTCACCACTAAGTGCGGGTTTCTCTTTAAAATAATTCCCAAATATATTTCATTTTTTATCTAAAGGGATATACATAAATGTTATTATTTATGTTACATATATTCTTAAAACAATTTAAATGAAAAGCATACAATAAATGGTTTTTGTATTAATATTACTTGGTAGGCTTTTCGCAGACAGTTTTCACACAGAATTCCTTTTAAATTAATCTTCAAAATATTCAAAATATTAAAGATATTATTATAGTTTCTTATGTAATTGAGTATTTAAATAAACAGAAAATAAGTAATATATATAACTGACTTAATAAACTTGCTAAAAAGTATTATTTAATACAATTTAAATACTTTGAAAGCAGAAAGCTGTTAGTTTTTATATTATTTCCCCTTTAAGCACTTTCCCATCAATTTTCTTGACTGATTTTTGTAGTTTTTTGGAGAGTTGAGTTTTGTGTTTGGTTAGAGAGGTATTTTGTTGACTTTGTTGACGGCATTTAACTACGAATATTTTCTGTTTTCTTTATCTGACGGCACTGAGATAGGAAGAGCACACATACCGTGGAACGGAGTGGGGCGTGGTGCAAATGAGGATGGTTTCCCATTTCTCATGTTTGCTGGTGACATGTCCAAGATCGGGCAGGAAAGTGAGTACATGTCATGTTTTATCGTTTTGTGTGTTGATTTTTCTATTTTCCTCCCCCCCATTTTGTGTTTGTTTGTTTTTTGTTTGCCGAGTGGGCGTTGCGATCAAGTGCCGACAAAGTGCTCGTCAAGCGACAATTACAAGCAAATTAATTGAAAGTGCGCCCCCTCTGGAAATGATGTGTGTGTAGTGTTCTTTTTTTTTTGTTTTAGATAAGTATCAGGGGGGGAATTGCCAGGGTTCGCTGCTTTTACAGGGGTGTAGTCTATGTATTTGTAACATTTGCTGAATGTTATAATAATTAGGAAGGCAAAAACATGTAAGAACTCTAGCTAAATATAATTTCCTGCAGGTATTTGTTTAATATAAGCCTTAGTTGAGCAGTTTAAGAAGTATATATACGAAATATCTTAACTGGGCCAAGGAACATGCATTAAGAGTGCCTTTTTAGGCCATCAACTACCAGGAATTACGTTTTGGACTTGGCTACTTCCCACATAAACGTAAACTTCCCTTCCGTTTGATGTGTTATCGGAGAGCATTATGTAAATACCATGTCCATGTGCATTTTTTATTGCCGCCTGATGTGGCATCTTGATTTTGATCTTTCTTTTCGATTGCTGTATAGTTTTTCTATACAGATTTTTCACCGATTTTCTTTGATCTGCGCCAACGTGCTTCCGATTCAATTTGTTGTTCGACTCGGCTCGGACTAGATGCGGGGCATGCTTTCGTTTTTATTGCCACTTGAGGCGGCTGCTGCTGCCTGCCTGCCGCCTTTGTCTTTCTTCGTCTAAACAACGCAAGAAATGAAAGAAAAATAAGACCCTGAGTGAAGATCGAGAGAAGATCAGAGCGAGGACCGGACAATGCATTTTATTTTCTTTCTTGCCAGCGCCACGATAAAAAGAAAGAAAAAATACAAAGTAGGCGGCAACGCGCTCGGCAAACGCCCCAAAAAAAAAACAAAAAGTTAAATTCAGAAAATATAAAAGGAGAGGGAGATGAAGAGGGAGATGAAGAGGGGTATATGGCCAAGCTGCAGCCCGATCTGTGGTCAATAGCTCTTGCATCTTTTTCTAACAGTGTTGCCCGAGTGCATTTATTGTTCCAAGCCGAAAAGTAGCTATATATATTCTTTATAAAATATGATAAGATATATCATTGAATTTACATACAATGAAAATTGAAATATCCACAGATATTTCACCTATTCTTCAAATACTATATCTTTAAGATTATAAATAACATTAACTCGAATTATGTAGCATGCCAAGTTCTTGTTACATTTGTCATCTTAAAAATCTCTATTTTTAATTATTTTCTTAATTTTTAACATTTTCTTTATTTCCTCAAAGCCAGGCTTAGCCATAAACTAGCTAGCCAAGTCATCTCTGGTGTCCGCACTTAGCATCCAAACTTCGACATGGACTTGGACATCGAAATGAAAAACAAAAGCGACTCCGCTCGGCATCGACATTTGCCTTTTTTTTCTTCATCCAAAAGCGGGCATTGGGCGCTCAAAGGAGACCGAAAGGTGGACGAAAGGTGTTAATGGACTCGACTGTGCACACACACACACACAGTTTCTATCTTGAAAATAGGCCCAAACAAAAATCAAAGCCGAAACTGATGCGTTTTGTTTGCAGTGAGCGAAATGGAAGTAGTTTAGTTTTGTTATAATATTAATATATATTATATGGTTTATATTTATTAAAATATATTATAGAAAATGATTGCCAGATTGTAAAGGGTTCCAAAAATTAACAAAATTAATTACCTTTAATTCTAGAAAAGGTATTTACTAACCATTTTAAATAGTTGGGTTTTTGGTTAAATATATACTTTGATATCTTGTTTGGATCATAATTTATTGGTTCTAATTAATTAAATAATGATTAAAAACTCCAAATTTATATTTTTATAAAGCTTTTCCTGACTTTATAGTAGTTTCTTTAATAAAGAATTCATTGAAACAGCTTTCATTTCCCTCTTGTTGTCTTTCTTTCTTTATTTAATTATTATTATTATCTTTCATTTATTTGAAATGCATTTAATTATCTTCCAGTGTAGACAGAACATTTCCCTCGCAGCGGCAGCTCTTTCTTGTCGCCCATTTATTCCTTTCTCCCAGTGTCGCCGGCACAGGTTTCCCCGATACCCGACGCCCGATGCCCGATCCCCGTATCCGATCTATGGCTAACTAACTCCTTGGTCTTGGTCTTTTGTGGCTCTTTTGAGATCTCCACTAAATGGCCTGCCCATTCTGTCGGCTTTTCCTCGTCGGCGGCAGCTCTTTTCACGCACTCAGGCGATTTTCATGGGCCATTTTCACGGTAAATTATGGAGGGAAGAGGGAGATGACCTCAAATGTTTGAGCTCTTCCCTCTCTGTGTCTCTGACTAAGCCGCAGCATATTTGGACATGGGCAAGAGCCGGGAATATTTGGGAATTAAGTGAAGGCATATTCCCAACGAGAATATGGTAACTTATGTGGCCATATAAGGATTAATTCTTAGTTATGAATTGATGGGTTCTATACCAATTTATAAAGTAATATTCAAGTGAAATATATCCTGAATAGTTTCCCCATTAGGCAGAGTTCGTTTCCCTAATTGAAAAGCAATTAAATGTCACTTCTCTTTGACTTCTCTTGGGCCTGATAAGAACACTGCATTTGTATTTGTCCCTAAGTGTTGTTTCCACTTTTTATCTAGATAGAGACCGAGTCAAGGGGAACCTTCCTTCTTCCTCGGTCTGTTCTTTTCTTCTGTTTTTTTTGCCGCCTTCTCTTGTTTCCCCCCGAGAGCGTTGCTAATGGAAATGAAACCTACGATAGACACCGAAAAAAAAAAAACAGAAACACAATCAGAACAGCGGGAGGCACACACAAAGTAAGTAAGGGGCGGGGTTCTCAGGGGTCTTCTCCGATAGGAACCTCTTCTACGGAGAGCTCACAAATCGCCAGCTTACGAATGCAAACCATATTTCATAAATAACAACAAATTTCCATAATGCTCTGATTTCGAAAGCGACGAAAGCGGCCCGAGAACCTGATTAGATTAAAGCTGGTTAAATATATTTCAAATATTCGAAATGCTATCGGTTGGCATACAGGTATTTACGTTAACTATAAATAGTATTTGGTATTATTCATCTTCAAATTAAGGGCCTGATTATATTTAATATTATCACCTTTCTATACTCTTTAGTATCTTCAACATTTTCCATCTATCTTTTATTATATTTTCTATTTGTTTTTCTTTGCGACTCTTTGAGACTAAAAACTCATAAAATATGCGTCGGCAGAGCGGAAGTGTCGCCCTTTGATGAGTTGCCGCCCCTCAAAAATTCCCCTTTTCAAGTTTTCCCCTACAATTTTCGTATATTTTGCAAAGAGTTGCTGACTTTTCAGATATATTTTTGTTGATTTTCTGTGCTCATTTTTGGCACTTATTGCAATGCTCTTTAAATGCGTATTAAAATGCGTATGAAATGTTTAAATAAAACTAAATTTAAGATGTTAGAGATAAAGAAATAAAGATATATTTATTTGGGACAAAAAGTAAACAATTCTTTACTTAGTCTTCAGATAAACTCCACAAGCTTTTGCTAATTTAAATGCCAAAACTTAAACCTTCTTATTTAAACTTATTTAGAAATATTGCCAGTGTTTTTATACTCCTTGTAATTAAATTAAACTTTTCCCTTTACTATTTCTTGAACATTTTAATGCATTTATTTTAAGAAATCTGACCTCAGGCTTTATTATAATTAAACAAATTGCTATTATACGTTTGTTTTACATTTTAAAAATACTTTTAATCTATTTGAATTTAATTTTGTATAGTTATATTATTTTACACATAAAATCAACCCTAGTAAATCTAATATATGTTAAGATCTCATTATAAATCCCCATTAAACTCTCACAAAATGCCTTAAGCCACAACAAAACAATGTATATCAAGCTCAGCTAGTCTGTTAACTTGGCTTCTCTTTAATGTTTGCTTTCAAATTTAGTTCCTGTTGTTTTTTCTCCTATTTTTAATTACTTTGTTTTACTTTTTTGTGTGTCGTTTTTCGCACGTAAGCGACGAGAAGTATTTTTATGGGCCACACAAAAGCGGAGCTTATCAAGAACACGGGATCGCGGCCCAGAGACGTGCCAGATTTTGGCCTTAGCTTTTATTTTTTTTGTTGTTGTTTGGCTTTGGGTAGATCTCTTACCTGCAGCTCAGCCTCCAGCTGATTGGTGTGACCCGCCAGGTTGGGCAACGCGGTCATGTTGTAGCCGAGACCTTGGCAGGCGGAAACGCTGATCCGCTGGCACTGTAATCCATTCGCACCGGACGCCACTTGGTGGTGGTGGTGGTGGCCACCGTTCAGGCCGAGATTGCTTCCGCTGCTAAATGCCAGGAACTGGATCAGGAGCAGGATCACTATCAAGCTGGCGGCATGCATATTGCTAGGTGCTTTTTCTTTTTGTTTCTCCAAGGGTTCAAAATTTAGACACGGTTCATCTTGCTGTTTCTTTAGTTTTCTTTTCTATTTCTCTTTGTGTTTCACTCGCGAGCACGTGAAAAAAAAAGTGTATTTCTGTTTAGTTTCTTTCAATAAGTATCTGTAGGATTTACGTCGATTCAATTTCGTATCTCGAAGAACGCGCACTGAGGAGACCTCACCGTCGACCGCTCTTTCTGTGCCTTTCGAACCAACTGCCGGCCACCGGTCGCCGGCTGTTGGGTTTTCTTCGCTTTCCGAGCATCGAACATGTTCGAAGCCATCGCGACACTGAAAAGAAAGTTTGTGTACATTGAAAATAAGTAACTAAATGATTTAAAGAAGTAATATAATTTCGAAATAGATTCTTCTACAAATTACATAACTATAAAAGATATAGAACTTGAATTAATGTGTTATAAATTTATATATATAAAGTGAATTTCCTTTACTTCTTTTTCCTGCAGTGCTTGCAACATGTTTGAGTGCCGATCTTGGTGAAATATACCTTCTTCCGAGGCCTGTAGGCCTAATGAAGACAAATAAAGACACCGTTTTTATGTCCATTGCATCGTAAAGGAAAGGAATCCTCGAAAGGAAAAGGTAGAAGTGTTCGCTAATGACCCCAAGTCCTTATTTCAGGTGTATATAGTTTATATATAGCCTTTGGGATGTGTCAAAAGGGGGGCGGAACCTACATAGTTGCAGGGATCCACAAGGGAACTTAGATTTGCAAACTGAAAAGGGAAAGTGATGTGTCAATAAAATTATTGGCTTAATGCCAGTGTCATAACCCGACAGTGGAGCGTATTTCTCTCTTCTCTCCAGATTAATCAGTGGCTGGAGCTATAACCTTTCATTTCAGCGGCCAACTTGGGGCACCAGGTGGGTTTTCTGGGGGAAACATGGAAAATAAAAGGTTTTTAAATTAATTAAGGGAAATATATGTAGTAAATATTATAAAAAATACAAAATATCAAGAAATTTATCATAAAATTTAATAATACAAGATCACAAACCCTCTCTTTCAGTATCTCTTGATGATTACCTTGCCTAAAAATTAATAAATACTTCATTTTTTATTATTATAATTTTCTTTAAATTAATAATACCTTATTTTGAGCAGTGTAGCTGTGGAAATTCGATCGGCAACGGCGACCAACCGCAACAGCGACAGCAAACATCAAACAAAACTGAACGGCATCACAGGCCGGGGGTGGTGCTGGTTCCCGGTGTGTCTGTGTGTTTGTTGGGAATGGGGCAGGTGTGGAGCTGGGCGGGAAGAGAGACAGAGAGAGAGAGGCAGCGGATGAGGTGGATGCAATTGAACACCGCGACCTCCACAAGCTGCAACGGCAGCGGCAACTGCAACTGCAACTGCGACTGCGACCACGGCGGCAAATGTCGGCGTCGGCGATCTTTGATGTGTGCTTTGATTTCCGGCAGCCAGATAAGATTTTTTTTTGCTCCTCCAGCTCCTCCAGCTCCTCCTCTTGGCCACCTCTTTGACTGCTCTTCGCCTGGTGCTGGTGGTGCTGGTGGTGCTGCTGCTCATCCTCAAGATCAAGACGAATCGCTGCAGAATTCGTTATGGATCTTCGCTGAGGGTGGAGATGGAGGAGACCTTCGAAATGAAATGACATTAGATCGGATGGGTAAACACCTGTAGGGCTTCCTGTTTAAGTTTCACAGGATATAGCGGCATATATAGATGCAAGGATATATACAGCACAAGAATTAATAATAACAATCGGAAGAAGAAACTAAAAAGTGTGGAAATGGGTTAAAAAGATAAGATAGTTAGGAAATCAAGGTGTTTTTTTATATATTTAACAAATTAAACCTACAAAAAATTAATTAAATAATTAATAAAAACCTTTTTTAACAAATTAAACCTAAAATGTAAACATAAACCTAATGAATTTAAGGTGTAAATGGAAGTGTTAATTCTGTAATATTTCAAATATCTTTCCTACCTTTTTCAGCTTGAAATTTCACCCATTTAAAATGCAGCAGGCACCCCCCTAGGTAATCAATACCGCTGACATTGTTATTATCACTTTGATACACTTTTCTCACCCTGTGTCTCCTTCTATTCTCCGATTTCATAATAATAAAGCTGAATTGGCGGCAATTCGGGGGCGCACTTCCTTCGCATTTTCCTCTCTCTTCCCGTAATGCCTAATCCACAATGTAAGCAACAAATAATAAAGAAATAAAGAAAAAAAAACCAAAGTAAGAGATCTCTGCCTGCCGCATTGTTTGTTTTTGTTTTGTTTTTGATTCTCGGGATCCGCCAGTTGTTTGAACTTGGGATGCGCACGTAAAAATATCATCAAAGAGATCGATCTGGAATGAACGGGGGGGAAAAAAGAAAACACCGAATGGATGGCGTATAATAGCTAATGTAAGCACTTGCACTTGGCCTTCCCTTTTGTGTTTACCCAATAATATTCCTCTCGATCATTCGGCGCTTTATTTCCATTATTTGCCGCCTCGAGCTGAGTGTGTCTTTCGGTTAAGTGCTGGGCCCGGATGACACACGTAAGCGGGGATCACTAGGAGATTAGTCCAATTGTGGTAATCGCTGGCTCTTTGGGTTCTTTGATTTCAAATCTCAGATCTCTGGGCCCGGATACGGATGAGGAAGAACTACGGAAGATCATCTCTGAATGGTACGTAAAGATCACCATCGTCAGCCACTTGACAAAGATTGAAGAAATGCGATTAAGCAAAGAGGATTGTTTTATATATTGTTTATAAGGATTCTTCATATTCCTGATCCCTGATAGTCTTCTTAATACACAGAAGAGCTTTACTAAAAAGTTTATGTAAGTTAAATTAGCTCCTAAAATTCAATGGGAAGATCCCATTGCAAACTGCAAACTTCGGCTTACCAAAATAGGCTTCCTTTCTTCTTAAAACTCGGCTAGATCTTTCAGCTTTTCTTAGTTCTTCGACATTATATTAAATTTGAAGTTAATACAGTTTTTCTTTCGGAAACTTACCCGTACTTGTCATGGAAAAACCAATGCCTCTCAACTGCTGACTTCAGTGACACTTTCCGGGCATCAAAGGCGCGCCGCCGCTCGAAGAGGATTCGCTCAGCCGTTAAGAGCTGACAACGATCATATTTTCCAAGCCGCACATCTTGTTTGTCATTTGCTTTTCCCAGCCTTCATGTTTGCGATTTTCCCCTAGCCACTTACATGGAATATTTAAGGTTTTACTAAATATAAAAATATGTAATAATATGATTAGTATTTATTTTATAAAACCCATTAAACGAACTCATTTTTGTGATTTCTTTGAGTAGATTTTCGCAGCTTCTTTTGGCCACCCACATGCTGTATCTGAAAGATACACTCTTTTAATGCTCTTTTGGGCATTAAGTCGTGGCTGTGTTGGTGCTCTGTAGTGTACCATTAACTAGTTTTCTGGTCGGCCGAGTTCAAACGCGCTTATTAATCTCTGGTACTTGTGTTTAGTACTTTTAAATACGTTTTGAGTACTTTATTCAGTATGCTTGATGTTTTGCCGACGCTCCAAGTCACGATGTTTGCTCTGCCCAGCTCTGCCCTCTCACTCTTCCCTCCTTTTATCGTTTCTCCGATTCTCCGTTTCTGCGTTTCCCTGTTTCTCCGTTGTTTGCCTTCTTTTTTTTTTTTTGCTTTTTCTCTTGCGAATTGGACGCGCGTCAATATTTATTTTATTTATCTTCTTGGCCGCTCAGCTCACGGATCTTCAAGGTAGGAGAGGTAAGGCAGAGGCAGAGGGTGAAGATACACCGGGAAAATCCACTTACATTTACTAGGAGTTTCCCCTCTAATAAGCTTTAAAATGTATTAAATTTCCATTTTGATTTTTGTTCTTTATTTTTCTCTGTGCTGGGAAATAGAGGAAAGAGTCGAGGCTGGCCAGTTGAGTGGATTCAGTACACCCTCGAAACTGGCGCCCGCCTGCAATTCAATACAAGCCGGCGGGACGCCTTTTTCACCCTCCTGTTCCCCTGGCCAAAACTCTTTTCTTGGCTTTCATGAAACTCTCTGTATCTTTGTGCTTATTTTGTAGAAGCCAAAGAAATAATGCGATAATTACAATGCCGAGAATCACTCGCTCAGTAGGAGTGTTTGGGGGGAACGACGACGACGACGACACCGTGTGAATTACCGCGGGGCCCCACTCAGAAAGCCATCTAAAGTTACTCCCCCCGGACAAGGCCGGGATTATCCTACTGCTACTTCAGTTACACTTGGCCAACAGCCACATAAATCCAACAGGACAGGCTGGTGTATCTGATGGATATACGAGTGCCAGTACTTATGTAAATGCAAGAAAAAGAATGTAATTGTCTGGGTAGTTTTTTTAGAGATAAAATCAATATAAAATCAATACTTGTATTGATGCCTTAACAATGGTTCTTCACTAAGATATTGTTACCTATCTACTTCCTTAATTAATTATTTAATTAAACCCTTATGTTACAAGTCATTTTGTACCTAAACTTTTGATAAATAAATGTTTTTATATTATAAATACAATCCTTTAATATTTCCTAAGGCAGATCTTTAAAAATACCTTATGCCAAGATCCTTACTATTTATTTTTAAGTAAATAAAACCTTTTAAGCTCTAACAAATAGGCTTAAAAAGTGTATATACCTTTGTCAAATTTAAAATTAACATCTTAGTGCGTTCCTATTCTGGTTTTATGATATAATAAACCCTTTTCTTCGCACAACAATGTAGGCTTAATTAAGTTCCCAATTATTCCATTTTTTTCAGCGAATATATTTCCCTGAATATGGAGTCTGGACTCGACTTGGTTATTTGATAGGCCTAATTAAGGGAGTTATATACAAGCCTGGGAGAGTCCTGGTGGTAACCGATATGCAGTCGCCTCAAGGTAGCCTTACAGAGCCTGTCGTGGCTGGCGCTAATTCAGGTACGACAGAGGAGACCCTAAACAACAATAAAACCCGCCACCACCAGACAATAAAACCATAAAAATCTGCAAAAATGTAAAAAAAAACAACCAAAATCGGAAATAAAAATGATAAAAGCCCGCGAATATGAGTGTTTCCCCCTTGGGCCTTTTCTATACCAACAATACAAAGGGACAATAAGAGAAGCAAAAAATAAATATAATTTGCCATATCCTGGCGCAGGCAACTAGACCAGGATGGGGAGGGGCCCCATCCCGTTGTCGGCGGAGATGAAAGTGCCGCTGGGGTGCTAATAAAGTTGCCCCGCAGACAAATAAAGAACTTCGATCCGATCAGCACCGATCTCTGCGCTATGTGTAGGTGCTAATTCAGCCCCAGACCCCACACACACACACAGATGGATTTCCATTTCCATTTCCATTTTTTGTTTTCAACAGAAATCAACTGTCGATAAGAGAGACTAAATGTCAAAATTATCAACGCGCGCGGTGACCAATTAACCCATGATTGACCCAAGCAGAAAGTTATTAACACTACTTGGAAGCTACAAAAAAAATGTAATTACTTTAAAACTATGGATAGTTCGAGATGCCATTATAACATTATATGTGGGATGATGGTTTAGAAACTATAAATATATCTTTAAAGCGTTTTGAAAAATCAAAAACGAATTTATATTTCATGAGAACAAGTTCCTTTTAGTTAAAGGTTATGAATAAATGTTAAAAATGTAATATAGAAATATATACAACAAGTGAAACTAATAACTATTTGACTCTTTTGTTTAGCAGCAATGTTTGCCATATTAATTTTTTAAGTTTTCATACTTAAAAGTTAAACTCTAATTTAAGAAAATGTCCCAATACTATTTTATGTTCTATGCTCTTAATTTAAGGCCAACTGCTTTGCGTACCGGCTATGTCATAGTCACTTCCTCTTACTGCTTTTTCATGTTAATTTCATAGTTTTAAATAATATCTAAGCTGTTGTTCAAATGAAATACATTATAAATGAATGAAAGCTGAATTTAAGTGAAATTAAGCACTCAATTTGGATGCCTTGGACATGGGTTAAGAGCCCTGTGATATGTCCCTGGTCTTTCGGCAACCAGAGATTGCAGATCCAGCGAGGATGAGCTGGAGAATAAATACAAGAAATATAAAAAAAAAGAGGGGAAAAAATAAGACAAGCAGGGCACATGGGACATACAAAGTGCAAATATATGTTGCAGACCACAAAAACCTGGGATACGAGGCTGCCAAAGCTAAAAGGCAAAAGGAAGGCGGGCCAGAATCGAACCGCAAGCAGAAAAAAAACGAAAAAAAAAAAACAGGGCTGAGTGGATTGCCTTACCTCGAGATGCCAAAGTGCATCAGGCACTAAAATGCAGAAAATTGAAACAGGCTTTTAATGAAATGAAAGCGCCGCGAGAGATGAGATGCGCGGTGGCTTGGATGCTTGCTGCCTGCTGCCTGCTGCCTGCTGGCTGGTCTCTGGCCTGCACCTATCTATCTGGCTATCTGGCTGGCGTCCACGCGGCTCAAAGATGGTGGCAAACGAGAGCGAATAAGCGCTCGAAAAACAGGAGAAAAAACGAAGAAACAAAATACAAAATAAAGCGAACACAAAGAGTCAATTAATTAGTAGATGGATCCACGATTATCGCTATATTAACATTGCACTGCCATTGAAGTCCCTAGCAGTTGATGATCACTGACCAAAAAGTATCTCGCAAGGATATCTTGCGGTATTTAAATCCATATCATATACTTTTATTGGTAAATTAATTATTTGCAAAGGCTTTTGT
Organism: Drosophila kanapiae; assembly: GCA_008042475.1. Classification (NCBI taxonomy): domain Eukaryota; kingdom Metazoa; phylum Arthropoda; class Insecta; order Diptera; family Drosophilidae; genus Drosophila; species Drosophila kanapiae. Next base: position 181,436 of record VNJM01001330.1, read on the forward strand.
TAAAGCTTAATGATTTAATAAAAGAAATAAAGCAGAAAGTCGAATTTTAAAGCTTGAAACAAATTTATATCTTCTTGGACGCTGATGCACTACGGTCAGTACACTCAAATGGCCCTTGCGACACCAAGCACGTGCTTGTTAGGGTTAGGTGTTAGGTAGGCGCGATAGGAGAAAGTTTAGGTAAAGTTTGCGAGGAGCGTGCTGCCTGAATTTACTTTTACTTCTACTTGTTACTTGTAAAAGAGTGTAACCTTCGGTCTGAATCCCAGTTAAAACCGCGAAAAGTAAGAAGTTACTTTGAATTATAATTAAATAAAGGTAACAAATAGTTAAGAGCCTATACAAATTAATTTATATATATATAAAAACACATACTTTCCTCGCAAAATTAAATATATTAATTGCATTCTTTAAGGCTTAATATTTAATACTGGAAAATAATGTAGAAAACCTACCTTTTATGTTAGAAATGATTTATTTGATCTTGAATTTCTTTTAATTTAATCCTAACAATAAGTATTTGAAGAACTTCAAATTCTAGTACTTTGTTTCCTTCTTATTGCTACCAATATGTTAAAGTTTAGTGCTGTTTTCTCAGTGTAGAAGCTGTGGCCGCAGAGTGGTCTTCCTTTTACTTAAGATAACGTAACACCGGGGCATGGGATCTCGGGATATATACGATTGAGAATCGGAATGGGAATGGTCCTCGGACTGAAGTGATGTGGAAGCCAAAGCCGAAGTTGAAGCGGGGCGTTCATTAAATGATAACAGAGCGACGGCCGCGTCCGAGTGATAAGGCCATTTGAACTAACCCGCTTCGACAGCTGATACACGCAGGTAGGAGAGCAACAGGAGCAGGAAGAGGAACATCACCTGGAGCTGAACGAAATGGAATTCAACTAATGACAATTCCCAGAAGAAAAAATACAGAGAGAGAGCGAGGTAATGATCAAACCAAAAGGGGGCAGCAGAAACAGAAGCTGTAGGGAGAAAAATGATTTAAATACACGCAATCCTTGAGGCGCCACAGCGGGCAGCATCCTTAAATTTATGATGCAATTTGTTTGCAAAAAGAAAAGAGAATAAAAACAAAACAAGATAAAGGCAACAAAATAAACAATCGAGGTTACAGACACACGCATTCATTGTGTATAAATATATATTGTTTCTCTTATTCCTCGCTTTTTCGCCATGCAAATTGCCGGCAAATATTCTGCATTTTCTTTCGAAAATTCGATTCTCAATTAAGAACTCTGAGCTGAGTTTTGTAAAACCCTGAACAAAGAATATTAGGCCTCGTGACTCATCATCAGTGAGTCAACTTTACAGATCAGCTCTAGCGTTCGAACCTTTTTTTTTGTTTGGGTTCCAGGTAGTCATAGCCATAAATATGAATAAAGAATCCTGAAACAAAAATCGAAAGCTAAGCCCCGCTTTGCATGCCTCCCCAATATCTCGATGAAGATTATAAGCCACAGCAGAGCGGCGGAGGATGGAAGATCAGGATGGGATGCAGCAGCAGCAGGAGGAGGAGAGCCACATGGAGCGGGAGCAAAACAGCAGCCATCCGGGAATCGCTTTACGTCTTCTGCGAAATATTCATTACAGCAAATTTGTAAAGGCAATCGGCGGGGAAGCCACCAAAGGGGGTGCACCGTAAAAAAAGAAATAATTATATATAGAAGATAAAGGAAAAGTACTTCTTGAAAATACTTTACCAATGGAAAATATAACAAAATTATACAAGAAATTAAACCTGAGATGTCCTGAGACCGCTTGGTGCTTCAAAAGGATCTCTCTTTCTCTCTCTTTAAAAGCAATAGCGAACGAGAGAGTTTCTTTTAAGTTGCACTCCGAGAGAGCTTAACTTGTACTCTTTCTATTCTCTTTTTACTCTCAGAAACAAGGCAACAAACTCTACTCTCTACTCTGCTCTCTACTCTTCTCTAAGTTTCTTTTGCTATAGTCTTTAGAGCGTAAACGACTTTATATAGAATAAATTAAAAACTTTTAAAAGATATTCTCATTCTTGTCTTAGCATACCAAGTTTTTCTAGCAGTGTCTAGAAAAAAAGGAACAGAGACAGCGACAGAGCCCGAGGGTCGGATGATGACGCAGTCGGAGGCTGCAAACATGACTTGGACCCGGTCTGCTGTCTTTTTTGCCCCTCATCTTGGCCGTGTCCAATGCGGTCTTCCTCCACGTCTCCACGTCTCCTCTCTTTTTTTGTTTCCTTTTTTTTTTTTGTGCGAAATTATCCGTGGTGTTATTATGCATTATGAGGCCTAATGCGCACAGTTCCTGCCTGTGTGTCTTCGGGGGATCGGAAGACAGGCAGGCGAGAATCGGAGAATCGGGAAGAAGCGCAAAAAAGAAAAGGGGACAAAATCGGTGTACTATTTGCCAACAGCAAGCGTTAATAGATCAAGGAGGAAAAACTGATGGGAACAGTGTGTACAGTGGAAAGTCATTCAAGAATTTTCCCGCTGACAGTCTTGAAAAGAAATCAAGTACAGGAAAAACAAAGAAACGGTGACGGCGACAACTCTATTGAGGCGTTACACTCAAAGAAATAGGAATAGCCAAGGGAATCATACGTAGATTATAAATATTTTAAGCATAATAACAGGAGATTTAATTTCATAAATAGATTCTCTTTGATTTTGTTTCTTCTGCGGTAGAGTGACCGTACTTGTTATTATATTAACCCTGGTCACTCTGATTTGTCCCATTTGCATATGTATCGAAATGCTAAGTTCATAAAATAATGCTTATTAATAAGTGCCAGCAGAAATGCACATTATATAACATTCTATAAAAACTTTTAATATTTTCAAATGAAGTTATTAAGAAACTTTAATAAATAATTAATTTTAAAAAGGCAAAGACAAGAGCCTAGGTTTATCCCTTGAGATGGTTCGCTTTTTCTGCGTGTAAATGGTGTTAGGATCAAGATTGAAGCTGGAAATTGAATGCACGTTTTGTTCCCCCCTCCTACACCTTCTTTATCGCATCCTCTTTCTCCCCTTCTTCATGGTCGCTGCTCCTCGCTTCTTCTTTGTTGTCTTTCTTTTTTGTTTTGCTGTATTTTCATGAAATATTGCCCAAGGGGCGGTTCAATTTTGATGCATTTACAAGGTTCGGGGTGTTGGTAATTATAGGGACTTTATGTCTGGAAGTTTCCTTTATGATAGGGTTTTTACTTTCAAGTTCCTTTTATATACCGTTCGCGCTGTTGTTGCATCGCCTTTGATTGCTGAATTAAGTCGGTCGAGTGGATCTTTATTTTTAGGTATTTTATTTACTCTATTTTTTTCGTAGCTGTGTCCCGGAGAAACGATCACACACCCGGGGTGAAATCCGAAAGGTACTCAAATCTATAGAAACGTCACAAACGACAAGTGTGTCAGAATTGATTGTATCGAATTTTCTGCGTTTATAATTCCCTAAAAATGATTTCAAAGGCAAAACTTGAACTGCTTGAACTTGAACGGATGTTGAGACGTGAGTTTTTACCATAAACTACTTATTGTTATTATTAAAAATACCATCAACACACGAAATCTTTGCGGATTTCAGCACAGAAAGTAAGAGAACCTTTCTCAGTTCCGTTTTGGAAGTTTGGTTAACTTTTCCATGTAACTAAAGTAAATTTAAGTGAAAATTGAATGATACTTTGTATATTTCCCTGCCCTGCCTGCATCATATTCCTTTCACCACCAAGTACAAGTAAAATGCGCTTTTAAGTTCACAAAAGTATTTAATATGTTTAAGAAAGTGATTGAAATACAAAGGTATATGAAAAAAATATAAGAAAAGTATATAAAGTTGGTTAAGAAAAAAAAAAAAAAAATACATATTGTCCTTAAGAAATACTTGCTCAACAAGTCAAGTTTTCAAAGAGATGTACTTAGATTTCATCGAAACAAAAACAGTGATATTTCACAAAAGTACTGCACGCAGTACTGGTGATAATCGTGGATTACTTCTTACTTGCTATTTCCTCAGTGGATCGTAGATATTTGTCTGATAAATTAATGGATTATACATACGTGAATAGTTATTGTATATATATTTGTATATTATTTGTTGTCATTTGTAGACTTCTTCAAAGCGTCGAACACGTCGTCGGTACGGGGCTGGACAACAGCCAAATTTTCGCGTTTAGAAAATAGCATTTTCAACGGCGTACTATCATCATCGCTCTCGAAGTCCGAGACATCGGAATCGACATGAATTGGTTGGGTTTTGCGCCTTTTTGAAGGCCCGGAAAGGTCGCTGTCCCCGCCGGTGGTGACAGTTGGCTTCACTACATTTTGCGATTTACGTAGTGGCTTCTTTGGCGCCGACTTCTTGGCTTCTGGCGACTTAGGCAATGTTGCTGAAACTATTGGCTGCTCGATTGTGCAGCAAATCGATTGGATTTTGTCCTTCAGCTGCTGTATGATGCCCTGTTGCGACATTAAGAGATTATACGAGTTGAAAAGAATGCCCGAAAAGGGTCAGGCTTACGTTCTTCTCGTGTTCGAGTCCAATCAGTTTGACATCCTTCTTTTTGAGATCCTCCTGCAGTCGGAATATCTTATTCTGCCAATAAGAAGTTAAATTGTAGGAGTGACAGTGCCAACAAAAAAAGAAGTATACCTTTAGGCTGTTCGCTTGGAACTTCAGTTCTTCGGTGAACTTAGCCTCATTCGCCGACAACTGATTGGCGATCTGCTCCTTCTCGTCCTTAAGATTCGAATTCATCTTCTTAGACTCTTCTAGTTCAGCCGTTAGACCTTGCATCTTCTTTTGCTCAGCACTCGAGTCCGTGTCCATTTTCTTGACTACAGTTTGAAGTGCATCCACTCCGGCCTTATGGCGCATTTTTTCATCTTCTAATTCGGATGTAAGGACCCGATTTTGTTCGACTTCCTTGGCTAGCTTTTCCTGTTCGGCTTGCAAGTTTTGAGCATGAACTTCGACCACCTGCTCAAGGTCTTTAATAACTTCCTGCAGCTTTACATGCTGCTTATTCCACTCTTTGAGTTCTTCTTCATGTAGGGTGATTCTCTGGAGGTTGATCGCTTCCAGAAGCTCGTGTCTCTGTGACATCTTCTCGACCTCCTCTACCTGCTGACTCAATACTGCGTTCAGGTTAGAAATTGTTTCCTAAAAAGAAGTAATCATAAGTGGTTGACTTTCTAGGGTAATTGGGGATAGTAGTAACTTGCCTCATATTCGTCTTTTTTGGCAGTCAGTTCCGTTAGGAACCTGACCCTATCTACGTCGATTTCTTTGGCAAACTCCGCGTTGGCCTCAACTAGCGAGATTTGAGCAGCTTGCAGATTCTTAATGCGGTCATCCATAGCGCTTTGCGCACGTTCCTTATGATCGAGCAGAGTCCTCATGGCGATCGCCTCACTTTGGCTGATTTTAAGCTGCTCTGCGGTTGCGGCAGCCACCAACTGGAGATCTTTGAACTCCTTGTAGCTTTGGTTAAGTTGGTTGCGCTCCAGTGTCATTGCCTGCAAAGCGGATTCCATCTCAGCAATTTTACGCTGTTAATGAGTTGGAAATACAAACATTAGAGAGCATAACGAGTGGAAATACAAGTAGAGAGCATAACGAGTAGAAATACAAAGAGTAGAGAGCATAACGAGGAGAAATACAAAGAGTACAGAGCATAACGAGCAGAAATACAAAGAGTACAGAGCATAACGAGTACGAATAAATAGAGTTAAAAGTATAACGAGTACAAATACAGCAAAGATAGTTTTTTAAACAGTTTGATATGTTTTTATAAAAGAAAACCACCTGGAGTCCTTGCCCCTCAGCGAATGTTTCCTGCATTTGTAGCTTGTTCTTCTCCAGCTCTGCCGCTTGCTCGTTATTTGTATGCCAACATGTTGCAGCTGTCTCTTCCATCTGCCTCAAATTCTTCCGAAGCTGGCTGAGATCGATTGCCATACCGATATTAGCCTTCTGCATTTGGTTTAGCTGCAAGACAAATAGAAATAACACAAATATGAATAGGAGAATCCATCGATGATTGCCAATACGCGGGACTGCATTACCTCAGACTTAAGTTCAATGACTTCCGATCGACATCCACTTAGCTCTGCCTTCTTCTTCTCCAGAAGCACCTTAACCACGTGCAGTCCGCTGTCGAAGTCCTCCTTGGCGGACGTATGCTCCTTTAAAGTGGCTAAGTACTTCTCCTCATACTGTTTGGTCAGCTGCTTTTGCTCGGACAGTTTTTCGTTTAGACGCTTCACCTGGTCCATCTTGGTTTTAAGCCTGGAAAGTGAGAAGGGGACAAGGTACGACTGGTCGAGACTGTACCAACGCGTGTTAATCTTACCGACTCTTCAACGACTCATTTTCATAGTGCTTTTGTATATTGTTCTCGTCTAATTCGAGAAAACGCTGCCTAACTTTAGTGTTGAAACTCTTGAAATTCTCGTAAAATTCATTAAACTGTTTGAGGTAATATTTATCGTGGCCGGATAGGGAGAGCATGCCTCTGGCGGCGCTCTCCATTATTGTACTGCTGGGTACTTCGTCAACGACTGCCTCAGGATTAGCTTGCTTCTTGGAAACCGGAGCGTGTCCTTGGTTTCCAGGATTATTGCTTTTCTTAGCACATTTCTTGTCTTGTTTTCGTGTGAAGTCTGACTTCTTGGAAGGCTCTGCGGCGATCAATGGTTTCCCTACCGCTCCTGGAAGCTTGGCGTCTGACGACTTGGCTTTGGGATTATCAGAGAGCTGACGAGAAGGAGAAATCTTCTTCTTTTTCTTGTTAGCCTCGACGAATGATGGTGAAAATGGAGCTCCGCTTCGTTTTGAAGCCTTAATTGCGGCCGGAGTGGTCTCGGCGGGAAGCATGGAATTCTCGCTGGAAACGACCAATGATCGAGAAGTTTTGCGAGTCTGGCCTATTTCCAGTCGGTTAGCAGTACTTGTATTGGAAGGTGCAGCTGAAAATGATAGGTCTGCGGGAGCTCGGAGCTCGAGAATATTCCAATTGTCCGCCATTTTGGGCATCTCAACTGGCTGTTGCCTGATTTTGCCCGTAGGTCTAGCTTTTCGAGGTACAGCAACGCATGGCGGCGTTTCTTGGCCGCATGGCCTTGGAGAAGGCACACTCGAAATCATTTCCACAGAATTTTTCTCACTTATTGGATTCTTATGCGACATGAAGATCCTCTTCTAGTTTTTTACGAATAGGATAGAAAAGAAACCTAAAAAACCTATGTATAGAAGTTTAAGATACTTACCAAAGTGCTTGCCTATGTGGTTCTTGTTGGGACAAAGTTTAGCACGAAGCGAGAAGTACGTAATTGAATTTGACAAATTTGTAAGTTTTAACACAGTTTTAACTTTTTGCAAAATTAGCGCGAAAGCAACGGAAATGATGATAGTAAGACCGTTTCGCGAACAGGACAAAATACCATGTGGGAAACAAATTATTCCAGTTTCTTGGAATACTATTTTCATTTTTCGAATTTTCCCAAGTTCGCCACCTTTTTTATAACAGTTTATAAGTATATAATAGTGTTTTTATGTGTGCTTCAACAGTTTCATTGAGAGTTTCGGAGTCTTTAGTTTGGCAAACGCAAGCAGACTCATTTCCATTTGCGTTGCAAAATAAACGCAAGCAGACGCATTTCCTTTTGCGTTGCAAAATAAATTTTATGTTTACATAGAATGTTAAAGCAAGTGTGACCAGCTGCAATAGAGGGTAAATTCGTTTCTCTTTCAGTCCGTTCATAAAGAAGCGTTATTTGGCTTATAGTTATTAGGTCACTCTGGTTCAAATCGAAGCACTCCAGTGCAATTATTAACCCTCATCGAAGTGCGTTTTGCTATTGCAGCGACTGAATTTCAGGTAAGTCGCAATAAACCAACAGAAAAGAATTGAAGAAATAACAAATAAAGAAAGTGTGTGGGGGGAGAGGTGAGTGCGCGTGTGGCACAGCAGTGTTTGCATGCTGCGCGTGCTTGTGAGCATGTGTGTGTGCAAAACGACACAGTCTCGTTGTTGGCCTGCGATTGTGTGTGCGAGTGTGGGAATTGGGTTGAGAGGCGCTGAATTCCGCGAATCCTAGCGCTTCCCTGGAAGTCTCTTGGCCGAATATAACAGTTAGTGGAAAGTATAGGTTAATGCGGGGTAAGGGGACGCTAGGTTGAGGGCTGCAAGTGGCGGGGGGACGACGCGCCGAAAAAGCAACGTCGTCGATAACCTAACCTCAAAGGCGAACGAAGGAATGTGCGACGAAACAGACAACAAAGCAAACAAAGCGATAAATGTCAGACGCACCGGACCCGAATCGAGACCAGGACCCAAGATCGAACTCTCTTGTGCGATGAGCTACCATTGTCGGCTGCATGGGAGATCCATGACATCCCGCCTAATCCAGTTCTTTGAAAGCAAGCCTCCCCCACATCCGCAAATAAAAATAACTACGAATTCCTTACTAATTCCCAATTCTGTTCCTTTTAATCCCCGCAGACCGCGCCCATAGGGAGGCCCCGGCCAGTCAGCTGTACAAGATGGTTAAGAAACGCCAGACAGATGCCCACGATAATGCCAGCTCCACCGATTCTGGCGAGGATGAGATGCATCATCGCAGCGGTACCCTTGCCTCTGCTCCGGGCATGGACGGTGCCACGCCCACAGCTAACAGCTGTCAGCACATCAAGAAGGCGGTGGATGCCACACGGCTGCGACGTCAGCTCAAGAACACCGGACTGCTGTACGAGTGCTCGCAGTGCCAGAAGCTTGGCCAGGCAAAGGCTGCTGCCGCCTTGGAGGCAGAAGCATCATCATCGCCATCAGTAGCCGGCGGCGGCGGCGAGCCCGGCGACTATGAGTTTGACAATACGCTCTGGCTGTGCCTCAAATGCGGCACCCAGCTGTGCGGACGCGCCAGGAAGAAGCATGCCCTGGAGCACTACCAGGTGGGTTTCCTCCTTCCTGCAGATCGCACCCTAAAATAACTCCACTAATCCCATTTAAATCTCTTCCGCCTGCCACACAGACTCCTCACTCGGACTCGCATGCCTTGGCCATGAATACGCGCTCATTTGACATCTGGTGCTACGAGTGCGACACGAAGATCTGCTCCAATATGCGCAAGAACCTGCTGGAATGCGTCGAGCTGGTGAAGCGTCTGGCCCAGAAGCCGCCAACTGCCGCCACGCCAAGTCCGCCCACCATTAGCTACATCGAACAGAAGTTCAAGTCCACACTGGAGCATCTCTCGCCCATGCTGCCCATGACGGGCGGTGGGTCCTTTGACGATACAGCAGCCATCTTGGGGCCGGGCGGCTCTCAGGTAGGCATACCACCACCGCCGCCGCCGGCAAACAACAGCTCAGGAGGTGGACAGTCGCCGTCCGGTTCGATGACCATAGTGCCCGGCATAGCCAAGAGGATTGGCTTGGGCAATCCCGTTATCAATGGCGGTTATTTTTCGCGTCCAATTGTGAACGAACTGGACCGTCTGCCCCGCGTGCGGGGATTGACCAATCTCGGCAACACTTGCTTTTTCAATGCGGTGATGCAGTGCCTGGCCCAGACGCCGTTCCTGCTGTCTGACCTCAGAGATCTGGCCGAGCCTGGAGAGGAGTAAGTTCATATTTCACGCTTCTTCAAGCTTTTAGCAAGTTCAGTCTTCTCAGGCTCCTATCGGGCTTTATACAGCCCTTATATATGGGGTAAACGTACTTATATTTTTCTTTGATTCCTCCTTTCAGATTCACCCTGCCCGGCGGCACCTTTAACATCAAGGGCAAGGGCGACATCGAGCTGCCCAAGATCGAGGGCAAGCTCTCCTCGTGGGGCCCCCTCACCGCTGCCTTGGCAAATACCCTCGAGGAGCTACAGGCCGGCGGCAGTGTCTATACGCCCACCAGGCTCTTCGACAGGCTGAGCATCAAGTGCCCGCAGTTCATGGGCGGCGATCAGCACGATGCCCACGAGCTGCTCCGCCAGCTGCTTGAGAGCGTGCGCAATGAGGATCTGAAGCGTTATCAACGCGTCATCCTGCAGAACCTCGGGTACAAAGATCAGGACATCAACAGTGTGTCGGAGGAGATGCGGCAGAAGTGCAAGATCTATGGCAATCAGGCTGGCGATCGCATCCTGCGCCCGGAGCAGGTCTTCCGTGGCTTCCTTGTCTCTACATTGACGTGCCAGGACTGTCACAGCGTGTCTTCGCGCCACGAGTACTTCCTGGACATGTCGCTGCCGGTGGCCATCGATAAGCCCCAGCCGCCACAGCGACGCAAACCGAGTCCGGAACTCTCATTGCTGGCCAGCAGCAGCTCCGCCGGCACTGCCTCTACCAACACTAAGAAAGCCTCGACCAAGTCTGCCAAGGCGACCACCGGCCTGGCTCAGCCGGCTATTAACACCAAGTTCTCTGATGGCAAAGTGAACTTTACGGCTTCGTCGTCGCCCTTTTACCTGCACTACGATCAGCAGGGACAGCAGGTGGGTCCCTCCAAGTCGCAGGTGAAGAAGGATAAGGAGCGCGAGCGCAAGGCCAAGCGAGTGGCCAAGCATCTGCGCTCGAAGCAGGCCCAGAAAGTCAATCTTAAGTTCAATGGCAATGGCTGTGCCTTTGACGTTGATTTGTCCGGCGGGCCGCCACTGGCCGGACTAGGCTCTGGCGATGGACAGCTGATCGAGGCCGGTGAACAGCCCAAAGAGCACACCGAGGAAAGCAACACGTCCAGTGCTACCACCTCGGAGCACTCGGATGCCGATGTGGAGGACAATCTGGTGGAGGATACAGCTCGGCCTGCGTCCAGCAGCGTCAATAATACTACATCGGCTACGGGAACGGGAACAGGAGGAGCTCTTGCTGCCAAATTCTATACAGACAGCAATGGCAATACACAGCCGTTGGGCGAGAAGCGCGACGATACGCCCGAGCACCTGGACAAGGACTCGCTCGAGGAGGACGAGAATGGTGAGTAAGAGCGGGTTTATCCTGTATTAATTGATTGGAAATCGAGCTTTGAATGGCTTCTCCCTTCGAAACACACAACATCTTAATCTTAAACTTATATTAATTATATATTCTGCTTATTTTCGCAGACTCTGGCATTGCCACTAGTCCCGCACCGACTGCTTCGAGCAGCAGCACGAGCACCAATAGCACCAACAGCATCACCATGCCCCCTGGGAGCAACAACAACAACAACAGCTCCTCGTCCGCTTCCGTGGCTGGCACATTGGAGGATGTGGAAGCCGAAAAAGAGCCAAAAATTACAGCTTCCACCGGCCTAATTAATCCCGGTCTCTCGCAGAAGGGAGCCGACCTCATACGCCAGCTATCCCTTGGAGCGGAGAATGGCGGCTTGAATGGCGGCATGCCAGCGGATGAAATAGAGAAGGAGACACAGGCTGAAGAAAGCCAGGCCTCGGCCAAGGCCCAGGCACGCGCCAAGCGAGTGCGCACGCAAAGCTACTCGGATTGGAGCACCACGATAGCGCCGCGCTATCAATGCGAGGACGGTGAATGCTCCGTCCAGTCCTGCCTTAACAACTTCACCGCCGTGGAGTTAATGACCGGACAGAACAAGGTGGGATGCGACAGCTGCACCCTCCGCATCAACGGCAGCGATCCGAATGTCAAGTCGGTGAATACGAATGCCACCAAGCAGCTGCTGGTCTCCAGTCCGCCAGCAGTGCTCATCCTTCATCTGAAGCGCTTCCAGTTGGGTCCGCGCTGCGTTTTCCGCAAGCTAACGCGACCGGTTAGCTATCCCAATCTGCTGGACATTGCCGCCTTCTGCGGCTCCAAGGTGAAGAATCTACCGAATATCGATCGCAAGCAAAAGAAGCTGCTGTACGCCCTCTATGGCGTCGTGGAGCACTCGGGCGGCATGTACGGCGGCCACTATACGGCATACGTGAAGGTGCGCCCCAATGTGACACCTGGCGACAAGCGTTACAAGTTCCTGCCGATGGGCAGCAAGGCGGAACTCGATCAGGATGATGAGCAGGTGAAGAAGCTGGAGGAGTTGCAGGCCAAGCGCAAGGCACGCGACCTGCATATGCAGGCGATGATGGACAGTGATGATTTCTCTAGCAGCAACTCATCAACCTCCGACGATGGCGGCAGCGGCGGCAACGACGGCAATGAACCGACAACTCCACACGACGAGGTGCCGCAGGAGGAGGAGGCCGCCAATGTTCAGGTGCCGCCAGGTAAATGGTATTACGTATCCGATTCGCGCGTCCAGGAGGTTAGCGAGGATGCGGCCCTGAAGGCTCAGGCCTATCTGCTGTTCTACGAGCGCATCTACTAGGGGGGTACGAGAGGGATTAGGGGGGGATTATGGGGGGGGGGGGGGGGGGGGACAAGAAGTTGTAGCAGAGCTAGCCTCAGATACTCGAAACCTGGATACATTTACTACCATTTACACTAGACTTCAGCTGGGTTTCGTTTCTAGTTTAAAGCCCATTTTGATTTCACATCTTTTCATTTTCTCTCAGTGTTCTTGATTTCCATGCATTTACAAGTGGTAGAACGGAGGGAGGTAAGGAAGGAGACAAAAAATAGCAAACAGACAGACAGACAAGCACCCAGGCACACACACACACACTTGGTAAGGGGTGGGGGGTTGGGTTGGTGGGAAGGAGAGATCTCCGCTAGAGATGGAAACAGCGAAGACGCCACTATTGAGGGAGAACGAGACAGAAAGTGAGTGGGAGAGAGAGCGGAGACGACGACGAAAATGAAGACGAAGGCGAAGACGAAGACGACTCACACATGCCAAATGCATTCATCCAGCATTTCTTTTCCTTCTCTCTTTCTGGGACCAGGAACAGTTTTGTTTTAAATTATTGCTCTGTTTTCTTGTTTTTAATTTAGAGTCTTTCGGTTTTTTTTCTCTTTTTAATATTTTTTGTAAAACATATTTATGGAAACGACAGATGGATGGAAAAATTAAAAATGTTAATAGTTGTAAGTTAGTTGTATATTTTTTTGAACCTATTTGCCTCAAGCCATGAAAGCGGAGAACCAGGACTTGAGGACGCAAGGAAAATGGCCATGGGGAGGGGGAAGGGGGGCGGTTCAAAACGAAATGGAGACAAGAAAGCAAGAAGAAGACAGAAGAAAGGAGAAGAGAAACGAAACTATTTGCTGATGATGTTCATAAGTTATACAAGAGAAGAAACACGAATGAAATATAACCACAACCGATTGCTCGCTTCTGCCAATAAATTTAACTTTGCTGTAATCTTAACTTATATACCACTATATATATATATATATATATATACAACATAAAGGGTCTGTGTAAAAGACCAGCCCAATTCGAAAGCGGAAAGTGTCAACAACATAAAGCGGAAAATTTCAACGAGAGAGATTTTTACGATATAATAAATATATATATATATATACAGTTTATCTTATGAATTAGGCTTAACTAACGATTTAAATATAATATATAGATTTATATAAGCCTTAATACCATGGCACTCGCAATGTATATTAAACGGAGTGGCGATTTCTTTTCGAAATGAAAGTCTGGCAAGGAAGTCTTAAGAAATCGGGGCCATTTTTAAGGGTGGCCCCACAAAAGGTAACCAATATCTTACCACAAAGCTCATAATATTCTAAAGGAACGAAAACTCCAAGAAAATTCTAATTTTTTTTTTATTTTATATTTATAAAAAGTTTTTTTCTCTTTATTTTTATAAGAGTTTGAAATGTAACCAGAGAACCGAAAAGGAAACAATGTAAAATAAAGAATAAATACAAAAAAAATATAAGAAAACCTTAAAAAATGTGTAAAAATCAGTCCGAAGAGGTTTAGGTAATTTTATTGAAATAAAAACAAAACTAGAACAACCCCTACTAGTAGTAGTATGACAAAGAAATATAAAACATTTTCGCTTTTAAACTGAACACATAGTTGTGATAATTAAACTAATTAAGGAAGTCATTAAAGGATCAACAATAAACTGAGCATCATTCATGAAAACCAAAGAACTCTTTTACTGATGAAAATCAATATGGGGAAGGCCTGATAATATAAGGGGGGGAAATGCAGAACGCGCAGTAATTATAATTGCATGGATGGTGCTGGGGTTAGGGAGCCGGTTTTCTATAAAATCCCGTTTGTTAGCGATGTGAATCGCCGCCTCGGCTTATCGGCGAATCTGCCCTCTCCATCTGATCCCAAATCCCCGGAACGACACGGCCAAGGTTGCGACGCAAAAAAAGCTCTACGATGCTCTCCCGCGCCGCGACTCCAGCCGGGCCAGTCGCACGATGAGAGCTGCTCCGTTCGGATTGTGGCTGGTGATCGGCCTGCTCCTGTTGGCCAGCGATTCCGGCTTAGTTACGGCCAAGCGCTACCTGCGCTGCGAACTGGCCCGAAAGCTGCTCGATCCCCCATACAAGTTCGATCGCTCGCTGCTCTCCAATTGTGAGGACTTACCACAGTTCTTGTAAGCTCGGTTAATTCTGATTCCGATTCCGATTTCGAAACAGGGATCTGCTTGGTGGAACACGAAAGCGAGCTGGACACCAGTAGGATCACCACGAATCCGAATGGCTCCCGGAACTACGGCTTGTTTCAGATCAACAGCAGGTTCTGCCAGGAGGGCAGGCGCGGCGGCATCTGTAATGTGAAGTGTGAAGGTACAGGCTCGATTAATCCATTATAATATATATATAATATAAGTCTCTACACTGCAGATCTTCTGGATGAAAATCTAACGGAGGCTGCGGCTTGCGCCAAGCGGATTCACACCTCCGATGGGTTTCAGCATTGGAATGGCTGGCAGCGATATTGTCGCAATACCCAGAATCTGCCCAATCTGAGGGTTATCTGCGGCATATAGACTTATTTGTAATATATATTATTAAAGGCTTGTACTTGTATTATGTAAATATTATTTGGAGTGCTTAAGTGTGGCCCCACTGTCTCCTTAAATTATTAACTTTATTATAATTAATATTAATGGATAATAAATATAATTGGATTCTATTTGGACAATTGACGGTCTCGCTTAATTACCCACAGCAAATACATTTATTTACTTCCATATATATATTTTCATAATACAAACCTAATATATGCTAAATAAAAAAAAATCGTTATGGATTCTATTTAAGGTCTTACTAAATCCCTAGATCCATATACATACATATATATTTTTATAGCAATGATTACCATCATAAAAACCATTGTATTTGTGCTGTTTGTTTAAAAACTATATTAATTATAGTTATAGTTTTAAAAACTTTGTTGGATCCTATGGAGTCTATGGATCCTACAGAAATATGCTCTTCACTTATGCTCTTCACTTTCCTTATTATCGGCATAAAGAGCTTCCTCTTCATTATCATCCAGTGGAGGAGAGCAAGCTTCGGCACTCTCGTTCTCTCTGAAAGCTTCTGGCTTGAGCTTTTCCGACCACCAGGTTGAGTAAGCGCACGAAATAACGCCCGTCTCTCGGGCTCCGAACCCCGGAGCTTACGTGGCCCCATGGCGGAGATTTCATTTGGCGACATCGGCCGAACGATTCGGAGCGTTTTGTCGGCCGAAGAAAAAAGTTTCCGTTCAATTTGGCAACGTGTTCAAAAAAAAAGAAAAAAACAGTCAGTCCGTCAGTAAAGAATTGAAGAAAAGTCCAGCCAACGAATAAAAATAGAAAAGTCGAAAGTCCAGTGCCCAGTGCCAGAGATACACTCTCTCTATATATAATATATATATATGTATATATACGATATATACAAAGATATACCCAATGCAAATCTGTCATTACATAAATGCAGTTATCTTCATGTGATATTGTGTTTGAACACCCCCTGAAACCCCCTGAAAATCTCTTTAATATTGATCTTATATAACCCCTGGCCCTTGAACCCAAACCCAAACCCAAACCCGAAGCTTGAAGAGATTTGCTCCTGGTCAGCCCATGATCAGTCGTTGAGCTGCCAAGTGTTAAAACTGAGGCTTAAAAGAGATCTCAAGTGTATAGATATTTTTTGTTTTTGTGATCAAGTCCCTCCTGAATAAAGCCTGATCTCTGCCTTGTAAAATAGTGCTGCCCATATAGAGATTTCTAAGAAAATCCCAACCAAATACCCTCTATACTTATCCTTAGAAATATATATGAAATAAATACCAAATATATGTGAATAAAAAATATAAATAAGAAATTATTACGAGCCTTATTTGGTATTGTGTTGGGAGGTAAAAATAAAAGAGATCTTCGGTTGAGATCTTGAAATAAATGTAAGAATTCTTCTAAGTGTGATCTTCAAGATCTCTATATGAATATATATGAGAAATGTGATTAAAAATATCTGAAGAGTTTTCAAAACGAAAAGGAAAAGATCTGTAAGGAAGAATCTAAGTTATATAAGATATATTCTGATGAAATATTCAAGTGCTGTGAGCATATTACCCAATACTTAAGCAAGTCGCGATATATTATTATGAATTTCATCAGATTGTGAAATTATAAAGCCCTGTGTATGAAAGATAAGCTTCTGCTTATAAAAATATATATTATGTAATATAATAATATTTCTGAAATACATAAAATATGTCAAGTGATCCCAGAGTATTATATTTCAATAATTTATGAATTAAATATCCAAAACTAATAGTGAAGTGGTTCTGTAGAGTGATCTACATATGTATATCCTGCTTTCCTGCTGGGAAAAAAAGTTCCCTAAGACCCTCAGAGTTTCCCCAAATATTTCCATATAAAATAAAGAAAACTCAGGTTTGAATTTTCAGCAGATGAAACGATCAAGTAAGTGCACGAGGGATCTTCAAGTTGGAGTTCCTGGAGCATTATGTTGATCTCTCATACATCTGAGATGACGATGATGAATGATGAATGAATGATGTCCTGCAAAGTGAGTTCGGTTCCTTCTAGGAGTCTGTAACCTTTGCAGGTGATTCTACCTACCCCTTATTCTTTCCAGATTCTTCATAATCCTACATTTCCTAAATTTTCATAGGCTTGCGAAATGCCATTTAATTGAATCACTCACGCTTTTTTTTTTGTTGTGGGGGGCTATTTCATCACAGAGCGAAATAAACTCGAAAAACCCCCACTGATTGCCCTGGGGGAGGGGGGTCTTGTTTGTGTCTTTTGTTGTTTACTTTTTTCCTATTGCATCTGTGTGGGTATAATGTGTATATAACTCGTATATCGCAAACGACGCCAAATCCACGTAGTTGATAGTGAGAAATTGTGAAAACAAAACCCACACTATCACAACTCTTGCTCGCTTGTTGATTCGCTGAGAGAGAGGTTCCTCTCTCTACTACAGTGGAAACTGGCGAAGGTGAAATGACAAGATTCATATGCTATATGTTATTTAAAACCCAGTTTTAAGCTTGACCTATTTTATTTGCGAAGGAATCCATTTTTGCAAGGCTCCAAAATATATACAAATAATTATAGTTAATTGTTGCCATTATTGAAAGTTTTTTATTTATATCTTAAATTTATGAATGAGTTTTTTAAAACTACAACATGAACTAATTTTTCATTATAAATACTTCAATATATTACCTAATATTTGCTTTGCATTATAACAAATAAGTAAGTTCAAATAAATAAATGCTTACTTCCGAAACTTGTTATTAAAATGCCAACTTATTGAGCAGTGGTGCCAACACGTATTCATTGACACGTTACACTTGCACTTGTGTCACTTTTATCGGTGTGAGCAGAGCCCGGGCATAGAAACTTGCTAAATCGCGAGTCGGGCCTGTGGGTAACAATTTTCGAAAGTAACTCTCTCTAATATTTTCAAAGTTTACCAAAATCATTATTAAAATATTCTTAAACAATGGTTCGTTCGTTTTCATTTATTCCATTTATAAATCTAGTAATAATCTAGTAAAAGGTTAATTTCAAGCCTAAATGGAATAGATCTTAGGTAGGATTAAAGGATACACAGAGGATTGTTCCTGAATATATTTCTTAAATAGTTTTTGAAGCAAGTTGCATTATTTTATTTTTTAGATACCTGCAACTCTTATCGTTGTATTGAAGATACTTCTTTTGAAGCTTAAAGAATATAAATAATGAAATGAAGTGTAGTTTTCCCAAAGGGAACATGCTCCACTGTACTCCTATCGCTCTCCCTTTGTCTGCGACGCATATTTCACACTGTTGGCGGCGTTCTCAGGCCCCGATTTACCTTCCCCATGCCGCTCCACGCCCGTGCCGCTCCAGCGAACTAACGCTCGGCGTCGTGGTCGTGGCCCCGCGGAGCGTATAAAAGTTGCCGGCCGGCGAGCGTTTGTCATCAGTTTGCTAGCTTGCAGCTTTGTGGAGAACCAACCTCTCAGCGAAAATAAGCCAGAAATCGACAGGGTCAACTGTCTGTAGTCGAAACGCAATAAGCAAACCGCATTTATTACACCATTCAGGGTAATATTCATCCTCAGCAAGAGAAAGAGTCCTCAGCAAGTCCTTAGACATGAGCGAATTGGCCAGAGACCTGCGGCAGCAGGAGCAAGATCCCGTCGAGCTCCTCGACTGCGACATTGAGTTCGAGGACGTGCAAACCGGACCGTCGCCAGGCCAGGCAGTCCAGGAGACAGCCAAGATCCCGGCCCGTTCGGCCAAGCTCTTCACCAAGACCCTCAAGAAGGTGTCCAAGGTGCAGCGCATGCTGGAGCAGGCCCGCATCCTGCTGGCCGAGGAAGAGGAGGCGGCGGCCACCAACGCCAAGAAGACCCAGAAGAAGGCCAAGAAGCAGCTAAAGAAGCAGGCCAAGAAGGACAAGAAGCGGGCCAAGAAGCAGGCCAAAAAGGGCGCCGAAGGTGAGACCGTTGAGGAGGAGGCGGCGGTGCCTCCAGCCCGTTCCCGTTCGAACAGCGTCAGCTCCACTTCGAGCTCCTCCAGCTCCAGCTCCAGCTCGAGTTCCAGTTCGAGTTCCAGCTCCAGCTCCAGCTCCGATGAGGACCAGGAGATCAACTACTATGGCTTCGGCTGGGGCCGCAATCCCTGGCGCCGAGGACCTCATGGTCATCACCATGGTCCTCACGGACGTCGTCACAGCATTGGCCCCAAGCACGGTCGCAAGCACGGTCATCACGGCAGGCGACATGGACACGGACATGGTCATGGTCACGGACATGGTCATGGCCACGGACATGGTCATGGTCATGGTCATGGACATGGTCACGGACCCCATTGCCACCACCTGGGACCTCACCACTTTGGACCGCATCACTTTGGACCGCATCACTTTGGCCCACATCACTTCGGTCCCCATCCCTTTGCCTTCGATCGCAGGTCCTGGCTGGGACCTTGGCAGGATCAGTGCCAGTTTTTTCGGTGGATGGGCCTGCCGTGGGCCCCAGAACGAATCACGGACTGCCGGAGAAGGAGCCGATCGCTGTCTAGATCCGCGTACGGAAATCGTGGAGATCTTGGATACGGACACGAATTCCGACACCGACACGGACACGGACATGGCCACCCGGGTCGATCACATGACCGTCGAGTAGAGCGCTCCAGCTCCAGCTCCAGCTCCAGTTCGGAGAGCGATTTGGAGCTCAAGAAGAGGAAGAAGAATAAGAAGCATGGCGGCAAGTCCAGGTCCAGATCGAGCTCTAGTTCCAGCTCCAGCTCCAGCTCAAGTTCCGAGGACGAGCAGAAGGCCAGGAGGAAGCAGAAGAAGAAGAAGGGCAGGAAGCAGCGAGACAGCTCCTCGTCCTCGTCGTCGTCGAGTTCCTCCAGTTCCAGTTCGGACAGCGAGGGCAAGGTGCACAGGAGACACAAGCGTGGTCACCATCATGGACCGCCGCATGGCCACCACTTTGGACCGCCGCATGGCCATCATTTTGGCCCTCATCATGGCCAACATGGCCATCCTGGCCATCATTTTGGGCCTCATCACGGCCATGGACCGCATCGCCGACCCGAGTTCCCCTGGCCGCATCATGGACCGCGTTGGGAGCCCACTGAACCCTTAGCTTCTGGCTTTGGACCTCCGCCGCCACCACCTCCCTTTGGACCGCCAGCCGGCTGCCAGGATCGTCGTCGAGGTCGCTCCCTGTCGCGTCATCATCAGAAAAGAGCCCACTCCCGACCACGGTCTCAATCCAGATCGGGCGAAAACTCCCAGAAGAAGGACAAAAAGTGCAAGGATAAGGGCAAAAAGGACAAGAAGCACAAGAAGCATGGACACGGCAAGCACCATGGACATGGACCGCATCGTGCCTCACAGCTACAGAGCGTGGAACTCTAAGATATATCAATATTCCTTCAATATTCCTATAACCTTCAATGTATATCCCTTATACTTTCTACAAAAACAACTTTATAACGAAAAGCTTTATTATTATTCTATAGAAACAAAAACAAACCCAAAAAAAGAACAAAATGTATATTATAAAAATTACTAAATAAAAATGAAAACCAAACAAACGAATGATTTATTTTTTAGGGGGCAAATGGGTCTTACTTAAAGCTTAAAAAATTTTTATAAATAAATATATGTAAGTGTGTAAACAGAATAATAAGGAAAGTAAAAAGAGTTATGGTCAATTACTGCCTTTAATTTGCTATTTCGACCAAAAGGTTAATGAAATTCCAAATAGTAATTCCCTTTAATTTATTTTCCGACTCGCCACGCTTGTTTTTCGGGGATTAGAAATCATTTGAATTACATTACAACAGGCTGTGCTCTCTCATAATTATATTATTTAATTATATTTGACCATTCGGCTGACTGAATGATTAAATTGCATTATTAATGCATCGACTCCGATAAAGATATTGCCACCAAAGCGAAACAAAGCGAACAAAGCGGTCAGAAAAAGGCAAAAACAACGGAATTAATCCCATTGGCATTGCGAGAACAAATTTTTAAAAAAATATTATATATAGTTATGCCATCAGGAGTGTTCCCAAATAGATAGTGCCCTGGGCTTATGACGAGTCCGCCCCGATAGATAAGATGGGCGGGTATTCCTGTTCAGGTTTTTCCCACACAAGTGACGCGACGTGCCGATAACTCGATCGATAAGCACCGGGAAATGATAACCACTCTAATTTCTGATGTTTTTGAGTTTCACCTGGTTAAATGCGATTAATTTCTGGGCACCGGTGAGGAAGGTAATCCAATTAAATGGCAACCAAAGCAGCCATCAATTAGCTCCTGAAACTGGGACAACCTGTCGATGTTATCGAAAGGTTGGATGGAAGAATGGTTAGTTAGAGGGCGGGACTTCCCCTGTAAGTAAAGGGGAAAGAAAGACGGGAGCACTTTTTGGTCGGTCGGCCAGCTGTTCTCATTTTTAGAGGGGAAAGCTAATCTGTTCTCTATCTTTGACTTGCTACCCAAAGTGAAGCCCCTACAATTAAAGCTTACTGTTGAAGCAAGTGGTGATTTTGCATTGAAACAGACTCTTGTTTATATGATATAAGTGTGTTTTTATTTAATTATTTGTTTTAACATAAGGTTAAACGTTACAGCTGAGTTTCTCGATTTAATGCAAGCTTTGTCGTATTTCTGACTCAATAAAATATTATTTTAGAGATGAAAAGCTTGTATTATTTTACACAACATATTCTTAGATGATAAAACAATTATTTCCCCTTAAATTTAATTTAAAACTGACTTAGATGGTGCGAAAATGAGTTAAATAATGAAATGCCTGCTCGGTGTAGGGTGAACTGGACCGGCATTCTCCTGCTTTCGTTTTGCCTTAAGAGAGAGCTTAAGAGAGCGCCAAGAATACTGGAAACAGTTTGAGTGAGAACAGCCGACTGGTAACAGTTTCTTCACTTTCCCTAATTAATGGATGGCAGGCAGGCAGGCAGGCAGGCAGGCAAATGGGAATTGCTTTTGTCTCTAGCCCGTCTGGCAGATGGCGTGGGCAGGTCGGCAGAGTGGAAGGCAGAGGAAGGCTTCAAGGGTGGAGAGTAAAAAGTAGTAAGGGTGGGGAATGTACACCCCCCCTCCCCGCTTTGTGGGCCCCAAATGAAAGCCACTGACCGGTTAGTTGGTCTGTGTGGGTTAAGTGCTGTTTAATAATGGAACGCCGCACAAACTATGACGGGAATAGTTGCCGTTGCCGTTGCCGTTGCCGTTGCCTTTCCACTATCCTTTCCATTTTCCCATCGAGCATATTCCCAGCCCCGTTTCCCATTAGCAATATATTTCTTTTTTATTTTTTCTGACCAGGAAGTCGTCGCCATTCTGGGAAAACGCCATTAAAATTGGTGATTCTCACCTTTTACTTACCTTTCCACCGCCGGCAATCAACAGGTGAACACCAATGCACAAAGACACACCACACGCACACACTGCGCGAGCCGAGGGCGTAAATTTTCAAAGGAAAACTTTATTCAATTTTTGTGACATTGTGACAGGGACAGGCGCAGCAGCCGCGGCAGCAACTTTCCCTTGTTGCCCTTTTTGGCGTGTGTTCGCTTCTTTTCTCTTATTTATGTTTGATGTACTTTTGCTGACATTTGGAAAAGTTGATTTGTTGTTTACACACTGTAAGAAATTAATATATATTTATTTGAATATGATTTCGGAATTTTAAGGCGGTTTTTTTAAGGTTAAATGTGCATTATTAAGCCAAAAATGCATTAATTTCAATTCGGATAACTGTTTTGTGTTAGTTTTTGAGGCGTTTATAAATCTGTATACTGAGATTACAAATTAAAAACATTTGAATTTTTTGACAATTTTGATGATGTAACCCCTTGTAAAATTTTTAAAAATTGACAAATTTTTTTTTTTTATATTTTGTCAACTTTGCATTGTTAACTAATTAGGATTTTTTTGACAAATCGGAATATATATGACTTTTCGCAATAACTTGCTTTTTGGCCCCAAAAAAAACTAAAAAATGAGCATTTTTGGCACTTTAAATCGATATTTATCGATATATTTCATATTTGACTGAAAACAAAAGTTTAAGCGCCTTAATGAACATTAAAACAAAGATTTCCATTTGCGAAACCTTTTCTGTGTTCTTTTTTATTATCCGCAGAATAATTTTGGAAACTGAACCTTATTTTTTCCAGTGCAGCCCCTTTAGGGGCTTTGGCTCCACCTTTATTTGTCATCTGCAGGTCCTTAACTCGACGCAAAACTGCGCTTTACTTTAATCAAAAAAACAAAAGGAGATTTCTGTTTTTCAATTTCCTAAAAACAAAGAGCGGATAAACTGAAACAAAAGCCTGACACAAAAAAAGCAATAAGAAGAATGAACCGTACAGAAAACTGAAGAGTGAAAGTGTGTGGCATGAATAGAGGAAGTTGCCGGAAGTGGATTTTTGAGCGGAAATAATTTTGCCACATGTTGGCGAAATAAAAAGACTCAGGGGCCAGAGGCGGGGGGCAGGTTGGTGGGTGGTGGGTGGAGGGTGGAGAGACAAATGCTAAAACAAAGTCACGCGCCAGAAAAGCGAAGGGCAGGGAAGGGATCGGTGGCAAGCGGGGAAGGAAGAGGACGTGGCGCAAATCCTTCCGTTGTCGTCATTGTCGAAAGCTTAAAATTCAATATAAGCGCCGACTCCCCGCTCGCTTCACTTGTTCAAATATATATATATATAATATATATATATATATAGATATAATATATATGTAAATATTTCTTTGGATTTTTAATAATTTTGCTTATTTTGTCCGCCTGGCAGGTGGAAACAGTTTTGGGTCTTATTTCGCAGTGGTGCTTCTGTGATTGGTTTTATTTTTTCCAACGAAACTGAATTCAAGAGGTAAAGCAGCCAGATTGGAATTATTTGAGATTACTTAAATAATTTGGGTACAAATTTGATCGAATATTGTGTTTTTAAATACAAGTTTAAAAGAAATAAACAGGTAATGCCAAAGATTTATAAATAAGAAGGAAGTTTAACACCAATACAATAAAATAATTTACAAAATCAAATTATAGTCTAGTCACATCTTCTTTAAGAGTTCATTTCTTCCAAATATTTATTTTATTCGAACTTTTATTTGATTTTGTGCTTTCGCACGATCGGCGATGCTTGGCTTAGTGTGCCCGTTGCTTCTATTTCTGAAAATACCTTCAAGCTTTTCGTAATGTCATTTTAGTATTAAATTGCACTAAACACTGAATGGAAAATGTACAATAATATAATATAATATCTAAAAAAAGTGAGATCTCGGCTTACAAACTGATTTTTGTAAACATATGGCTTACCTCAGAGTACCAATTAAATTCCTAAATATTTCCCAGGCACATTTTCAAATTATTTCGATTCCTTGGCTTTATTAACCAAAAATACGCACAAAAATCCGACTGACAGAATAGTATATTTTCGAGCTCTGCACACAGTGCCAGTAGCTGCAACCAAAAACTCTTCGAATGCATAAATAATTCCTCCTTTGTTGGCTTGTTTAATAAGCGACAGCCAAAAAAAAATAGGGGAGAAGAATAACCGTCAGGACCTGCAGCAGGTTGCAGGGGCGATGCAGGCATTCCTCCTCCGATTGTTGGCAGCGTAATAACATTGCAAATAAGATGGGGCGACAGCAGCAGCAGCCCTTTCATTTTGTGTGTTGGATGTGTGTGTTCTTCTTGTCTTGTCTTGTTTTTTCCATTTTTTTTCTACTTTTTTTGGACCACCACTCTCGGCTAACTGGCAAACAATGGCCGCCGTAATACAGCACAATAGATATTTGTCAGGGTTACAAGGGGGCTACTGAGAGGGGCGGAAGTGTGCTAGGTGCGAATGCAGATACATAGAAAGTTATACGAATGTTACGTGAGCGGAATGCCAGAGCAGTGTAAACTGTAACAATGAGCGGGTGACCCCAGCGGGCAACTCACACCCCGCACACACAGCCCGCAGTCCCCTAAAAACCCCACCAAACCCATAAAGTCCCAACACCTCCCTCCTTCCCCCTAAACGGGCTTCCTCCACTGATAACCCTTGGCCCCGTTGCAACGCATTTCGTATGCAGCTCTTGTCCAGGCAGCGCAACCTTTACGGTTCAGCTTCGGGTTCTGTTCCTGGTGCCAGTTTTCCTTGTTTTTTTTTTTGTTTATTTTCACTTTTGCTTGCCACTTGTCCACTTTTCCACCTCCACTTTTAGCTGGGCTAAAACAAACAGGGCGGAAAACACACGCAACGACACGAAGATGAAGACAGAGGATGTAAAGACAGAGAGTGCAATTTGCAAGGACAACGTTGCGTATGCGCAATGTTAATGGTAGATCTTGAGACGTTTAGTTACCTGTTAGGTATGCAAAAATCACATTTCCACCTTGAATATAATAAAGAGAACATTTATAATTATATATACCTTAAAACTTGCAGCAAATAAAAGAAATAAAGGTGAAAAATCACGTACAATGCTGCGTATGAGCAATGTTAACTTCAGAAACAGGCAACTTTTGTACTAAAACTCTTTTTAAATCCTTTAATTAATGTTTTTTTTAAGAATATATGCAGAATATTTGAACATTTATAGAGTATAAATGAAGTAAGCAATGGACTCTCAGCAAACAGGGTAATAAAATACAAATTATTCACTGGACAATGAGAAACTGGGCATCTCTAGTCACTCGGCCACTTGCCGCCCACCCTCGCCTTCGCCTTCGCCTTCGCCTTAAACATTGCAATTAAAATGGGAAAAGCTAGCAATTTTCGGAAGGGGGAAGGAACAGCCACTTAAACTAGCTTAAGCTTTAATTGGCTATTGGAATAAACGAGTAGAAATCTCCGGAAAAATGTGTATTTATTGAAAAGGCATAACTACAGTAATTGGAATGCTTTGGGAGTATGAAAAATATGGCAGGAAAAATGAAAAATGCCATCCGCTTTAGCCATGAAAATGAAATTGTTTAAATTTGTCTGCTGGCCAAATGTTGCAGACAGTAAATTATAGCCGGACTCTATATGCAAATATATATTGTATATAGGTATACATTTCTGCTGTTATTGGGAATTGGATTGAATGGCTCTCTGGGGAATTGGCCAGAGTAATGGCTTAAAGTGTTGCGAATGATCGATATTTATGGCAATGGTTCGATGCAGCCTTTTATTTACATTTTAATTAAGCAACTTGGTTAATTTTGTGCGCCGTTATTCAATTTTTAAGTTGATTTATTCCCAAAATGTTATATGTATGTACCAACAGTTTAATCTCTGGTTAAATATGGAAAAACAATTTGGGAATGCCCGAAAATGATTTCAATTAAATATTTTCGTGGCAACTTTTGGTGTGCAAAAATCTGCATACGAGATGTGACAAATTTGACGCTATAAAAGCCAATTATTCCATTTACTTAGTCCTCGCTCTCGGCTAGGACTCGACAAACATCCTTGCGCACGCACACACGCACTCGCACATTCGAAATTAAATCAAAATCTTTATTAAAACATTTTATGCAAATGAATAAATAAGCAAGTGGCGGAGGATGAAAATGAAAGCGGAATCTGAGACGAGACTGACAGCCGTCAGAGAGACAGAATGAGAGGGGGCGCGAGGCAAACAGTTACGCATTTACATAAATATTACAAGGCTATTACTCGCCACGCCCCCTTCCTAGGCAAATACCCGTCGTACGTACACATGTGTGCTCGTGTGTGTGCATTACAATAATATGAAAATTATTTGTAATGTAATTTCAACTTAATAAATGTTCATTTTCATATAAAGCGACAACTCATTTTACTCCAGTCCCCAGCCTCGAGAGCCGCAGGTAAGTGTCACAGAGTGCACCGAGAGAAATTGCCATTAAAATGTATTTAAAAATGAGTATTTGACACTTTCTGTAAATATTCCAAGTGGTTTTTGATATAATTGATGGAATTCGATGGCTATGCTAACAGATATTCGAATTATTATGATGTTTTCCCTGATATAAATCCAATTAAATAGATTTAGGTAAAGACATGTGCAGGGAAGCTGCCAGAGGCCCTTCTCCTAATATTCATATTCAAATATATCGATTACTATGTCCCCCTTTATTTAGTTAAGTGTACGTTTCTGGTAGACTGAAGCCCACCTGCCGTCGTGCCTGCGTCATAACGGAAGCCGACAATGACTGTGGTAATGGTTCAGAAAGGTGTGGCGTGCGGGGGCTATGAGTATCCAGGTAAAAAGAAGCAAAGGGAATGGGTAAAAAAAGGAGGAGGCCGGGAAAAAGGTAAAAGCCAAAAGCAAAGGCGGGGAGACAGCACGACAGGAAGTAAAGTTGTCGAAAGTGAATTTGCATAAACGTATGAAATTTTAATATTTACGACAAATTTTCAGCAACTTCCCCCCGCACACACACACACTCGGTGTACTCTCTCACCCCTCTCTCTCTCTTCCATTACAGCCTCACAACTACATACACACACACACAGGAACACGGCGTACTGTGTGCACTCAACTTTCAGCCTCATTCTCCCTGTCTTCCACTTTTTGCGCTGCATACTTTCGAGCGCTCACAGAAAAAGTTTGCCCAGCCTACGGAAATTGCCAGTTGCTGTCCACTTGGCTAGTTTAAAGCTGAAATTTATAGCTATACTAGCTTTTAGCTAGAAAATATTAAAGTTTGTTGTTTATTTCTGCTGGAAAATAATGAATTAAATGTATCCAGAAACAATAAACGATAATATCAGTATATATCTAATTAAAAGGGAAATGCTTATATTTAAAAGCGCTCAAGTGGGATTAATACTCTCAGATTTCGTTAATTATCTATTAAAATTAATCGATAAAGATTAATCGAAAATATCGATATTCTATCGAAAAGTTTAAATTTAATATTTGTGTTGTTTGAAAGTTTTTAAAGTTATATTTAACTTTTTAATAAGAATTAAATGTACGTTAATTATTAAAATCATTGCAGTTAGTATCGATTTTTCTTAATTTGTAATTATCTGCAACACATATCGATAAAAACGATTGTATATATTACGCTTTTTTATCGTTTATTTCCGTTCCTTTCTTAGCCATATTTCACATTCATCATGTCATTTTTTTTCATCGCTGTTGCATCTCTACGTGTTCGACCTGGCTGTGAGCACCTGAATGAAGGTGTAGCTACGTGTACGCGTACATGTGGGTGACAATGTTACTTTTTGGCCGAGAAAGGACAGAGGGCGACGGGTGGTAAAGGCACTCACCGAGTGTAAACTAAATTGAGTTAGCACTGAATTGGGCAATGAGCAAGGACCGTGCTCGGAGTCCTGAGTCCTGGCGACCGCTCGCATCGCTTTGACCAAGCGGTTTTCCTTATTTAAAATTAAATCTGTCTTGAATTAATTGACTGAATAAATTGTTCTTAACAAGAAGTTAATAAATTTCGTGGAAATAATATTTAAGAAATATTATAGAGGAGGAATAATCTTGGCTGACGTGGTCAGGACTACCTCAATATCGATTTGGCCAGGTGGAAATTACCGAGGCGGAACTGTGCTCCACTTTCTGGTAATTCCCTTGGTCACACCATCTGGTTACCACTGCCCTCTCTCTCTCACTCTCTTGATGGGAGGCAGTTCGACTTGGAATTAGTCCAAGGATTCGAGCCAAACTTGGCACATGCAAAGTCAGGCTACGCCAGGATGTGCTCTGATTCAGGGATATCTTGGGGGGAGGGAGGTATATGTACGTCTTGGCCCAAAATTAGAATGGCCTGTTGTTTATTGCGATGGCTAACGGGGCCTGGGGCCTGAGTCAATTAAGATTGGGCCCCGCTGCTATATCGCCATTAAATCCATTTGCAATTAGCGCCGCCATTTAAATGATCTCCCTTACAATGCATCGATCGATTTGTTTACTCCATCAGTCAGCCTAAATGTTAGTTTAATCGCTCCTGCCTTCGCCTATATATCGCCATAAAATTGTTTTCTAAATATTCCCTTTGTGGCGGCAACTGCATTGGCCTCCGACTACAACTGCCACTTGGAAGGGGCCGCGGACTCGGACTGGGGATAGAACGGGGCGCTTTTAATGTACTTTTTAATGGCTTTTATTGCTCTGGTCAATCGGTTTTCGATTGTTTTTGAAAAAATCACTCTACGCATTGAAGCACATTAAATTGCCATTGAACATGGATGGCATTCGTAATCGGTTCGGTGCGGTTCGGTTCGGTTCGCTCCTTCGACTTCTCCAAATTGGCCATTGTCAAAGTTTACTTTTTTTTTTTGCTCTCACCCCCCTTGTACATATACCCTTCTAAGAGGGCTTTGTGAAATTATCTGATGGACCATGTTAAGTGTCCTCGAGTGTGTTTGTTTTTACACATTTTATTTCAATGTTAATTGGTAGGAAAAATAGGTAATAATGGGGGGAAGCTTAGGCTTATATTCAATACAAAAAATAAAAATAATAACAAGGGCTTAAATATATATTTTTTAAAGGTTTCTACACAAGTACCTAAGTAATATTGTATGTAAATACATTTCAAAAGGTTTTATATATTATAAAAAATAGATTACTCAGGTAGGGAAAGCTAGGACTTTAATTAACTAAATATCTGCATGAAATATGAATATTAAAAGGTTAAATAAATATATTTTGAGGGTTTTTACATAACTACAAAAGAACTCACATATTAAACTATATTATAAGGCCAGGGTTTCCGATTATGTTTATCCTGTAGTTCAGGGTATCGTCTCCTTTGCCCTGTAAATTATTTTTCGTTTATTTGAGCTCTGGCATTTCAGATTTCATTAGATATTGATTGGCAACTCTAGCAACATCAAAGAACATGGACAAGTTTTCCGGTTCTGACGCCGGTTGAAGCCATTTAACCCTTTGACGTATCGCAAATTGATTAAGCCGAAATCAGTGCCCGGGCAATTCACAGACATAAATGAAAGATTAAGTTGTCCATCGATGTCAGTTCAATGTCGTGCATAATAATAATATTTACGTTAATGGAAGCGAGTGTGTGCTGAGAGCAAACAGGCAGTATTTTTATTTTAATTCAGGCACTGCCTTTCGTAATAAGTCCTGAATAATGCAACAGGACATCCGCGGATGGATTGCAAGTACAGAAATAATTAACATTTTGTTTGAGGCTTGGGAATTTACTGGGTTTTAAAGTATTTTAATATCACAATCTTATAGAAATTGAAAGTCCAAAGAAGCTTAAGACATAAGAAGCTCCATGAACTCATTTGAAAATATATTGGGACTGCGAAATCGAAATAGTGATGTGATGTCTTGTGTGTAGATTTCGTTTATTGAGTGTGTCTGCTGGCGGACAGCTTATTGTTTATGCCCCAGCTGCTGCTGATGCTACTGCCTGGCCTGATTGTAATTAAAACTGCTTAATTTGCTGTCAATACAAACACATTCCCCCCGCGGTGATCACCCAACAAACACCACCCACCATCGAAGGCCTTTCAGCCTGTCAACACGACGCAATTAACGCTGCTCCCCCTCCTTTTCCCTACCACCCCACAAAAAAAGATAGAAAAATCAAGAAGAAAAGAGAAGCGAGAAAATATGGAGAGTCGGAAAAACTGCGGATAGTTCCCTTTTTGTTTCTTTTTTTTGGCTCCATAATGACGCATTGGAAAAATTCAATTATGCGCGCGTCCCGCCAATTCCTTGGCTTGCGCAAAAAATCAACAGAGAATTAAACGTTTTAATTAAACGCCTCCTCTTGCACTACAGACTATATTTAGCAAAGCATACTATATCCATCCAAAGTGTACTATATATGTCCCTGGAAAGCCGGAGCTTACTCCTGACTTGTTTTATGGACGCTTAATTGGTTGCCGTACTAACACCTCTGCTGGAAGTGAAGTGGCTGACGGGCTGCGAGAGTTTATTAAAAATCCTGTCTATTAATATGCCATGAGATCCTTGAATAATACATAATAAATCAGCGAGGAATATTCAAGAAACTAAAGCTTTACACTTGTTAATATTGTATTCAGAGGAGAGTGCTGATAGTAGTCTTTAAAGAGATTAATTTCAATGGTTTTTACATAGATGTAGGACTAATTATACATCAATTTATTTGAAAATGTATTATTTATTATGAAGAGTGTCACAAATAAAGCGTTAATAAGGTTAAGTTTATAAGTATTAAGTTAATAAGTAATAAAGAAAGCTAGAACTCATATTTAATATGTACATATTTAATATCTACATGAATAAATAAGGAAAGAGATAAATAAATAATATAAATAAACATATAAAGAGGTCTATAACTCTGATAGATATTTCTTTTTATTAACATTAATAATTATAACATGTTTGTATTAATTATAAGCTAAATTTCTTTATTAATCTATCCATTTTTGGAAGCTAAAAGGTTGATTGTATATTTCTACATCATAGCTTTGTCAAAAAGTCAGGCGAATAATTTGAATAAATTGCCCAAAGACCATTCTTGTGTTTTTATTAAGCCTGAAATAGTTAATTAATTCTTTGTTTGTTTAAAATAAGTGGCAGCCTTAGCTGTATTTGTTTTTTATTACCATTTACCTCTTCTGGCTTACCTTAAAATGCTGCAACTGAAACAAATGAAGGATGTACTCAAAGGCAGTGGCCATGCTACCGAGACTCTCTCGACCAGGTTTATTTATATAAATGCTTACCACAGAAGCCAACGACTGCGGCTTGGCCATTAATTAAGGTTGCGACATGTTACGTATTAAGTGGCAGCTCAGTTACCTTGGATTGCATCCTAATCCTGCCATCGACAGGCCAGTTCTCCGCCTCCGTCGCTGCCTATCGTTCGATTCAATTAAAGGCTGCACTGCCAGCCGCAACAAATAGGAAATCAATACGCAGGAATGGGGGAAGGCAGACGAAGGACGTGGCTAGTGGGTATAAATCCAGACCCGGCAGTGGGTAGCGTGATTGATGTTTAGCATTTGACCCCGGCGAGTGCAGATTGCCTTTCACCCTTCACCAGGATGGGGGAGACACACACAGGCTTCGACTTGAGCCTGAGTCTGAGTCTGAGTTGAGTTGAAAGGAGTTCGTCCTGCTGCTGCTGCTCCTGCTGCTTTTCCGAGTGCATCGTTCTTTATGCCATGCATAAATTACGTGCCACCAGCAGTCGAGGGGCGTGGCGTGGTGGCCTGGCGTCGCCCACTTTTCACTTTGTTAACTCTCGGAAAATTGCACAAATACACACACACACACACACACACATGCTCGTAAAAGCTGTTGCTCCTGGGAGCCAGTTTTCCTGCATTCTCCAAGATAAGACAAGCGGCTTATTGTCACATCGAAATGCCAGTGAGCACGCCACAGTTGTTTCGCAATTTAAGGGCTGTCAGCCAACTGAAACTGAATTAGAAAGTCGTAAATAAATAAAGGAAATGCTTCCGGCTTCCTGCCATTTGGCCAACTTCAATTGCAGCAGAGATCATGGCTTGGCACTCAAAACAATAGTAGCGACAAGAATAATTTCGATGGAGAAACGGAGGTATGAAAAGTAGCCAACCAGGAAATTTGTAAGTTAAAATATCTGCAAGGATTTAAAAAAGAAAAGAAAATATATCTATATAATATATACTCCGCTACAATACATTCTTAAATTGATATCTAAAGTATATCTTAATAATTATATAATGTTTGAGGCTTATATTTATTTATATTCTATATAAATTACCCTCTTTATACTGTATAAACTAACTTAGTCGCATTTGAATTAATTAAACGTTCAGTTCTCTTCAAAGAGAAACAAAACCAAAGCTTAAACCATTAAACTCAGCCATTATCCCGATGCGACCTATATTCTCGACGTATAAATGCCCATTTCAGATGCAAGTTGCCGGTTTAAGGACCTGCGATGAGGGTCGGCTCATGGAAATTGTCGGGTTGCAGCTAATTGGGCGAAAAAACATAGGAAAATTGGCAGACAAGGCCAGAGACTGGCTAAGAGTCAGAGGTGTGGGGAGTCCCTGGAATCGATTCCATGCATTTACAATGAGCTCAATGGCAGAGAGCGCGGCACTCGGATGGCATGTTAATTAACTAAATCGCTTTAATGGCTCCTTTTTTTTGTTGTTATTGTTAAGAGGAAAGAGAAGAGGAGCTAGGGGCAGAGCGACCGCCGCCATTTAAATCTTCACTAAGCTGTTGAGCAAAGCGCATTAAATTGTAATGAGAAGGCGGCACAAAATGCTTACTTTTTCCATTATTTCGCTTATTTTTTGCTGCTGCTTCTGCTGCTGCCTGGGCCAAGGTCATGGCTTGACAAGCCGCTTAAAACATTAACTTATTATTCTACGCATTTTTTTTTTTTGTTCCTTCCATCAAACAAGGGGAATTGCTTTTAATTATGACTGAGGCTAGACTGTAGCTGAATGTTTGAAGTTGGCCCTTAAGAGACGTGTTTTAAATGGGTTTAATAGGCTGCCCGCTTTGTTTTTTTTTTCCACCAAAAAAGTCCTCCGTCTGAGACATCCAATCATAATCTAATCAAACATAAGTTTCGCATCTTAAAGGCAATGGGAGACATGCCAGGATATTGCCATTTATTTAATTGTTCTCCATAATTAGGCCCATTAAAAGCACATTCGCCGAGGATGGAAAGAATGGCGGGTAACTTTTAATAGATCCTCGCGCGGAAGGGTTACACCCCTTGAGCCGAAGACAAAGCGGCGACGACGACGAGGAGGAGGAGCCACATGGCTGATGCGAGTGACAGCCACAAGGTGTCCGGGAGGAGGAGGAGGAGGGCGAGACCTGCCATTGTCTACTCCTTTCGGGCATCCTTGCGCCATTTGCCTGCGAACAATTGCTCATCATTTGTGATTATCAAGGCCATTTGCAATTTGTTAGGCGGCGGCATTGGGACCTATTAGGCACTACCTACGGGTAAGGGAGCGAAAGAGAGCTTCCTTTTGCCATCTCAGCCATCTGAGGATATCTTTGTGATCAAAGTACTGCCAGAAATTGCCAGGACACAAAGGAGCAGCAGACCAAAAACTGAACTGAGACGTGCTAATTGCCAGCATGAACAGGCATCGTTCCCAGCAGCCGAAAAAAAGACCGAAAAGCCGCCAGCGAAAGCTGCCAAATTACATTACACATACGCCGCGTTTGCCAGACGGGCTGCGTGACGGCAGAGACTTCTTCCTGCTCCTGCCGCCAGCAAGGTAACAGGTCCTGCTGCCAGCAACTTAATCAGACAATTATGCCCCGCTAATATTGAAATAATCTTGAGCTTAATGCTTTTAATTTCGCTCGTAAGCCGTTGCGGCAAGCGTCCCCAAAAATATAGCCACGGATATATGGTATATATATAGTAAATAAAGCGGTTGGAGTGCGAAGAACTCAGCAATTTTCAATTAAAATTGGTAGACGCATGTAGTAGCTACATGAAAGAATCAGAAATTTATGAAACCAATAGCACAAACACAAAAAAAAAAAAAGAAATGGGGGGCTGCACGTGCCGCATACCTTAGAGAACAGTAAGCTGTAAGTTATTCTCAAGAGAAAGTAAGTAAAGATACATATAAATATTTATATTACAAATATTTAAAATAAAATTAGAAATAAGTTTGGTAAGGATTAGTAAAGTTTTACGCAAGGTAAGTATGGATTTAAGACCTCTTAGTGTTTATTTTAATGCTTAAAAGAGCACAATACATACAAGAAATAATTTAAATAATAAAAAGAAAGAAGCAAACTATCATAAATACTAAATATATCTCTTATATATATTAAAAAATTCACAGAAAATGAAGGTAAAGCTTAGTCGTTGCCTCCCTTGGCTTCTAGCTATTCCGCGCTTCGTGTCTATAAAAAGGTTGCCCGTGGCAGGTGGTCGGCCTTGGTGTACACCCGCTACCCACACACACACACACGCACCCCTCAGCCCGCGTGGGCAATCTGTCAGCCAGTCTGTCAGACGCTTTTTGCTGCAAGTTGCCATGCGCAACGGAAAAACCGCTGCTTATGGCGAATGCTGCAAGTCGCCACAGTGGCTCCAAAAATACCTAAAAACTATATCTAAAATAAAGTTAAAATATAACCACGATTAGTTGATAAATTTGCACGAAGTCCTTTAGTTTTCGAAGTCAATCTGATCCTTAAACTCACGATCCTTTAATGGAAGCATCACCACAGTGCCGATGGTGGTAACTGTGCGGTGCGGAGGTGGTGCTTCTGTTAAAAAGTAGAGAGAGCTAAACCTAAATGGAATTGCCCTTTGGTAGATATAGAAAAAAAAGAAATACGCGTGGGTGGCGAGCGATAGTTGTTTGCAGCAGAAGCGGCCGCGCTGCACACGCCGCGTACACGTAATGCGTATACGTTATGTCTGTCTATCTGCCTGCTTGTGTGTGTGTGCAGTCTATTGAATTATCCTGTGGCCCTCTGCCCACTATATGGTAGCATGATATCACATCAGTTGCCGAGGCAGCTCGCATTAATTTGGTTTAGTTTATTTCCCTTTTTTTTTTCGCAGCAACGGCAGCAGCAGCAGCAGCAAGAGATGATCCCGCAGGCCACAAAAGTTGAGCTGAGCTCCGTTCGGTGTTGGTCTAATTAATTTGCCGGATACACGAGTCCGGCGTAAACCTTTTGTAATTCCCTTGCAGTAAGGGGAGAGGTGGAGAGAGACAGAGGGAACTGTTTGTAATTGTTGATGAATTATGAATAATTATGAAAGTTGTGCGGCCCCCCCGGAAAATTCTCTTCTCTCTGCAGTGGTTTACTTTTCATTTGCTACCGAAAACTCACTTATCAGCGAAATAATTCCCCATTGCATTTTCATAATTCGAGTTTTTCGCAATTTTAAAGTTAATTTAGCACAACTACTAATAGGTTTTTGTATTATTTATGCAATTAAATGTGAAATTTAATTTATTTCGAATATTTTCTTTGACTTCCAAGAGAAGCAGATGCTTAACATTAATTTTTGGTATTTCAGCAGCCACAAAGCTGCATCTTTTGCTGCATAAAATACCGAAGGAATTTCCTTCCTTTTCTCCATTTTTGCCAGACAAATCTATATATTTTTATATGTATATACAGAGTATGTTGCGGTGTGTGTGGGAGGCGGGGAGTTGGTCCCATGTGGAGTGCTTGTGGTCCTCGGTGGGATATCGGCACGCACACAGCATAACCAAATGCATAACAAGGCTCCCTATCCATACGCACACTCACCGCACGCACACCGCTCACACACACACACTCCGTACACTTTATACACCCGATACACCCCCTACACACATAACAATAACCGAGATAAGTAATAGCAAATTGCTGGCATCGTTCACTTTCCCACCCCGCTCTTGTTTCTGCAATCTTGAGGGTATTTATTGCCCCCGCACCGGCGCCCTGCGGTTAGTGTCTCCTAATTACTGCCACTGCCACTGCGGTAATCATGATTTAAGCGCTAATCTAACACCTCCCCTGCCAGCCTATGTGCTTCACTGGGAGAGAGTGGATAACCCTCTCGCCTCGCATATCGGCCGATTCACGTACATATAGTCGAGGCATGTCGCCTATGCAAATGAACAAACGAGGCGACAAAGATAAGGCAGGTAAGGTTTTCGGTGGGGCACAATGAATCGAAGCGGAAATACCCTGTTTTGGGGATGTAACTTTATGGATAAATAATCGATAGATGCCATTTTGTATCGATAATATAGGTACATAGTTATTTAAACTAATTTTAGATGTTAAATACTTAAAATAATGTTGTTAATGTTAATAATAAGAGTAATAATATAATTTAATATATATAATAAGTAAATAATATCGATATATTGATTATTGATTAAGTTCACATAAAAATATAAAGAGTAAAAGAGTTGTTAGCATTATTTTAATAATAATAGCAAATAAGTTCTACAAGCATCGACATAATTCTAAAAAATAATTAAAAACCAAATAAAAATACCATTCATAAAAATCAGAAATATATATTCCTTAAAAAAAGTCACTATATTAATTTATTCATCTCATTAATCCAATATAAATAATATATTTTTCAAGTCCAGGATCTCGAATAAGGCATTAAACCCCAATCAGGGGTAGCATATCGAAAGGGGATAAAAAGGCATTTAAAGCAAATATGTTGAATTCAATTTGTTACGCACACAGAAACGCGTACACCTTGAAAATGCCCACAGGGGACTGTGTTTTGTGACGATGTGGGTGCACACACACTCGCACACACAAGCACACTCACACAGAGAACGCGGGAAGCTTGTTTGTTGGTTGTCAAAGAAATACCAATACGACAAATACACGCATTGTGAGCAGATATTTTGCCACTTCCGTCTTTAACCCCGC
Organism: Drosophila kanapiae; assembly: GCA_008042475.1. NCBI lineage: Eukaryota > Metazoa > Arthropoda > Insecta > Diptera > Drosophilidae > Drosophila > Drosophila kanapiae. The sequence goes on from VNJM01001330.1 coordinate 218,644, forward strand.
AGCTGTGTATCGAATGTGGAATGGGAAATGACTGTGGGCTAAATAGGGAACGGAAATAGTCGAGGGTTAAAATACCCTCGAGGGAATCTTAAAATGAATACTTAGAATACTGCAAGTGTTAGTTATTCCAGGTACAATCAAGATTTAAGCACTCTGGTTATTCTAGTAACTCGAAAAACAATAGGGTACCAAGGTAATCAGTTAAATGATTTCAAAGTGATATATATTCCCCGTATTCCCCTATATTAGTTGGAATTAAAAATACCATACATTTTCTAGCTCAAACGTGGAACGTGGAAAATAAGCAAGTCAAAGGAGTTCTCCTCTCCTTTCATCCTATTGCCCAAAAAGTAACAACAGCGGCGAAATGATTGAAAACAGGTAAATATAGAACATATAGGACATCCTATAGACCGGTGACGCATGGCGGATGGATGGATTTTTGAGCTCCTTTTAATAGCAGTCGAAATTTGAATGACAAAGTAAAGATGACGACGATGGCTGGCAAGCCGGAAACGAGAAGTCCCGCCAATGCAAAGGCAACTCAAAGTATTCGCCGTCTAACATCAAGGAGATATCCTGCACGCGTCCTGTCCAAAAAATACAAATATCGATTGAATGCATTGAAACCAAACGAATTCAGAGCGAAATCAGATTAAAGGTATCGTTATCGATTGGTTTGATCAAAGAAAAATAAATCTTATTGAATTTTATGTTGTTTTTAAAGTTAAATCAATTTAAAAGACAAACCATAATGAAATTGTATTATTATCGTTAAATATATAGTAAAATATTTATTACATAATGTTATATGGTAATTTTGTTCAGTTTAATTAAAATACTTAGGCTTTAATTACTATAGAGTGCATGTCCTGCAGTTTTTTCATGAAAATATTAATGCCGTTGCCGAGTTGTTGACGCGGAAATTTATAAGAACGATACGAATATTCATTAAACAGAAAGTCCATTAAATAAACGGATATGGCCGATGAGTGTGCGGAGGCTAATGGGAATGTTTAATGAGAACAACGATATCTTTAATAAACATTAATCGGACATATTGATTAAACATGAATTAAAACGAGACCGAAAACAAAATGAATCAATTTTAAAAGCGAAAGCGAATGCGGGAGCATCGGCAGGCGGCTCTCTCTGTTCATTGGATTAAGGTGTTCGAAGCGAGTGATTTAAGGATTCGGCAGTTGACATCGGATTTGGCAGGAAAGCATTTCGATTCCGATTCCCACTGGAGATGCTCCCCCTCTTTCTGAACAATGCAAATTGCGACACCGGGACGCACTCTCTGATGCGATTTACGTCCGTTCGAGTGTGCGTACAGTTTCCAATCGGATTATCCAGGACTTGTGCAGTGACAACAACACCTCGGCCATAATTGAGACCCACTCGCAGGACGAGTCTTGGTCTCTGTCTCGGCAGGATTCTCTCGGAGACATGCAATGCAGGCGATGCCCACAGGGCATATCAATCACTTTGAGCCTTTGTGCCGGAATTGTGCTGACCAAATTCTATGAAATTGAATTCAGACCGCCCTGCAATCTACACCCTGTAATTATGGAGGCTAAGGGTATGCTAGGAGCGTTATTAGAGAGAAGTTTTGAGGCCTTTTCTGGGTGTAAGACAGGGTTTTCAGTAAGAAATTTCAGTATTAAAGCTATAAACGGATTGTTATTATAAGGGAAGGGTTTTAAAGAACAATTTACTTATTTTTATGTTCATTTTAAGTTGTTATTATTAATAATACTTAAGTACTTTATCCATCTTGTAAGAATTACAAGGAACTACCTATTTTAAACTACCAATATCTCTTTCCCATTTCTTATTTTTAGGCCTCACTTTAGATATTATTAAAAACTAAAGTGTTTGCTTATAATTTCTTATAGTTTACGTTAAACCACTTTCCTCCACGTTCAGCATTTACCTGACACACCTTGTCAGGTGTTCCCGTCTTCGATATTCGGCAGGAAGTGTGTGTGCATTTTCCCTTTGTGTTCACATTTTGGAGTCGTCATTCTGGTGAATTTTACTCCTTCATCTTTCGTGCCGTTGTCCTGGCTGGCGACTTCCTGACTGAAATACTGATGCGAGGCGACTTTGGACTGCTCTACGCATCCGTATCCGTATCTGCCTTGCCCCAGGCAGCTGGGGAGAAATGCAATTATAATGCCAGAAGCAGTAACTGCAACTGCAGAACTGCAACGCGCAGAATTCAACAGAAACTGCAACTTTGCATATCAAAGCCTGTGTGGCGGATGTACCCCAGGGGCAAAATCTGTGAACACGCCAAGTTGACAGGCGAACGTGTCCGGGAATTTTTTTGGGGGCAGATAAAGTAAGCCCTATTCTCGCAGTCACATTCATTTCTGGTTGAACATAAACTTCAGTTTCAAAGACAAGAAATACAAAATATTTGGGCAAAAGGCTTCAGTTTTTCAATTTGATTAATGTGCAATTTGGTCAAGTAGGGAAAGCTCAAGTGTTGACAATATAAGAATGGTAAGAATACCAAAAGAAAAACTTAGAAAAAAGTAAAGGGAAATTAGTCAAAATATAATATATAATGTCTGTAGTTGTGCCATTTATAATATTAGTTTATATCTGTTATTTGTAAGGTTTTAATTGTATTTAAAAATATATATAATGTCCCACAAGAAGATGTAAAGATTCGTAGGCATTCGTTTGTGCTGATTTTTTTTGCAGTGCCTCCAATCGGCCACTTAGTCGAGGACATACCTGGGACGGAACAGGACCTATTGATTCCCAGAGTCGCCAGATTGCACTCATAAACTGGGATCTAATCGAGTGGCTGAGCGACGACAACTCCTCGTCAAGTGACTTCGACTGGAAACCGGGGGCAACGCAGACGGAATGTTTATAAATATGGATACAGGTCGGAAATGTGACAAGGAAGTCAATTTCTCCTTTTGTTTAATCCGACAAAAGGGGGACGGCGACGACGGCCTCAAGTGGCGAGTCATTGAACCGAGGCATCTCGGCATCTCTTCTCCTCTAATTGTTATCCTTTGCAATGGCCAAAAATATCCAAGAACCGGGGCAACAAAGGATCAATCAGGCCCAAATTGAATCAGGGTTCAATACAAATACAAAACGAGCGGGGGAATTAAAAAGAGGTTCTGCCTGCCCGCCACAAAGGACATGATTGAAACTGATAAGGAAATTGCATTTCCACGGCATCTTGTTCAAGCCGCGCACCCCACGGATACTACTTACATATACGCCCCCCATAAAAGTTAATGACTTTTAACATTTTTGCGCATTTTCTTTATTTTTTTTTTCGCTGACAAGTCAATGACCAAAATGCCACCGCCAACAAGTAAAATCGAAAGCATAAAAAAGAAAACCGCATAGCTTAAATCATAAAACAAATTTTCTAGATGCCCTGCGAGAGTATCTCCCGTATTTGTTGAGCTTGTGGGCTTTTTGGATCGTTTTGGCATGAGTTAAAGAACTGTGATTCCTTGAAAACCCTTTAAGCATTTTATATTTACAAGTACTTCACTTTTTAGAGTTAAATCTTATAGTTTCTGGGAGAGAACTGAATCTATTTCCGCTGCTATTTGCATATGTTCCATAAATAATTGAATTGCATTATTAAAACCTTTCAAGATTCCCTCAAAATCCACTCCTGCAGCTTCGCAAGTTAAAAACGAAGAAAGAGCATACGACTATTCGCCTATAGCTAATGTGGAAGCGCAGGATCTCAACTCTGGTGATTGAGTAAGTTCTTCGTAAGCACGAAGATGCGGTTAAATCTGGATGCCCGACTGGATGTGGCTGTGTATGTGGGCTGTGCTTGTGGCTGTGACTGCGCCTGGGCCGGGGCACTGGGTACTGGCAAATTCTGGCAATGGAGTGTTTGTGGCCAAGTGTCAAACACCTTGCCAGGATGAAACTTTCGCGAACAGCTGAGAGCAGTGCCTTGCGTCCGTCGTCGACGACAAACAAAGCGCGGCGCTAAGAGATTAAAAAACGCTTAAACAAAAGCAACATTGCCGGCCGGAGACAAAAGCAATAGCAAGAAGGAATAATAAAAAAGGGGGGCTCCGACTATGTTATACCCTAGATATTTGAAGTAATCTTAACAAAATGTATTAAAGAAGATTAAGAAAAATATATTAAGAAGGGCTAAAAGTACCAAAAAGCTGTCTCTAAAATTGTTAATTGGAAATTACATTAATTACAGCCTATTTGGGAATATTTTAAAGGTATTTTCAAATAATAAAAGCTATTTTATTTTATATTATATCATTAAAAATTGATTGAAAAAGATTGTGTTAATTTTTTCATTATGAAACCTTTTCTTTGGTATAAAACATATAGTAAATTATCTGAATATTAATTCCAGAAGCTCGTATATAGCTAGAAGAAAAGCTAAGCCCCCGCATATAGTATGGTCATGCCTTTTCCTCCAGTTCTTAGAGAGTATCGCGACGGAAAAGTCAAGCAGGGGCCATGTAAACAAGAAGCGTCGAGCTAGGGAAAAGCGCAGACGCACGGATACAAAGTCGGAATGTGTTCAGGCTGGGGCGAAACACACCGGATAACGGCGATAAAGCGTACGGATAGCGGGCAGCCGGATAACGGCGCCAGCTGGGAACACTCTGGAGTTTCCCTGAGTTTCCCGAGGCCCTTGCCGAACGGCAAAAACGAAGCGCTGGCGCTGGCGCTGCCACTGCCGCTGACGCTGCCGAAATATCCGCCAACATCAGGCAGAGGAAACTTTTTCGAATAAAACCAAAGAAATTTGTTTGTTTTGATTCAGTCGTTGCGGGTTTTTTAAGGCGAACACACAGCCCTGAAAAGAGCAGAGACAGAAACCGAAACCGAGTCCGAGAAACCGAATTCCGGTTGAAACTGAAAAACGCTTTTCAAAAAAAATATCTAAAAGAAAAAAAATATACAAAGAAAATAAATAAATAAAAAATAAATAAATAAAAGGAGCCAAACACAAATGTGCAGAACTTTTCGACAAATCGAACGATCGACTCTGGCCTAAAACAACACACAACAAATTCCAACATACAAAAAAATATATACATTTTTTTCAACATTTTTGTTTCTGTGCTCTGTGACCGATAATTAAAAAACAAATTGCCGGAACGCCAAGAATTTATTCAGGTAAATAAAGTCTTTGTTTCACTCGCAAAATGAGAAGAGAAAAAACCGGTGGGGGGAAAAACTTGGGAAATTGTTGCCGCAATCCAAACTGACAGCCAAACAATGGCAAATATTTATCGCTGGCCCTCGAAGGCATAAACAAGCGAAAGTTCCCCGAAATTCCTTATGTGTAAATGAAATCAAACACAATGTTTTCCCTTTTTTTTCTTGGTCCTTTCTTCTGGCCGGCAAATGAATCTGCGGCCATTTATCAAGTGTGTCCTGCAAGGTCCTGCAAATCAGATTGAATTAATGCCATAGATTATGATAAAATCTCGCCCCGCCACAGCCACACAATAGTTTTCGAGTTTTTTCTAACAACTTTTCGTTCGGCGAACAAATTGATTTCCAAATCGCGAAGAATAAACAAAAAGCCACATTATGGCGGAGTATTATTTTATTTTTTGTTGAGATTTAAGACTCCTCTCTTGAAAGTTGAAATATTGAAATATTTTTAAATAGTTTTTTGCGGCCCCGGCCGTGGCCCTGGCCCGCATAGTTCTGTTGGATCTTATCCGGCGCAGAGTCAAAGTTTTTGCAAAAAACAGCTTAAAGTTGAATAAAACAGAGAATATAAAACAAAACAAAAAATGCTACAAAAGTAAAGAACAAAAATTGATATGAAAAAAAGCATAAAGACTAGAAAACTTCGACTTGGAAACTTGTCAGGCAGTAAACTTGCACTTTGCCTTGACTTTACTTCGAGTTTGAGTCCTTCGGCTGCAGGAAGTCTTCCCAAGAGAGGAAGAAAACTACAAAAAAAAGTAGAAACTAAGCAGACAAGACAAAGTAAATACACAGAACATATTTCTCCACGATCGTTTCCATAAGGGAATCATTTAGACCTACATAAGTCTTGGATATAGTGAAATATTTCAGTGCAAAATAAATGTTAAGAAATATATATTTAAAGTAAGCTCTCGTGGTGATCTTAAATTAAAGTCTCGATACAATTATTTAGTAATTTGAATATACCTAAATACCTGATAAATGAAAGTGCTGAAGAGTGTCCTTCGTTCTTGCTTGTGTCTCGAATTCATTGGCTACGGCAGTCCTGGCTTCTTTGTCGTGTTGCTAACTGTCGAAAGTGCGCTTTTCATATGACAGGATGCCCCCGACCAGGGCTTTCATTCATTTCGCCCCAGCATTTTCCTAAGGCATTTCCCACTTTTCCCATTTGCCGCATCGATTTTTGGCCCGACAATGGCCGCCAGGCCAGCGGACAACTGGCAATTATCAGACGCAGACTCCACGCCGGAGTCGGGAACCTATTAAAATTATATTTAATGCACTTAGCCGGGAATGCGATTAGTCAAGGGTAAGCGAGGGAAAATTGGAAAATTGCTGCACTGCACAGACAATGAATTCATTTGGCTAGTCCGCAAAATGTTTTCGATTGCCATTACCAAGTCACACGTTGTTGCAGCCACTCGTTGGCTTTAATGAAGGCAAAGTCAGCCAAAGTTTTAGTTAAAAAAAGCATTTAAAACTAAGCACTTAACTAGGGGCTTGGGTAATTGGGAAATGCAGTTTTTAATTGATTTAAAGCAGTTATAAAGAGCAAGAGGTATATAAAGTAAGTTCTCTTATTTGAAAGTAATTAGCAAGAGCCGTTTTTGGTATCATAACTGATTTTGTATTTAAAATAATTATTACAAACTGTAGACTTAATAATGAAAGGAAAAGTGCAAATTAAGTGTAGCAAAAATGAAACAAAAGGTTAATATATTTCAAGACAATTAAAAACACACAGTTTCTAGAATTATTAATAACTAAAATAAATATAACAAACTTTAAATTCAAAGCAAATCCATAAAAAAATATGAATTGGAAAACTGCAACTTAAACCACAAAGTCAATCCCAGAATATAAATTATTTTAAAATCAAAAACGAGCTCAGGCCTGGGGCATAAAATTAATTTTAAAGAACAATTTTAATGGCGTATTTGGCCAAAGCAAATGCTGCCATCGAAACGCAATTGCCAACGGGCCTCGGTGTCCTCGGTCCTTGGCTCCTTTGTTAATTATATATTTAAGGAGCATGAGCATTTTTTCCACATAATTAAGCCGACATAAAATCGATTTCCACTGATGCTGCACCAAAAGCGAGGCTTATCAGCAACTGACACACCGCATACGGTGGCTTTGCCTCTGTTCGGATAAATATATATACTATACATATATATATATTGTATATATGACATGGAAAACCTTTTGAGTTTTGACCTGCGGACAAAACAAAGACCAAGGAGAGCAAAGCTGGCCATAGCCAAAAAAAAAAAAAGGAGAACAAATCGGGCCAAAGTGCAGCACGCACAAAGGCCAAAGCCAAAACCCTTTTGCTGGCCGGACTCCGGCTTCATGCGCAAATTATTGAAAGAAAAACATTAAGAGCCCTCTGTGCGGTCGGTCAGTTGGCTTATTTGCCATTTGCCGTTGGCCACATTTTACTCCCCATTTCGTTTTTTCTTTTTTTGTTAGCTAAAATTTGTACTCAGTCGAGCGGTAAACAAACAAAGCTCCCTGTGATCCCATGGCTTTTGCCTTGCCTTTTTCCTCGGGCCGCATCCACTTAATGGCACCTGTGGCTCCTGCTAATCATGATTTTAATGACTCCTTGCCCCGGTTGTTTATGAATGCCGGTGAAAGGTTTATCAAGCATCGCTGACCCCGGCCCAAAAAAAAAGGTTACAATTAATTTTTTAAATGCTTTACAACCAAACTTTGTCTTTGCCTGTGTTTTCCTTTCTTACCGAGTGTTTTCCTTGACTTTTTCTGGATTGAGTGTTTAGAGGGCTGTTGTGGGGATTCCCGAAAGAGTTATTCCACTATTATCTGCGTTGTAATCTCCAAGATGAGAGATTTCCTAATGCTTTGCCACGGTGATTTATGCCCCCAGGGAATTTATAGGTGCTATTTTATGTGAAGAGTGTGAAATGAAGAGAAAACTTGCTTGCAGGACACAAATATATTACACATTGTCTGGAAAACATATAAAATATGCATAAAACTTGACATTTTCCCTGAGCTTTGTTTTAATTTCCCATTATTTTAAGCATTTTCCTCGGTTTTAAAAGAAGTCCTTGAAGTTGGAGTAACTTTTAGGTATTCGCCTCATGTTAATTTTAACTTTTTCGCCAACAACTTCCCAGTGGTGAAAGTTGTTTGCAAAACAGATGGACAGCTTAAGTATTTAACATTTTGTTTGGTTATTTTTTGTCCTTTGTGTATGCCAACCACTAATTTATTCGATTTAAAAAGGGGGACCCCGGACAAGCCCCGAAACAAACTCAATCAAAATCAAGTTTGTGATCTCATTACCAATCAATGTCCGTTGTAACACTAGACCCTAGGCCGGGGACGAGGCCTCGGCCGGGGCCTTGGGTAATATAATCGCCCAAATTTAATTCCTCAACAAACACCGAACCGAAAGGCAATATGTAATTTCAATAATTTATTTTGCCATCGGTATAGTATAGTTATTTTTTTTTTTCTTTTCCTTTGGAGGAGTGTGCTTGTGTATTTTTATATTTTCGTTTTTATTTCGATGGGCAGGAAGAAGAGCCTGTGGGCCCTGTCAATATTGGTACAACACGTTGTTTGCCTACACACTCACTCGCACGCACACCGAAGAGCGCACAAGGACACGCAGGACTATGCAAACGAGGCTGGCCAAAGATGAAATATGTTAAACCGACAACATATTGAATTTGGATTTAGTGTCGCCAAAAACTGAGCAGCGCGTGCTGAGTGTAAACAACAACGATGCTGTCATAGAGTGGCTCCAGGTCCTGGAACCCCTGGATCCTTAATTCTGGAGCCACAGAAACCTTCCAGGTTCATTGACATCAAAAATAAGGGGGGCGTGGGGAGCATGGGGGGCCCCAGGACATGTGCCAGCGTTGAAAGTTCTTTTCGAAAATAAATACCAGGAAATGGCCTGCCAATGAGGCAAACCTTGCGTCTTTGTTTCTTATTTTTTTTCGGGGCTAATTATATCGCTCAAGTACACAGGAAAAAACAGGAAGAGCTTCAACACGATAATTTGTAAAGGATTTGCATAGTTTTTCAAATGATTTAACGGTTTATTTACATCTAAAAATAGAGTTCTGTCTTTGAGTACTTAAACTCATCGATAAACTGTCTTCTTACAATTATAATTATTTAATTTCGTTAGAAATAACTTAAATAATTCGTAGATATTAATATCTTAAGGTCTTAACAATTTAATTTAAGCTGAAAACTATAGAACAGTGGTCTTGCGGTGTAGCTTACAGGGCATATCCTTGAAGGTACGCAGAGTAGCAATTATTGCACGGCTCACCAAATGCCAATGAAAAGAAAACATCAGCCAAGTGAAAAACTGGCTCGCTTTTACCGCTTTTCCTTTTGATGCCCCAACCGAAACAATGCCCGGAAAGCGGGGCAAGCACGGAAAAGCGAGGGATTCCGGGGACAGGAAGCCAGAGAGATCCCTGGGCTCTCGGGTCCTGAGCCTGCATCCTGCGCCGTGTGGTTTCGCTGGCTCCGCTGGCAACAGGTTGGCCATGGGCTTTCGTTTCGCACAGATATTGGGATTCAGATTGGAACTCGGGACACAGCCAGTGAAACCTCATTCTCTGGGCTGTTGGGGTCCTTCGGGGATGAGGCTTTGCGGTTCTATGTGGAAAACAAAGAAAATTCATTGAGGCTAAGGGCTTTCAAGCAGAAGGCATACACATATAACCGAGTTAAAGACTGAATTTAAGGCTTGAGAAGTGTTTATTTGCAAGCCAAAAACCATTTTGATAATAAATCCCATTATTCATATATTTAAATAGCAATTAAAATGCATGCAAACAATTTACAAATGCATTTTCCTTAGAGACTCAGTGGTATTTGTTATTTGTATTGCATTTCAGGCAAACTGCTTTGTGGCAAAGCCCAAAAAACAAGTTGTAAGGTCCGTAAATAGTGATTTACATAATGGAATACACATGCACAGCAGCTTCTACTTTAGGCAAGACAAAAGGAAATTAAACTTGATATTAATTAGTGATTTTCTCTGGCAATTCACACGTAATCTTTGATCCATGACAGGTCAATCTTTGAGATTTGCTGCTGCCAGTTACAATTACATTCATAATAAAATGAAGCCTGTCAAGAACTTAATTAATTAATGGGTGCAGGCATGTGTAAAATGCAAAGACAATAGAAGATCTCAGCAAATGCATTCGTAGCTAGGCTTACAATTATTCACAGATTAAAATGAACTTTGAAAACAATTGCTTGCCACGAAAAGTTCTTCCTTTATGGGCGGCACCCCGGCGTAGACTTGATTTATAACAATAAACAACAAGGCCTCTATATGCATTTAAGACTATAATTCATATTTGTTGGAGGGCATACCAATTAGCACATAATTAGGAGCTGCTACGCAGCTAAAATTTCCATTTAAAGGCTACTCACTGCTACTCTCGAAGTCTCGAGTCTCGGTGGATGAATAACCGCATTACGCATACGCACTGTGTGCCCATGACGAGCGAAATTAATTGAATCAGCAATCGAATTAATCAATGTGCAGAAAAGATAAAACAAGAAGCGAACAGAGAGAAATTAATGACAGCGTCAGCGGTAGGGGATTTTTTTTTCACCGCAACCAAAAAAGCAACAAAAAATAAATAAATATATGTAGAGGTGTACGTATATGTAGTATGTGGTTCAGCCAGTGCCAATCCATCACTTTTATTTAATCATTTACCTAATCAAATTACTGATTATGCAACCGTCCTAGATGCGTGGTCGGAAAATAGCGACGCACGTCGTATAATAAAGTGATTTTTTGTTGTTTGTTTTTTCTCCAACTCTCTAGTTTTTTGTTACTAACTAAACGCAGTTTAAAAAAAGGGGAAAATAAAGAGTTACGGGTATGATAATGCTAATTCCGGTTCAATCGACTTAACATTGTGGCTTACTTTGCCTGCCCCGAAGAATAGCCATAAAGAAATGTAAATATTTTGCTAGAAACGATTCAAGGATATTTGGTAAGCTGACCCTTTTTTTTCCTTTCGCCTTCTTGTTATTTTTTCCCATCTTGGGGAGGCCTGTGTCACTTTTAAGTTTGATTATGATGTTTCCAGCTTGTAATCTTTAATATACAAATAATACAAAAAAAAAAGGGACACATGTGCGAGGGGAACACAATCAATTGCAGTTCCTATTACTTTGTTTTGTTGCTGTCCTGCCAATAAATTCCTGTCACCGTAAAATGCGTATTAATTGCCATAGTTTATGGTTACCCATAACCCATTACGCATAACGCATACGGGGCGGGGTTACTGAGTTACACAATTTGACATGAATGCAGTTGGGTGCCCCATCTAACCCCATCTAACCCCTTAACCCTTTTTCTATCCCCTCCTGACTGCTGGCCATGTTTTGATGGCGGACGTCAACAGTTTGTGATTTATTGATGTTTGGTCTGATTTATGCGGAATGGCAATGCCCAGTCCTCCTTCGGTCGCCCATAAATTTCATTGCTCATCTCTCCCGGGAAGTTTATCAGGCATGTACTAAAGTTCTGTTGACACTGAGTCCTTGTTCGGGCCAACATTAATTGAATGTGTCGAGGGATTTGCCAAGTCCGGTCATGGGGCCTATTTACGTATTACTACTTAGAGCTACCAACGAATATTTGAAGGTTGTTGTCTATAGAACATATCGATATCTAACTAGATACTAAATTTATCGAAATAACTCCCCTTTGAGTTGATAAGCAGCAGGGGAATTGCATTTTAGGAGGTATTAAGTATACTTTCTATTCTTTTGCCTTCAAAACAACGATTCTTTGTTTACTTTCGTGCGATATTTTCGACAACATTTGGTTGTCTCAATATCCTGCCCTACTCCTAGATATAAACCTAAAAAAACTTGCCAAACACTAAAGCTGTTAACATAAACAATATCCAGTGGAGATTGCTGACTGGGCCGCAAAAACCGCCAACTACCAACTGCTGGCGTCTCGCTTGCTTTTCTCCCTGGCACACATGGCGTATGTGTAACATTTTGGCTTGGCTTGCTTGTTTTTTGCACTCCCTCCTCGTTTTGGCCAACTTGCAACAGTGTGCCCGAGTCCAGCCTCGACTTGGGAATGCTCTTTGCTGCTCAGGATGTAATTTTTGTAATTTATTTAAGAGATTTCAGCTGTTGTATACTTTCAAAAACTCCTAATTTAACATATGTTTCAGTTAGGGGGAATACCTTTTTTTTAAGATTATTTTAGCCCGAAACATCTGCAACATATGCCCCACACAGCTTCCCCTATGCTTTGGCAGCGACTCGTAATGAATGCTCATTAAAAACTGTCACGCCGCGGGGGAATAGGGACCTGAAAGGGCTGAGCGGAGGTAACCCCTCTAAATGAGAACACCTCGGTGACCTTGGGCGGAGTGGGCGTGGTGGCTGAGCAGCAGCATTGATTTTCCACAGCAGCAGCAGGAGCAGCGGTAGCAGCAAGGTGTTAAGGCCGTCCAGATAAACCGGATCTGTTGCGTTCCCCCGCACCGATTTTAATTTGTTTCAATAAAGTTGCAGCCGCCGCTGCCCGCCCGCCTGCGTTTTATCAGACTTATTAATTTGCCCATAAAGTCCCGGCCCCGATCCCGATCCCGATCCCGACCCCGGTCTCATGGTTGTAACTAAAATGTTCGCTGGCAAGGCATAAAAACTTTGAGCGGCCAAATAGAGCGAATGGAGAACTTTGGCCAAGGAAAACTTTGAGGCGAGTCTGGGCAGAGTTTGATTAAGACTTAGTTGCTCTACTACATCATCATGATGGTCGCAGTTATGGCGGTCTGATGCTGATGATGCTGATGGACCTGCCACCCATAAAACTCTAAGATTCCCCAAGGTTTCCCGAAGGGATGCAGCAAACTTACAAGTTGCCAAGTGGAGCTTGCCTCGAAATTGTGGTACTTTGATATCAATATGTTCAGGTGTTCCCACTACTTATATATTTTCTGGCAATATTTGTGTAAACTCTTCAAGAACAGATAAGATATCTTGACTTAATTTCCCTTCCTGTTTTTTTTTTGTTTATAGCAATAAGCAGTAAACGTAAGTACTTTTACGCGGAATGCCATTAAAAACAAGGGAAAGCGCACCGCAAGGAATTACGATAGTGTGATGCAGATGCGCTCCTATAGATACAGATACCTATATAGATAAAGATATGGGGGCCAATAACCATTCCGGGCAAACATAAACTGAGCACAAAATGTAACTTAAGTAAACAGACGAAGTACCGAAAGAAAAATACAGCAGCAACCGCAACCGCCACTCCAGAGAATGTATTAATTTGTGTGTGTGTGTGTGTGTGCGAAAAAGTGCGGGAAATGCTGTGAGAAAAGCTGGGGAAAGTGGCAAGTTTTATGAGGGGAAAGCCTCAATTATTTGTTTGAGGTTTGCCAAGGGCTGAGGAAAAACCCAAGGAAACAGCCACAAAAACAGGCAACTTCAACTGGCACACCCTCTGACAATTATGTGCGCCAATTAGTTGCCACAAAAAAAAAAAATTGTTTTATATATTGTATATATAGTACACTGGCCACAATTATTTGGCTATCACACAGCACAGGACAAAATGTTAGTAGCTATGATTATGTACTTAAAAACTAGAGTTTATAATATTATAATATTTATTTTTAGAGCTAAGATAAGCTGTTTTTTGTTGGTTTAAAAATATTTATAAGAGTTGTTTATAGTTAATTTTATTTAAAGGACTTTCCGTTCTATTCCTTGGCCAAGTGAGGGATACGAAAAACGTTAAATTGGGGAAAACTGAGGCGTTCTTCATTCTCCATTCTCCATTCTCCATTCTTCATTCTCCGTTCTCCTTTCTTTATTCTCAATACCCGCTCCTCGATGCTCGCTCTTGTTTGACATTCCCCGGCACTGGTTGGGATGTTATGACCTCTTCATTGGCATATGCAGGCATTATAAAAAAGTTGATGTGCGGGTTTTATGAAAGGCAAAACTGAATTTGCATATGAGCTGGGCAAACAGGCTAAAATGGAAGCCTTATGATATAATGCGCCATTGTCACAGGCCGTCCTCCCCCCGGCCCGACATAGTGTCTATATGTGTGCTATGCTATATTGTACATGTAACCAAGTGTACTATATGGCTTGACTGTGATTTGGCCTTGTTAACGTTGTGCCAGCTCCAATTTGGCCCCCTTTGGATCGCTGTTTATTATTGTTGCCAGCGATGTGTAATTGGGCGACATTTGTTTTGGGCGAGAAGGCGAGTTACCTGCGACAGGTAGCGGAAGCTGTTGGCTCAGAGAGAGCTCCCGAAATGTCAGGTGTAATTGGAGCTGCAGCTGTGCTTCAGACGACAACCCACTACCACAGCCAAAGATTAAATAAATAAATAAATAGATAAATAAATAAATAAGGTAAATTAGTATTTGTGGTGTAAATTAATTACTGCGTTAGGCTGCTACTGAAGCAAGGCAAGTTGTACTTTAGGTGATAGATTTCCAAGGGCAGTTAGTTTACTTCAATTATGTTTTAGTTCGAGGGAATTGAGATAAATAAAGGCTGCTCTCGAGCAAAGATATTTTAGTAATTTAAATAATTAAAAGGATTTTGTACTCTGTTTTCCAACTCATTTGGATAAAACCTTGAAGATCTATTGAGTGACTTAAATAGGTTATTAAATTTAATAAAAAACCAACTCTTCTACTTATTTAATTGTAATAAAAAGACATAAACTACGTTAAAACAGATATAAACTTATTAATTTAAAAAATACACACAGTATATATTACTTTTAAATGTTGCCAAAAGAAAACTCCCCAGCTCACAGAAAAAGGTAAGTACTTAAACTTTTCGGGATGTGTGGCGATGCTTTTCCTTGCCTTTTCGCATTAAGTTAATGTCTGAGCCTTGTTAAAGTTTATTTCTTCGCGTATTTGACCGTCTGCGTGTGACTTTCTCACTTTCTTACCTTCATGCTATATGGCTCCAGCTTCTACTCCTGCTCCAGTTCCATCTTCAGCTTCCCTCCGAATATCACTCATACGCAGCGTGGTCGCGCTGTCAGCCCTCGTGCTGGGATAATATATTTTTGAGAATTTATTGCGCTCTGGTCTGCAACAGTTCGCCATTTCGGCCGGCATTATGTATATATATATATATATATATATGTATATGTTCTCCGACTGCAACAACATTTTCTTTTTTTTTTTTTTTGAAGTGGCAACACGCGCCGCAGGACTTTGCTTAGTGGAAAAGCGAGTGGAAAAGGCCATTGGCCATACTCGTAAATATGAAAATGCTGGCGAATTATACGTTTTTATTATCGCTCAACAAAAGCGACCTGAGATTTGCATTCAACTTGAGAGCTTTGGGATTGGGGCTCCTACATCCACTTTGGATGCCAAGTTGTGGCATAAAAATTAATGAACTTCAAAAGATTGCCAAATGGAGGGGTGCCTTTTTACTTTTCCTTTCACTCCTCTCTCTGTCTCTCCCCCTTGTAATTTTTGTTATTTTTCCAGAAGGGACACAGCAATCACAGTTCGCCGCCAGATGAGCTCTGGAATTACGCTAATACAAGTCGGAATAAAACATTTACGGGGCGTGAGGGGAAGATGGCAGGGATAGCTATTGGGGGAAAAACAATTGAGAGGAAACACTTGGGTGGGAAGGAAATCAGAGAAGCAGTTGCAGTTTGCAGCGGAAAAGCCGGGGCAAGCCAGCTGAAAAAATTACGCACATCGCCAAGTGGGAAAGCGCTGCTAAATGAGAGTGTGGCCCGCGGAAAATCAAGCCAGCAACTTGCCATTTTCCACTTCCCACTTGCAACTTGCATTGCTAGAACAATTCCGGCTGATTGCCAGCAGCAGAGATACGAGTTCTAGTTGCCTCGAGGCGGCGCTGCAAGGTATGCAGCACAGTTTCCACAGATTCTTGCACAGTTTTCCTAGCAATTGTAGTTGCAGTTTGGCAAATGGCAAGCGTCAAGGAAGTATCTGCTTTATGTGTATTTCCCCTTTTACAACGGTGGAATATATTGACACGGAAGGCAGCCGAATGTGTAGCTTCAGAGCTGACACTATAAAGTCTATGAAGCTGACACTAAAAAGGGTATACAGCGAGTATAAAAGGGATCTGTCAGGCTTAAGGCATTAACTATAGTATTTGTCAGATTGTTGCTGCTGAAGTTTTATTTGACTTGGCACATCTGCCGTTTATGTCTCAACAGAAAATGGTTGTTATTCTCTCATTAAAAGAGATATCTCTGCACTACAATGTAGGTTTATTCGGCAGATATTTAACCTTGTTTGGGCTTGAATAAGGATCTATTTAAAGCTATTTTTAAATATTAGTTATTATGCTCCAACTGTAATATATTTAAAGGTAAGTGTAAGGGGAACATCAGCAGTCTAAAACTTTAACTTCTTACAAATATTTATGGCATGTGAAATAAATGAAATATTTAATAATACAAAAAGCTAAAAGTCTACTTTAAGCTTCTCCCAGCGACGTGCCGGGAATTTAAGGTTATTTATTTTTCTTTCTTATTGGAAAGAAGATGAAGTAAGCAATGTCGATAATCCGATTGGGAACCTACATACACTCTGTTTAAAGGACCTCCTCCTGGCTGTCGATGTCAAATATATATAAATTTGATTCCTTGTGCCGTTTTAATGCCACAAAAGACTTACATCAAACGCAAATTAAGCTCTACGCTGACTTTTACCTTCGCCCAGAAATTATGCAGGAGGCTGAAGTGAATAATAAAATAAAATCGAAGAGCTCCTTCCGTTAATTTCCCTTATTTTGCCATTAGAGTGAAGAGCGGGAGGATAAGCAGATTGCACTTAAAATCAATTTCATTTAGACGGCACTTGTGACTGTGCCAGGATAATAGAACTATGCCAGGACCAGGACCAAAGCCAGGACCATCAAGTGTACATATCGGGCCCTTAATGTCGCCATGCGTGCGTACGAATCGAACGAAATAAATATGTAAATTCGAGACTGTGTCTCTCCCGGCAACCAAATCCAGCAGATATCGGATATATGTACGAGCATTATGCGATGACAGGGCAGGAGGAGTGGGCAGAGAGGTGAGAGGTGAGAGGTATTGGAACAAGTGGTGCGTAAAACTGATGACTAGACACGTTGACAATCGAGTATGGCAACGACGACAAGTTGGGCCATTAAAATGCCCCAAAAAGGGAAAGGGACTCGATGGGTACTGGGTGCTGGGTGCTGGCGAATACAAAAAAACAAAGGCAACTGCCCTTGAATGCCTAATAATATCGAAACGCAGACGGAGACGCATATCTGCCGGATAACTTTGCACCCGTACTCGTCCTTGGAGCTTAGGTCAAGCAAAGCTAAGAATTTCATATCGTAATGTTGACTATTGATTAATGACTTAATTACACATTGAACTCTAGTCCTTTTTAGATATTTTTTAATATATTTTTCTGTATAATATTATCTTGCCCCGAAGCCTTTATAAAACCATCTGTCTTTCGGAACCTTTTCCTGGAGCATAGCATGTTGTCACCTTAATAGTTACGCCCCTTTATGTTATATACATATACATAAATTTATGTGCCAGATATAGTTTAGTGGGGCGTGGCCACGCCCTTGCACTGACCAAAACAGCTGCTGGCACGCCCAGCAACTTAATCAAAGGCCAAAAAGAAAGCAAACAAACTGCAGGGCACAAGAGGGGTTGATAGAGAAAACTGGCAAAAGAAAAACGGGGGCAAGTTAACACCTTGAGGGCTGCACCCCTAAAGCCGCACGCTTTTAGCCCTTTGGCCCACTTGGCCCTCTCATTTATCAAGTGGCGAACAAACAGACACGCGCCCATTGTTATTATTGGCATTATTGCGAGACAAGCGGACCGCATCCACCAGATACAAATTGCTCAATTCAAAAATGTGTGTAATTTTCGGCAGGTCGCCGCCCCGCCCCTATTAATGTGGCACCTACGATTGCGTGACCAAAAATTAAGGCAACTGCACACGGCCACAAATAAATAATGTAAACGGCAATGAAAGCGAAAGGAAAAGAATCAAACAAGGAAATAATGCACACGAGCACGGGGCACGATGCACGAAAAGAAAAGAAGAAACTATACTTTTTCTTTCTATATTTGGATTAATTATAAAAATAAAATAAATATTGAAATAATTAATAAACCAAGAGGTTCCCCAACAAATTTATAAGAAAAAAGAGAATACCAACAAAACATCTCAACTCTGGAATATGAAATGAAAGAAATTTGTATATAAAAGAGTGTGAACAGTGTCATAACACCACAATTATCTATTTCTCATTTAGTTCCTTAAATATTATTGTTATTTTTTTATTATTTAGTATTTAGATGTATTAATTTCGTATGCTTTCATATCCTTTACATATCTTATTTCTTGCCGTGCATGGCTGGCGAAATTTGAAAGAGATTCGGGCATCATTTATAACGCCTCAGACGGGGCCAAGTGGACATCGGGGACTCGTCTTTATATGAATAAATTAAATGTATTATTTGTGGCGCCCTGCTCTCTGCTTCTCCTCGGCTGCCCTGCATAAAACATTAAGCACATTAAGCATCAAACGAAGCCCCATGCTCCTGCCCCTGCCCAGTCCTGCTCCGCTCCTGCGCCAATTGAGACATTTAACAAAAAGGTCCGTTTACCTTTTTTTTTTATTTTGTATTCTGTTTTTTTTTTTTTTGGTGTGCGAGTGTGTGTAATGAATGTATAACACGCTCTGCTCTGCATCTCCGTTTGAAGTCTCCCTGCCCCGACACAAGGACACAGTGGCAGCCACACCAAGGAGTCACTTTCGCTGTCGTTTTATATTTTCAAAATGAAAAATATTAAGAAAGTAATAATATATTTTGTTATGTACAAATATTTATTATTTAGTTTTCAGTTGGTTACGATCTAGCATCGATTTGGAAATCATTTTTTAACCACTGTACCCTTATTGTTATATTTTCTTATATGTTCTTTTTTTTGTTCCGATTTTGTTGGTTGAGAAAAAGGTTGTTGTGTGCGTTTTAGTGCTCAATTTTGTCTACGCTGGTCAGCAGGCGAATGCAGATGTGTGTGTGTGCGTTAAGCACTGGCCGAAGAGAAAGGATGAGGGATATATATGCCCATAGGGAGGGGTCAGGATATTCCGGCAGCTGCGGAGTTTTGCTTTATTTTATTTATTTTGTATTTCACTCTACGTTTATTTTTTGCGTACGCTCGTTCGGAGCTCGTTTAGACATCGTTTTGTCATTTCGGGGCGGCATGTGTGCGAGTGTGCGAGTGTGCCTTAAATGTCAAACCCTTTTCAAAAATAGTCTGGCAAAGGCCACAGAATTTCGCTCGTTGTCCGAGACATTGAGGCCTCACAACACGCACCGTAAATTTTCCGCTCGTTTTTCCCTTGTCCCACTGCCTTGTCCCTCTGCCTTGTCCCTCTTCCTTTCTTTCCTTTCCTATCCTGCCTTTTATTGTGCGCCAGCAGACAAATAAAATTGTATTATTAACACATTTGAGACGCCAAAGTAATGCTTGGTCAAACGTTGCTAATATGCCTAGAAGCGACCGCTCATGCAAATTGTTTACCGGATTCCCAGACTGACCGATCGAATCGCAGTGCCTGCCGCCTGTCCATTAGTCCCGCAGACACGCACAGATTTTCTCTGGACATTTCATTGCATCTTCCCTTAAACCGGGATTTTCCCTGGCATTTTTCCCGCCTTTTCCCCCTTATCCATTTCCTTCTGTGCCGTGGAGGAAGATAGAGAGAAAGTGAGAGATGTTCAAAGGTTTATATTGATAAGATTGAACTTGATTTTAGCTTAAATCAGATTTTTCTAGCATATAGATATTAACTTCGATAACTACACAACCTTAACTCCTTTAAAAGGTAGAACTTATAATGTTTGCGGTGTAAATTAAGTGACGAAAAGTATCGATAATTTCGATATATTACATATAACTTAAATAGATCTTTATTTGTATTATTTGAACTGAAATGTACATAAGTTAAGCTTAATTCTTTGCCGTGCATCTGGCATCTGGCAAGTGACAGACAGTTGTCTTGGCTTCCTTTGCCTTCCGGCTTGGCCATCTGTCCATCCGCCCGGCTGCCTGTCTGTCTGTCTGTCCGGTTGCCAGTTTCAATTTGAAACAATGTTTCACCCCGGGGCCAAGAAAGTGCAATTACTTTCGTGTTGGGGAATCGCTTAGCGAAATCAAACAACGACAGCGGACAATTTGGCCCTTGTGCTTCTTCCGATTTCTGGGACAGCAATTAAATGCGGGCCAAAACGGAATAGTTTTCCAAATGAAAGTCCTCTTGCCAGTTCCGGCGAGGCAGCAAAAGAAAATAATGCATTTCCCCCGCCGACAGACTGTCATTGTGACAAACTGAATTGCAGTCTACTTAAATGGAGGGAAGAGCGCTTAATGCCAGTTATTAGAAAGGCAATAAAGGGGATATTTTGTGTGTCAACTTTCCCCCCTAACTGAATTGAGTTTCTTTGGCCAACAGAGAAAAATTCAATCAATCTGTCCGCACCACATGGCGTATGAGAGATCTTTGCCGCTTTAAAGTTTTTTGGAATTGCTGTTTGTGAAACTAAGTTTGGAAACTTTTCTAGTTGGTTTTTCGTTGAAGGAACACTGTCAGCTCTTTTGTGCATACATGTTTTTCCCAGCTGATTTTTATTTATTAACCTTTTCTTCTTTTTTGTTTTCTTTTAATTTTTTATTAACACTTTTTGGTGTGGTGAGTGACAGGCGACATGACAGGCGGCCAGGGGAGGTACAAAATAACTATCGGAGGCACAGAAAACAACAAAGAAGCGGAATTTTTCCAGGACCTCAATGTTGATTTTCCTTCTACTCCCTTTTTTGTTGTTCTTATTGTGTTTTTTGCATGTTCACACATTGACCCTTATTCGGGGAAAAGCGGAGCAAAGCTTGGCAGGATTTATGGACCTTTGGAGCGTTTGAGTGGGGCCAGAAAAGAAAAGCGAGGCTTGTAGCAATTAGCAGGACCCCGAAAAATATTTTGTTGACCTTATTTAAAATGTAATGACTGTGGCCGGGCGGCCACGATTTATTTGCTCCTAGCGCGCGCCCCAAAATAAATTACGAATCAGCCCCAAGAGCAGCACATTAGTCATCGACCCCGATTCATTGTCCAGATTCATGGACGAGGCAGGACGAGGCAGGAGGAGTAAAAGTGAATCCGAAATTATGCACAAATTATAGGGACTGGCTGGGCAGGGATCTTTTTCGGGCTGAGTCCCGAAAAGGTCGCTGCTGGAACGTTCTCTTTGTCGCTCTCGCAAGAAGTCCACCGCACGCATGAGTGATATATGAGCTTTTCCTTTCCCTTTGACCAGTTAATTGCAATTGCCAAATAACATTTAATAGAAAAGTTTTCCCTCTACACTCGTTGCAGCTCTCACCGGACACTCATTTTGGCACAAAAGGCGAAAGAAACTAAGAACTACTCGAGAAAGGTAAGAGATGGTCACCGAAAAAGATCCTTTTCATAAACTTTAATTAAATTTAAACTAGCTGACTTTGCTCGCCATTATTCAATTGAGACTTTTCATAAAAGATTGATTACATTCCCCCCACACCCTCTCTAAAGGGAATGGAATTTCTCTCTTATATTAAAATCCAGCATCGTTATTTATTCATTACGGCGCTGTAAATTCAATCGAAACGCATAAAACACTCGCCATTCAATTGGCAACATTTGTTGCGAGCATAAACAATGGCTGGGAATTCGTATTAAAAATATTTGAACAAAAATATATATCCAAAAAAAAGGACACACACTAAGTGTACAAAGATAGCTATAAAGAAATAATAAGGCCTTGATTAAAGTAATCAAATATTAGAAGCAACTACGGTTTTGCATTATCTTTCCTATTAACTCTCTCTCTGATATAAAACATCTTAGCGTTTAATTACTTAATTGTTTAGCTTCCTCTTAATTTTTCTCTGGAAATGCTAGTCTTCTTAGCACATCTGTATCTCTGTTAGCCATTTACAACTTCGAAATAAACGGGGAAATATTAAAAAAGTTATATTATATACCAATTTTTTTTTATATGAATTTTTTTGGTTATGCAGATATGTATCTCTGTAAGGCGATAATAATAAAACGCGATGATTAAGGCATCTGCTGGTGCGATGACTTTTGGTCAATCGTAAATCTGCCTTTTGCCGCTCTTTTATATGTCAGCAGCGATGGGTGGCGGGCGGTGGGCGGTGTTGTTTAGTGGGTGCTTACTGTGGTAACGATGGCAACAATGTTGGACAATGAACGAATCGAGACGGGCATCGTGACCTCCGCCGCCGCTGACGAGTTCTACATATATATATATATGTATATATTTTGCCTTTTTCGATTTTAAAATGTTCTGCAAACAAGTGGCGAGTGGCGAGTGTGGCTAGGCCAAAAAAACAAAGGGACCAAAAGCCGAAGCGCCGCATTTATTTGCAACACGCGCCAGTCTGGCCAAGATCTGTCGCCGCAGATTATCCCGCAAAGAGGCATTTAGTCGACTCCCAAGCTGGAAATACTTGTATATATTTGCGAAAACCTACGAATATCTGCGTATTTAAATGCGATTCCTCGCCATCTTCGTTGACAGCCATTAAAACAAGTTGTAAAGTGCGACAGCTCTTGTATGCAATTAGCAAACGGCTTTATGGGGATCCTACTGCCCCATTAGCTAAAAACACCCTCAGTTTTTCCTCAAGGAGAACGGAGAACAAAGTCCTTTAGGGGAAAAGGTTTCTTTTTTTACGGGAATAGATTCATTGGCTTCTGCAGTCAAAGAACCAGGAGCTAATCTGGTTTTTTGATACTGTTTGCATTAAAGAAAACTTCCACTACTTGTGTTTGTGTTTTTTCTCTGACATTCATCTCTTATTTCCTATTAACTAACTGTTAAAAAAAAGGAAAACACTCATTTAACCCTTCAGAAAGTCCCAAAATGCACAGCTTATGCGTGATAGCCAGAGTCCATTTACGGCAATCGTAGGACCAACTTAGCACTTATGAATTTATTAGCCTATTTGGGCCAAACACGCTTTCGGCCTGATCAACTCCATCAAAGGGGGAACATTCCTCCACCCACATTCCAGATCCAGATCCAGTAAGTTTGCCATAATTATCAGAGTTTCGCCACAATGAAGCCATAAAGCATAAGCCGGAACATTGTTTCAGTCAGTTTTTGGAGGCGTTGATGTTGCTGCCATTTCAGTTAGCTGATGATGAATTCCCAGCACGTTTTTCTAGAGCGGGAGAGGTCAGAGGTTGGGCCCGGGGGATAACTAACAACTATTAAGTGAACTTTTTAATGCCCAACTTTTGTGTGCTGTAAATTTGGGCCACGAACTGTGAAGGCAACCATCCGCATGATTGGGCGGCTGGACGGGCTGAACAATGGCACTGCACTAATTGGGCAAGGAATTTATGTACAGCGTCATGGAGTACACTGAAGAAAATGCTTTCCATTGGAATTGGGAAGTTAATTAGTTTAGTTATTATATATATTTTTTTAAGGATTCTTTAGGGGGCTTATTTGTGATGCCAAGTGAGCCTTAAAAACTCTATTAACTATCCCCGTACTCTTCGCGTGTAGCTACATGCGAGATAACAATGAGATAGCATCCCCATATGCCAGCGATTAATGCCGCACACAGATATGTTGCTGCTGGGGGAAAATGGGTAATGGGAAATGGGAAATGGAGCATCCCCGGCCGCCTTCTCTATGATTTATAGCCGTAATTAAAATCTGTAGTTGCCCGTCGGCTGACTGGCTCGAGTAAGCCGCTAAGACTTTTGTCAAAAGACATAATGGTGAGCAGTGGCGGGGACAGAGGCGCTTAAAGCCGAAATCCTTTTATGCCGGAATTTAATTAAGGCAAATCTCCCTAAACATACACACACAAGCACACGTATCCTTTGGCCCACACGGATTCCACGGGGGCCACTGAAAATGCCAAAGCCCATCCGGTTCGGGCTTTCCAGCATCCAATATTGCCTTATTGTTCCAGAAGGAGTTCCTTTTTGGCCACATGCACTGGTGGCACTGGTATCTTCGCCATACAGCCTGCATATTTGTTGAGTGCTGCTCACAGGACACAGACAAAAAGACGAAAAATCGGTCAACAATAACAAATGGGCAGGACAACAAGGACACTGCAAGAAAAGCACAGAAACTGAACCACAATCAGCTGAAAATAACCAAGACTACAGCAAGTTTACAATGAATTAAAGACTAACTATGATTACTCATAAAATTTACCAAGTTCCAAGTAAATACTGTGACTGCCTTGGATTTATTCTCAGTGCCCAAATATTTGTGTATTTTTTTCGCTCTAAAAACGAAAAGGCAGCCCGAGGCTGGCAGCATCAGCGTTCCAACAGCCACTCCAAACAATGGCCAAAAAGAGTTTTCCAGTTAACACCGAAACAAGTAAGGCTCAATGGAGATATCTGTGCATATCATCGCCAATAAATTGCTCGAAACTGACTGCTTTTCGGTCGGCACACCGACACACACTGCGTATGCGTGATATTTACAGTTTGTTTTTCGCTTCAAGGCATCGAAAGGTGTAAATCAAATTGCTGGAAATTCGCATAAAAGCCAGCATCCTTGGCATCCTTCAACGAAGTGACGGCCCAATAAAAGACTTCCGCAAAGATCTCATCGTCGTTGAAGCCACTATCTGGAATTATATTTAGCACCGTCAGCTTACTAGTTTTGATGTGTTTTTGTGACAGGAAATTTACGTGGGCGGATTGCATGACACACACCACCCACACACAGATTGGTTAAGATTCTGGGATACGTTTTTGTGAAAATTGCAGTTGAGTTTGAGCTTTCGTGGGAATCAGAAGTGCAATCTAAGAGCGGAATAATCGTTGCCCGCAAAACTGTGTGAAAATATATATTAATTAGACTTGAGTCAAGGCAAAATAAATACATTTTCAGGTGAGATTTTGTATTCGCAAGGAGCTTTCAAATATTTAAATTAAATATTAAGACTTTTCGGTGTGTTAAAACTATTTAAATTAAATACTAAGACTTGTCAGAGTATTCAAAACATTTAAATTAAATATTAAGACTGTATTTAGCTCTTGTCAGGGTGGTTTAAGTGTGTTTACTCAGATAGTTTCACATAAATAACCCTAAGAATAGTGTGTTTATATACTGCTAGCAGAGATTTATGTCCGCCTTGTGCTATTCTAGATTAATTATGGCTGTCAGTTGTACTTTGTAGCTCTGTGTGTGTGTCTTTTAATTGGCTCAATTGGCCAGATTTCACAATAGCAATAGGCTAAACTAAGCTAGATCTAAGCGGAACTTGCCAGTTAAGTTCATCAACTACAGCGTAGATGAATGCCATAAGACATGGTTATTAAAAAAATGCATTTAATTGCTGGCAAAAGTAACTAAAAAGATAACCAAAGTTACTTGTGGCTGGGGAGCAAGGGGAGCGAGTGGGGCACATCTAATTCAATTACCGCTGGCCGCTCGTCTGCCAAGCGTCTCAATATAAAAACTCAATTTAATGGGTGCCAAGTTGGTTGTGCGTGTCTGTGTATATATATAAATATATATTCCTATACCCTGGAAGGTAACAAGTTCGGGGATACCAATTTGTACAACCAGGAGTCAGATAAATCATAGCAAACTCTTAGATTAGATCCGTTTACAAGCTAATTACACTTATCGACTCTTAATCACTTCCATAACTATGAATATCTTCACTTATATGCTTTTGTTTACCGGGTATTTCATGGTCCATATCTTTCCTTCTTGTGGGATATATATTATATACCTTTCCATATATACATATATAAGTAGTATATAGAAGCGAGAGAGTGTTGGGGTCTTGAGGTCTCCGGGTCCCTTGAAAGCCTGTCAACAACAGCCAACGATGCGAGGCGAGGCAGTAACAACAACAACATTTTTCTTGGGAAAAACTCGGGAGAGCAACAATAATATTGGCTGTGGAAAAAGGAGGAAAACCGAAGAAAAACCACGAGAGCAGAATCAGCTTAGCCTTGCCTTATTGGAAGAGCAAGGAGCAGCAGCTGCAACATCAACAGCACCAACATTAGATGCAATCCCCAGCACACACAGAGAAAATAGCAAAATACAAATAAATTTCAATATTTAAATGGTCTTTCTATGGCTCGAAAGGAAATTTTTGTCATAGTGGAAACTCATAGAAGTTATAGCAGTGCAAAAGGTGCTGCGATATAGGCAAAAAACCACAAAAGGCCAAGAAGACTGAAGTCTGGAGCCTGAAACCGCAGCAGGAAAATGGAAGCACTGCAACATCAGTTAACTGAAGGAGAAGGAAAAGCAGCCACAATAACAACGTCAGTCGAAATCCACAAGAGGGGGAAAAAATAACAACTAAAGAAAGTCCTGCAGGCGGCAGTACAGAGAAATTCTCATCAAATCAAACCCATGCCAGGGGGGAGAACTCACAAATCCAAAGCCTCCATAAAATAAAATGTAAAATAAATCATAAATAATTAGCAGGAAAGGAAACTAACTTCGGAAAGCCGATCTAAGTACACCCTGACTATTGGATCATTCTTTCGAACTGAAACTTGATCACAACTAAGCCAAAAGAACATTAATTTTAATTAGAAAAGATTTTTTTTTGGGGTAATAAGTGTGTGTATTAGGAAATCAAATTTCTCATTCCTCTGATTAAAATCGTAGCACTGGAAGCTATAAAAAAATTTGAGTTAAAGAATAAAAACCTCGAACTTAATCAATCAAAGTTCTTGTAGTAATCGAAGGCTCTGCGATGACCAAATATATGGATAAACCATGAAAATGCCCCTGCCAAATACCAAGGACCTCGATATTTTTGTACAAAATCACTGTAAATTGGTTAAGTGAACCCGCGCCAGAAGTCAAATGAGCAAAAGTTCCAGGGACTGGGATGGACACTGAGACAACGACGATGACGATGACGGAGACGGAGACGGAGACTCACAGTCTTCGACTTCGACTGAGACAAAGACAAAGGCAGCTGGACGAAATGACATTTCCATAGAAATTAACAGTTCATGGACCCAGTGGGGCATTATATATATGCGTTCGTATAATTATGCCCACTTGGCATCGATGCCGTCGATGCCTTTGATGGCATCGATGCCGGCGCTTCAATGAAGTGGAAGTGGCAGTGGCAGTGGCATCGCATCATTCGGCGGAATTTGTCACGATTACCAAACTCGATATACGCTACACTTCGGCAGGACTCGGACTCGGATTCGGAGAGGGAATGGCCTCAGCAGGACGATGGACGATGGACGATGGACGATGGACGACTGACGACAGAGAGATTCGGGGCAGATACTGCCAAACGGCGTAATTGATTCACTTCGATTGATTTTGGTCAGCAGCTGCCGGCTACCAACTGCCAACTGCCAACTGCCGGCTGGTTACTGACTTTTCTCGCTTTTCCACAGCTTTTCCCCGGCTTTTCCTCGCCTCGGCATCTCATTTCAATCGCCGCCGCTTGCCACGTACTTATGTGGCCTGCGACAAATGCTCATTACGGGGCATCAGGCAAGTTAAGCCCACAGATGATGTGTCCGACACATGGAGACCAGGACTCAAAGTCGATCGAGTAAGGGGCTTAATACACAGGCAAATAATAATTTACAAAGAATCAAAGTACTTGGTATTTATACCTTAATACTGCTGGAATGTATATTTAAAATTCTGAATATTACCCCCGATTAAAATGTCCTTAATGCCTTTGGTATTAATTATCTGCTGCTTGGAATTTTTGTAGTTTAGCCCCCGGGGCTGGCTGGTGCATATTATTTTTATTATCTGGCCGTAAACACTCCCCGAGGAGAACTAACTTAAGATTGTGAACCAAATAATTGTCCGGCTGTGTCCTTCTGCAGGAGGAACTGCCTCGAATCCCAAACGAATTCAGGAAACATTAAATGTAATGCCCAAGTATAATTAAGACACAGGAATATATATAATATTAATGGCGCTATCAAGGATACTAAATATCACACTTTTTAATATATTTACTTACAAATTATGAAGAAATATTGTAAGGTCAAGTCATTTAGTTAGAGCTGAGACTATGTTCTATGATCCTTGAAAGCGCATTCAAAGTTCGTATGAGTCTTGGTTGCCTCAATTATTATTTCAGCCTATTCCGGCCGTCTTTGGTTTCTGGCCCATATTTATGTGGCCACTGGGAGCCGTTGGCCGGGCCTTAAGTGATTTTATTCGCCATTCCGATGGTGAGAAAACTGTTGCCAACTTTTTGGCCCAGAGTCCGCTGTGCTAAGGCCTTGGTCAGTCGTTGGGCCAGCCTTCGACGCTCTTTTCGATTATTGTTATTATTATTCTCGTCAGTTTCAGTTGATACTCCTGCCAGGTGAAAGCGATGACCAGGACGGGGCTACACGGCAAACAATAACTGTAGATGTAGGCATTAAGATAATTTTAAAAATATAAATACAACTTTTACTTTGATATTTATATTGATATTCTTCCCTAATCTTCACTGAACTGAAAATAGATAATATTTTCTAAGAGTTCAATTAGGAAATTAAGATCTTAACGAGTCTTAGATGGTTCTTCAATAAGTACTAAAGCAAAATTGAGCTCTGGCTGCTTTTAGGATCCCTGATCCTTTCCCTTTGTGTGTAAAGCAACATTTAGTTCATTGGACGCTCCTTAGGCGGCCTGCCTGCCATTTTGATTCGTTTCTACTTGGCTGACATCTTTTTCATGTTTACTTTTGACTTAATTAGGGAACCAGGCGGCTCTGGCCTGACACGTGCCCCAGACTGTAGTTCATTTCGCCCACAATTCGTGACAATATTCGAAGGTCTTCCATCTTGCTCTTTGTTCCGCCCTGGCCAAGGATTTTTCCTCTGCTCTGCTCTGGTTTTTCTTTTGGGGGAGGGTGAGGCTGCCGCCTCCTCCGTCGCCGCGACTTATGAACTGAACAAGAATAATAAATGAAGCGGGCGACGCGAGTGTTCGACTGTGAAATACGCTTTGGAAAATCCACGCGAACCGGCGGATGTCTGCACTTTTTCGGAAATGGAAATGGGAGTGAAAGTGGGCATGGAAATGGGAATGGCAGTGGCAGTGGAAATGTGATTCGCCTTTGGACAAAAGCGGGTCCATTGAATGCGGGGGGCCATCCAAATAATTGTACATTGCCGCTCTGAGCGATATATCTGCGTCAGTATCTCCACCGTAATTATGAGGCTCTCGGCTGTGTTTCGGTTTTAATTAAAGTTCCATTTTTGGTGGCAAATGCTCCACTCAGCCGAAGCCATATGGAAGGACTCTGATGTCCTGGGAGGTTTTCTTATAATATTCTCTAAAATGGTCTCTGTTTTTGGTGGGGACCAATGTGATATATTAAAGTGCTCAATATCATAACGGAAATACCGAAAAAATCTATCAATATAATAAGAAGAAAATTTATTTTATTTATTATTTATTATAATTTATATATTATTAATTTATTTATTCTGTATTGTTTTCTGATCTCTTTATTTATTTTTATAGCTTAGTCTCATTTTTGACTTAGTTAACTTATATCCGATATACCAAACAGAATATCGATATAATGCACATATATACTGCATTGTTTAAATGTTAATTTATATATTAAATCAATAAATGTATATATTCTGTCATTCCTAGTATGACATAAATGATATATCTATATATACTAACATACCTAGTTCTTGGATAAGTTTTATATAGCCATCTTTACTTCTTAAATAAGTTGTATATCGATATTTTTCGATATCACCAGTGTAAGTTATTGTATATTCCCCCAGAATTAACTTTAAAGAACTCTTTCCTTATTTTCTATAAATTTAAAATGGAAGAGAAGACTCCTTCAACACTTGGTTTGCCTACATAAATCCACAATTTATTTGAATAATATTCGAGTTAAAATCTGGCATTTTGCATTGACGGAGGGCCACCATATTTAGTCCACTTATCTACCCAATGGAATCTTTTTGTTTTGTAAACTTTCTTTCGGGGGATTTCGGTACTCCAATTTGTAAGGGCAATTTATAGTAAAAGTTTCTCCTGCACATCCAACAGCTTGCACTGGATTTAGATGTTTGTGTCTTTAAGTTGTGCTGCCTGCCAGCCTGCCACGACGCTTTTTCCACCCATTTCCACCCCGCCCACTTGGCTGCCCGCCGCCCGCAACAATAACAACAAGGAGACAGAGGGCCAGGCCCGAAAGGGGGGAGAGCGGGCTAGATAAATATCTTTGCATAATTAAATCCAATTGGGCGCACAACTCGCAGCTTTTGTTTGGGCCAAGTCAATCAAAAGTTGGCCCACAGCTCAGCTGGCCAGCGGCAAACAAACGGGCCACAGAAATACAGAAACAAAAATAAGAGAACCCCAAAAACAAAAA
Organism: Drosophila kanapiae; assembly: GCA_008042475.1. Taxonomy (NCBI): domain Eukaryota; kingdom Metazoa; phylum Arthropoda; class Insecta; order Diptera; family Drosophilidae; genus Drosophila; species Drosophila kanapiae. Next base: position 249,350 of record VNJM01001330.1, read on the forward strand.
AAAATAATAATAATAAGAAAAGCTGCAAAAAAACATAACAAAAATGGAGTAGAAATAGAATAAATGTAAGGAGGCAGTGGAGGCGCCAACGAAGCAAGACTAATTGGCAGCCGGCGAGTGCGGGGCATAAACTAATTAAATCAAATTATATAGATATAGATATATAGATATGGTCGGATCCATATATCTTGACCGAGATCGTAAATCGCTTGGCACTTTGACCGCCCGCCAGGCCCTACAAAGATACAGATACTCGCCGGCATATGTATCTTTTGTTTATCCAAGCAGTGCGTCTCCTAAAATTGATTTACCAATGGCCATTGACGCAATTCAATTAGGCCAAATAGAGTCTTGGCGCAATTATTCCGGTAAATATATATAAAAAAGGAGGAGGATTTAGGTAAGGACACTCATTATTTGGAGTTAACTGAAGGGTAGTACAAGCAATGACCTCTTCCAGCCACCAAATGCTGATGGCAATATGTTCATAGTTTGTGCGAAAACTTGCACTAATTTTCCATGGGGTAGCGGTTTTTCCCCAACTGAAAAATGGGGCCAAGTAAACTTGCCAATGGCATGCAAAAATTTTCGGTGCACCGCACTGAAATTTTCGCTTAAATCGAGCTTGGGGATTTTTCGGTGAGGAAAAAAAGGAGAACTTACTACGCCCGGGGGAATGAACTTAAATATTTGCCTTTTAAATATGACATTCACAAACTATTTTGCGTTGGAAAATAAATATATAAATCACTTTGTTATGCATTTCCACATATTTACATTTCGCACAAGTTTGCAATGTTTTTATTTCCCCTAAAATGTCACAATTGTAAACGTCAAATTTCGCACTTTTGTTTGTGTTTAGCTTTTGGTTTGTTTTCAGCGAAAACTCGCGTTGTTTTTGTTTATTATTTAAGTTACACAAAACAGAAATCGTTTCAGCAGGGCTTTCAATTACAGCTCAGACACATTTTTGTGGCATCACCTCTACGTTTGAATTTTCCCATTCGGTTTTCAGTTATTTATTGATTTTTTGCATGCGGTTTCGCATTTCTTGAGTGAATTATAATTGCTGCAAGGGCTTAAATCGTTTTAATTGAGACGAGGAAATATATATACTATATATATATAGGATAAATGGTAGATAAAAACGGAATGAATGCCAAACATTCTCGTATCATCATCATCTCCTATCAAATGCTTGTCAAATGTGAGTGACAGACCGAAATCGGATGAATGCTTTTTGTTTTTTGCTATTCGGTTTTTCGGTTTTTTGTTTTCGGTTTATTTGTTGGCCGGTAATCTTGGCTGCTGTCTGTTAGCTTGATGGACACTATTTGTTATTAAATTTTGTGGCATGCCCAGTGACGTCATTGGTGTTAATCAAAGCCAAGAAGTGAAGGCCAGAAAACCGAAGAAGAAAGCAGAGGCAGGCAGGATTGCTATCGATTAAGGTGGAAAGTAACTAATATATGTTATATATATAACAAATTTGTATTTATTAATCTATTATTTATCCATTAAGTAGATATACTTGTACTTCCTTGAGCCAGACTAAATAAATCTCGGGCTATTAAGCTTGATGACCTGCGATCAGTCGGCGGATCAGTGTCTAATTTTGCGTATAATCGCTGAGCTGGCCTTTGGGGAATGCACGGACAACTATTTCAATTTGGCAGCCAAGTGGCTTTCCAGGACATTAAGTCCTGTCTAGGGGCTGCTCACCTCGCTTTATGCTCTACTTTCACCATTTCCCAGCCAACTGAAACTCAAACTCTCCCAAGTGGCCGGCCAACAATGGCGAACCAAAAAAAAAAAAACAAACAGAAAATGGTTGTCAGACATTAGCGGATTTTTCGTTGGCAAATTTCTATATTTTTTGTTCGCTCTCGAAAACTGGGATTGGTTATAGAACTGGGAAAGTTGTCAGCGGGCTTAACGGCCACGTTTCGTAACTAACCCAAAAAAAAAAAGCCAGAAAGTTACTGAACAAGTTTTGCGGGGATTATATTTCGAGTTTGCTTTCGGATTTTCATGGGGGCTTTTGCCAACTTTCGGCTCGTTATGTAAAGATTAATTGCTATATTCCCTGATTATTCGAGGGGATTTTCTTATTTCTCCAAAATGGGATGTGTGAATGGCTTTATTTATATCTCTAATATCTAATATAGCCTTTATTTTAAATTGTATTTCCCGTGAGCTCTTTAAATTTGTGCCCAACTTCGGCACATATGTTTGTGGCTTGTGCCAGCAGCAGTGTTTTCCGCCCAGCTTTCCACACAGCTTGTCTCGTTTTCCTCGCCTGTTTTTTCTGTGTGTTTTTCCTGCACTGAGTGCGCCCAACACTTTAGCCACTTTTCAATGGAGGCGGCGTCGGCCCAAAAGATTTGCCCTCCTCTCACCCACGCTCTCGTGGAAAACTCGTACATTTTCCACAAACATTTGGCAAATTGTTATAGAAAAAGCCCCACACACACAGAGACACACACGCTGGGGAATACACAGTGGCATGTGTGTGTGTGTGAGTGCGGATAAATTTGGTTGCGAAACTCGACTACAACATATGTTAACGACGCATTTGCCTTTGGATGTCTGCAGGATGTGCTGGTCCTGCGTCCTACACCCTGGGCTGACAAAAAAAAACCGAGCACTCATGGCGTCTAAAATATATATTTAGTTGGCAAATTTAGCGGATTTTTTTAATATAAAATATAAATCTAATATAAGTGTATATCAAATGAAAATGTACTTATTTTTTTCTATTAATTTCAAAGTAGTTTACTCCCCAAGTAAAGGGTAAATATTATAGGGTATATATTAGAAGTGTCTCGATCTTGGTTATTGTTGTTTTTCCTATGCACATCCAGCACGTGCCGAGTGACACACACACACAGACTAGACTGACTGTAAATTCGCATTACATCAAGAGGAAGCCATGCGAACTCGGCCAAAATTGAAAGGATCTCGGAGGGCTGAAGAAGAAGACTTGACTAGCTGAGATAGATTTGTGGCGGGCAAGCACAGAGCAGAGCCCCCACTTCCTCTCTGGCCAGCGAATGACAACGGCAATTACTTGCTAAATTACTCCTGGCCTGGCTTAATATATTTCCAGTCTCCGAGTGCAGGCGCTGACGATTTGCATGCCACAGGCACAGCTTGAGAGGCACTTGTGGGGAAGAGCTCATTTCTGCTTGGAAAAAACCAGCGAGTTCTTGGCCAGCACCCGCAGCGAGCCACTTTTTATGCCATCATCTTGGCGGTGGTAAATGAACTTAGAAATCTCCCAAGATTAAAACTTTATACTTTAATTTTATATGCGGCTGGCCTGGGTCAGTAAATATTAAAATCTTGCCAAGAACTTGATAAAAACTAGAGTTAGTTTTAAGGCATTGATATTTCTACAAAGGAGACACTCCTCTATAATATTTTGACAGCTATTCGTAAGGTATCTTAACCTTAACTTAAGAGGAACTCCTCGACTTAGGCTTAACTTAACTTGAAAGAAACTCCTCGAGTTAGGCTTACTCCGGAGTAAACTTTAACGTAAAAGGAACTCCTGAAGTCAGGAGCCGTAGCCGTAGCTCCAATCGATGTGGCTTTGTGTGCGTATACTTGTTTTCCCATCTATATCACGCATTCAACGCTGACACGGTCGCCCTTTTTTTCGGTGGGGGAGGAGCGACGGCTATTTGCATATTTTGCAGTTGCTCGGCATAACGGCAAAGGTAATGGCAGCTGCGGTGGGCCAAGGGCAACTTTAACTGTAAGCGTAATGCCGCCGGTAATGGCGCCTAGAGCTTTGCCATGTAAATGCGTGCCATTTGAAATAACGAACTGCATTCCACACGCACCCAGCTCCAAATAGCGATATATATTTATTTAAATACGCGAAACATTCACCTGTCCTCGGAGCCACAGCTGGGTCGTTGAACCGTCGCTGTGGCGTGGTTTTATTCGAATCAGCATTTTCCACTTCATTTCCGGCGCAAGGTGAAGCGGATGCGGGATGGCCGCCATTTTACGGCTTAGCCGGTGGCATTCAAATTGAATTGGTAATAACAAAATACCAACAAAAAAAGAAAGGAGGAAACAGAAAGGGAGGAGCAGCAGGAACAGCTGCAGCAGCTGCTTAAATAATACAATTCTATTTGAATGATTCATTTTCCGGGTGGAGGGAAACCTGCAATGGCAGCGAATTCATTACTGCAGCGAACGTGTATCCCCTTGGGCTTGAATCTAAACTGGTTTAAGGATAGATCTTTGTGAGATTCTGCTCTGGTATTAATCATATTATACCTTCAGTCTAAAATAAACCTCGAACTATTGCCGCAAATGAGTAACTTCAGCCTTGGGGCTTAGGCCTGGCAGGGAATTGGCTTCTCAAAGTGGCTCCTCAACTGCCAGTCTCTAGTTTTCAGAGCATGTAGACACTCTCCGAAATTAATCAGTTAATGCCGCATAATCTGAGGACATGGCCACCGAAGAACATTTTACACACACACACAGCAAGGGAGAGAGTCAGAGACGTGTCCCATAGCTAAGAAGCTTCTTACTTCAGGCTTCAGGGGGGAATTTCTGGGGAATTTCAGCTGTGAAGTGTGCGGATGTCATCGTCCCAATAGAGCTGCCACCTCGGAATCGCATGAATTCTCGATTCAGATTGAGATTCCGGCTGTGGCACTGGTTTTTTCTTTTTTTTTATTTGTTGTAACCCCCCCATTTCCCTTTTCCCTTTAGTACCCTGGCTTCTGGGAGGCCTGTCATGTCGAGGCAGACATCTAATCCTTTTTATGTGCCCCAGACACGCAAGGTGCCCCCGTTGCTGCCCCAGCCATTCCCGGAGTGGTGCTGCCAATTTGTGTGTGGCGGCTTATCACTTATCTAGGCGGCTTTTCCGCGAGCACAGTTTTCCGTTAGCGAGAGGGGGGAAAGGAGGAGGCCAGCTTTTCCCCCATTAAAGTGGAGAGCGGGGCAGCGATGCGTGCAGAGTGGCCGGCAAAAAGTTTCTCTTCTAGGATGCGCCCCAGGTCCTGGTCCAAGTTTCGGTGCGGAATCGTTGGGAAATCCTCCTTGGCCAGAGGCCAGTCGGTCAGTCAGCCAGCCATTGTTGTGGATGATGCCTTTTTATTTTAATTCCCAAATCGAAAAAGTTTTCGCTTTGGCGATTACGGCTGGGGAAAACTCTAAACGCTTTAAGCGATGATGCTGCTGCCATGGAAAATCCGGGGGCAAAGCGTATGTGAACTACTAATTCAACATGTCTGGGAAGTTTCCTTTTGGCCGCCTTATCTCGGAAAAGCTGGAAAAGCGGCCGCCAAGTCGTATCCCCTAAACGATGGCAAATGATTAAGTCTACAAGTTGGCGTGAAACGAACTCGACCGAAAGTGACATTATGTTTGTACATTCCCCCAACATTTTCATTTATTATTATTTCGGTGAATTAATTATGTGACTTTTAGTCTTCCTGCCCCCCTCGATATAGCCGCTGGCTGTGAAATTTATTCATTGCAGTCAGAGGCGGGAATACAAAAAAAAAAAAGAAAGAAAGAAAAGAAAAGAAAAGTTAAAGAGCAGGCAAGACCAGCCGCAGAGAAAACAAGGAGATGCCAAGGAAAACAAACATTACAAAAAAAAAAAAATTGAAAGCCCAGAGACACAAGAGAGCGAGATAGAGTCGCCTAAATGGAAAATGGAAAATTACTTAAGCCATTCGAAGGCACGCACACACACAAGCACACACACATTCCCCTAGCCGCCTGAGGCTCAATCCTGCCCCGCCCCCATTTTCCCACGCTTAAGGGGCATTTGTCGTTCTTTTTTTTTTGCCCTGGTAAAAAGTACAATTAAGTTCATCTACAAAAGCCACCGTGCCCCCTCTCCGAACGCTCCTTGTGCCCGACATCGTTCTATTTGATCGACTTTTCTTCTTGGCTTCTCTGGTTTCGGTTTCCTTTATTTTTTTTTTTTCTGTGTCATTGCTGTGGGCTTTGGGAAAACAAGTTCTGTAAACGGAAAGTGGGCGTGGCCTGTGGCAAATGTGCAAAATGGTGCGAAAATGCCATCGAAATGCTGTGGCACTGCAGCTCGCTTCTGCAGCTGCCTTGCAGCTTACATAGTTTTTACAATGGAGAAGCGAAAGGAAAAATGGCAAATAAAATGGCTAAAGGTTTCATTAATTATTTGAGAGCTTACAAACTTGGTTTTTTAGAAAGTAAAACAATAGTAATAGATCCCGAAATAATAGTAGTTCTTAGAAAAAGAGCAAGGATTCCTCCGGGATCCATCTGATCTCCTCCGGTAAAAAACTGTCGACTCTACCATCAATTACACAACGCTCTGCCCCAAGCTAATGCTCCATTGAAGCTCGGCTCTCTTTGTGTCGAACACACACACACACTATGTATATGTATATTGGAAATTCATTTGGGACCCGCAGAGATGTCCTTGGGGCCTGGCCAAAGAAAGACAGAGAGAGAGAGAGAGCGAAGGAGGCGGAAGCCGAGGCATTTTAATGGCAGTTTTAGTTCCACTAATCGCTTTATGATGATGACTTGACCATGCATAAGTGTGGGCGCGTGCAAGCGAGTGTACGTGTGTACACGTAGAGAAAAAAGCAGCTGCATTTATATCCCATAAAAGTTGGACTAAATTATAGTTTATAGACTGTATAATATTGGGCAAATAGCCAAATATAAACCTTAACTATTATAACAAAGTTCTTGATATATCTTAGACCTCGTTTAGGTTTTCCCCAGTGCAGTCGGGTGTGTGCAGGTCCCGTGTACGTGTGGGTGTTGTTTGCAAGTGAGATTCGCATCTGCGTTGTCCTAGTTAAAGTTTTCCATCATCGTCTTCTCGCCTTGCTCTCCTTTTCCTTGCCGCCCCGCTCACGTAGTAATGGATCAAAGATGGCGGCTAATGTCTGTCTGTATGCCAAGGGGAAGAGGCGGAACAGCGGCAATGGAAAACAGATCAGAATCAGAGCGTGTGTCAAAAGAAAAGCTAAGCCGAAACACACCATAATTAGAGAGAGAGAGAGCCCGGGAGAGCCGGCGGGCAATCGATATGCAACACCTAACTTAATTAAACGGAAGCCATCGCCATCTGGCAACTCCAGTGGAGTGCCTTTAATTTGGACAGCCTAATCGCAGTTGAAATGGAGTTTTGGCAAAACGAGAAGCCACTCTAGTCTAGGCGTTGACAGATTGGGTTAATTTCGAGGGGATTACAGGTAAATTTACCTTAATCCCAAGGCTAAAGCAACCTGATTAGGCGAATTTCAGACTCTGCGGCATACTGGCAAATCATGAAATGAGTTATTTAACTTATCAAAAAATATTCTACCTGGAATATAATGCGGTTGCCTTTGCTCACGAAATTCAATTGCGGAAATTGCTTTTCCGCTACGCGTTTCCCTTAGCCAAAAACGGTTTATGGATATGTGAATTTCCATGGATTGCCTTGAAAAATGCAAAACTTGTGAATGCAATTGGCATTTTGCGCAAACAAGCAAGCAAAGAACACTGCAAAAAAAATTACTATTACTACTATTACTACTTAAAACTATTACTTACACTATTACTACTATATATTAGGAAAAATGTTATTTAAAGGCTTACAAAGAGGAGATTGTTAGGGACTTGACTAAATTTTATTGCTTGCAAAACGGAACAATAAAAAATCCCAAATAGATTCGTTTTTCTCTGTGGAAAACGAGGAAAATGATGGTTGCGCTGACTGACAGCATGCGGCATGGAGTCGACTCGAGTGGCGTGGAATTTCCCAGCGGATTTCCCTTCGCCGAGCAGAGGGTAATTAAAAGGAGAGAAGGAGCCCAGAAGAAGCTAACGAGTTGCTCTGCGAGTTCGGCTGCGAGTTATTTCCGCTTTGGTTTAGCGACTGCAGCTGATGCGTTGTCCCTTTCCGTTTCATTCCATGCCGAACGTTCCTCTTCCGTTCCATTCGGCTGTTCCCCAGACACTGTCCGCGACATTCGGTTTCGCGTTGATTGCCAGCCAACAATCAATGGCAACTCGATTATTCCGTTTGGTGATTTTCCTTTCCGATCCGCCTTTAATCCGCGGCAAAATAGCTGGAACTAATTTAATTATTCATTCAATTGTGTTCAAACTGCATTGTATTGGCATTATTGATGAGGGAGAGCCCGGAGAGGCAACGATTTGCAATCTAAAATAAATACATTTGCAGTGTCAGTCATGTACATAAATTAAGTCATTTGGAGCCACCACAGCATAAAGATACACAATTTACAGGCATATCCATTATATTTAATTCGAGTTCACAGCTTAGGCTTTAATTATTTCTAGGTGAGAGAGAATAAACCGGATTAATTGGATTTATGTCGATTGCGAATGCATTTTAATTGCTTTTTGCCACCTCAATTGAGCATTTAGACACATATTTTGTGATTATTGGTTTAAATTCGAGCTGCTAATCCGATTTAGTAGGTTCCCTTTCCCCCTAGCCGAAAGTAAACCCCACATAAATGGCATTAGGCATGTAGAACATGCTGCTAAACGAATGAATGAGTTCTCTTGGCTTTTCCCCTTTTTTGGAAAACAGAGACAACCGCGACCCCTGAACCCTGGGCCCATACTTCTTCTTGGGCTTATGTGGGTCAATGTGGCCATGACGGCCAAGCACAAAATGTGGAAAATAGCTGGAAAAAAAAGAAATGGAAAACAGAAAACCAGAAAAATAGATGGCGAAAGTTCGGGCGAGTTGTACGGATTGGGAATGCGCAAAATAAAACCATTAAAAAGGGGGGCCAGCATAAACATGACATAAACATGCGGAATGCCCTGTTATTAGTTGGCTTCTGAGATCACGATGGCCACAAAAGTTGCCAAAAGATAAGATACCCACAGTTCCCAGAGAAGTGATTATAAAAAGGCAGCAGTCTTTAGCAATTTGGAGCTCAAAATATGTGGGTTTTAGTAACTAGACAAACTTCAAACTTCTCAGCTAAGAAGGATGCCTTTCGAAGAAATAATTGGTAAATATATAGGAATACGTATTCAATAAGAAATAAAAAGATACAGGAAGTATTATTCATTCTTAACTCTATGCTTCAGGGGAGGCTACAATATAGAAAGCATAAAGTTTATACCCAATTCCATTTTCTTTTGCCAAACAATCTGCTGTTGACTTTGTTATCTCCCCAAAAGTTTCATTTTCAAACAAAAAACAAACAATTAAATTAGCAGAATCATGTATTTTATCAATAATTCAGGCAATCAATACGAAAATAAACAATCGCTTTTTTTGGCTGAACGAATCGTGAATCCCCAGGAAGCACAAATCAAACAAGGAACGTTCTCGGAATAACTAAAAAGAATCATAACCGATTTGAATATTGGATGCCGGCTGGGCAAATAAACAAACAGTTTGCCTTGCCAAACCTTTTAGCAAATCGAAATCGAAATCGAAAGCAAAATCGAAATCGCTCAGACAAATGAAAGTTTGCCCCTTTTGTTTGATTCCCAAAGCGGAAGCATTTTGGCCAATTTTTTTCCCTTATTTTTGTGTCCCAAAGTTTGGCCATTAGGCACGAAGTTGGTCCAAGCGAATGAAGGCAACTGAACAGAAGCAGCCTTGTCCTAATTTACTCTCACTCAGCCAAGGAGCAGAACTTTCCAATTGCACTTTAATTTGCTGCAGCCAAGAGGGGACCGCAAAATGGGGGAAAAGGGAAATGGAGATGCGTTCGAGTTGTTCTACATTTTTCTTAAGAGATAACCGCGGCCGGAAGTACTTGAAAGTTGTGTAAAAAACAATTACCATTAAGTAGCTCGTTAAAATTATATGGAAAAGATAATGTAGAATATTTCTCGAGTATTACTTTATTTTGTATTAATTCGCAATGTTTCTCTTCCTTCCAGCCGAGCAGCTCCAGCAATGCCGGACTGGCGAGTCACGCCTGCTAACTGAGGGGAAACTCCTTTCTCCTGGGAAAACGCGCGGGAAACTCTTTCGCGCTTTCCCTCTCTCTCTCGCTCTCTCTCTCTGTCTGAAGGATGGACAACCTTTCGGTTTCGGCCGCTGGGCCTGGTTTAGCCTCGACCTCCGCCGGCTACGAGCTTAACTCCGGCTATCCGTCTGACATATCCGCCACGGAGGTGCTGTACCAGTGGAGTGCCAATGCTGTGTCCGCCTCCGCCGCCGTCGCTGCCTCTGCATCGGCCGCCTCCCGCCTCGCCCCCTCCGCCAGTCCAGCGGGTCTGCCGCCGGATATTGGCGTCGGTGGCGATCCGCCGGGAATGCTGCACCTGCTGCATCCCGCCGCCGATGTCGCCAACGAGACGACACGCTTCAGCCTCCTCGACTACGGCATGGGCATGAACATGAACATGAACATGAACCTAAATAGCACCGAAAGCTACGACGACTACTCCTCGTACCAGCAGTCGATGGGCGAGGGGCGTGGCTGCCGGCAAATGGAGGGTAACATGAGCTACTGGAATCTCACCTGCGACTCGCCCTTGGACTATGCGATGCCGCTGTACGGCTACTGTATGCCCTTCCTCATGATCATCACCATCATCTCGAATACGCTGATTGTCCTGGTTTTGAGCAAGAAGAGCATGGCCACACCCACCAACTTTGTGCTGATGGGTGAGTACCCCCTAAGCAGCGTTGCAGGTTCGGTTCGTGCAACATGCAAGACGAGCGATTACAAAATAATCCGGAAATAATTCAAGGACATAAACGAACGAACAGGCATTTCCTTGACATTCGCCACTGTTCTCGGGAGGGGGATTGGGCCCATTCAAACGCCGCCTTTATGATTATTATTTATTTTGATGCCATGTCTCGGCACGTCGCCCCTTTTTGGCGCTTAATGTGCCACACACACAATGTTAAATCAGGCAGAAGTTTTGTGAGATTTCAAAATAGCTGGCAATGTGCGGCATGCGTGCTTCCCCAAGGCCCCCTCGCCATCCACACAGATGTATGTACATACATATATATCTCCGATCCCTGGGCGACCCTCCCACATCGCGTAATGCTGAGATATTCTAATAGCCTGTGTAATGCTAATGGCCGCCGACTGCCGATGTCGGGGAGGAAGTGACTCCGCCTGGTTACGCGGAATTTTCATGTTGATTTATGAAAAAGATCCGCTGCTTCGAGGAGGAAATCCCTTGGAAACATTCAATATATAAATTCGCGTTGCCGGCTTCGACTTTAAATTATTCCTTTGGCGCGACGGCACTGTCAATGGGTTAAGTGCCACACCCCGAACGACCTCAGGAACACCTACCCCTCGCCGCCAAAAACGGGTGTCAAGCGCAGGCCAAGGCTAATCGCAAATCGTAGCAAAATGACAGAGGACTCGGAGTCCTGCAGCAGCAGCAGCAGGCAACCGCAACAGGGGCCAAAACCACTCGAGAGCAGAGCGAAATATGCACTGACAAAAAATTGTAGAAAATTTGAGATAGTTTCGTAAATTTCAGGGAATTTAAAGGATACTCCACTAAGAAAACTTAACCGAAGCAGGCACTAATCCTTGAGCCCTAAGTCCGGGCTTGTTCTTCACTTGATTTCTTTTATGAAACTCACATGTTGTATCCTTTAGGTTCTCTGAAGTTTTCCCTGTGTAAAACAACAGGAGTGTGCAGACAGCGGGACAGACTGTCCGTCCAATGAGTGCACAAAGGTCAGGTCATCGGGGTGTGTAGTCAGTCACTTAAGCACATTCGCTCGGTTCAAATGTCACTGGGCCAGAAACAGGCAGAAAGGGGACAACCGCCACAGAGACCCAAAGATGAATCCGCAATGGACAGAAGTCGATTAGTTGATAAGGATGTGAACATGGCTTTCTGACTTTCTAAGCCGCCCCGAAATTGTAGACAAACCTCTACTAAACTTAGCCAACATTTTGTTGATATTGCACAAAGCACTTAAATATTTAATAAGATGAGACAGCTCCTCATTAGATTCCGGTCAATGTTTGTCCACAAATAAGCCCTTGGTAGCCCAAACATGAAGCTCTGAGCAAAGGTTAGCAGAATCAACACCAGTTTACCTCATTTCCCATGCCGCAGGAAACCCAAATAATTGATTATCGGCCAGCGAATCGATTATGAGGCCTGAAATCGGATTACGGACAGGCATCATTGGCAGCAAACACAACTTGAATAGCATTGAAAATCGGACAGATTTGCATAACCATTAACATAATTTCTAATTTGAACTGTCCGTCTCTTTGCAGGCATGGCTATATGCGATATGCTGACGGTTATATTTCCGGCACCGGGCCTCTGGTATATGTACACATTCGGCAATCATTATAAGCCCCTGCATCCGGTCTCCATGTGTCTGGCCTACAGTATTTTCAATGAGGTAAGTCAACACAAAAGCCGCTCTACACTGCGAATAATGTCGAAGTACTTGGTAAATCTTTAATAGCAGCAGGGAATGCTGACAGAGTTTTACACTTTGTTTGTTTGCTTTTCTCCGAAAACTGCAAATATTTCTTGGGAATCTGAATTAATATTTTAAAAAGGCAACAAGGATTTCCTTCAATTATTTGCGGAATTTGCCAACTTTTTTCGTTTCGGGAAATTCATTTATGTTGCCAGAGTTGAGGACTCGCCCTGTGTCTTGCTTTCTTGCCACAAACTAATTGCCAAGGCTGGCCAAGGCAGTGGCTTGGGCGGGGGGCGGAAAACTGTTTATTTTGGCTTCTGGCCACGTTTCCAGCCACGTTTTCATTTCCCGCTTCCCCGAAAGACACGACGCTCATTGACCTAAATAAAATGCTTGGCTGGAACCGGGGGAAAACTCCCCTGTGGCCTTCTCTCCTTTGTCTCCTCAGTCTGATGTATGATGCTTTGTTTTGGCTCCCGTCGCGTTATCGTTATCGTTATCGCATTTGATGCCACGTTACACTCGCGCTCACAGTACAGCCCATTTTCCCAGATTTTCCCTTTGTGAGTATCATTTATGTCAGCATAATGAAAGAATGGCAGGCGCTGCTAGTGCCACTTGCCTCTTGCCACCTGCTTCGAGTTCGCAGGCGAAAGGAGGAGGAGTCGCAGCCGGATCCGGCCATTCATTCAGCCATTCACAACACTTATTCATTCGAGAGCGTTTTTCCACCATTACCATGCAAACTCCAGCCCGGGCTTTTCCTGCTCACCCGCTACCCCACTCACCCGCTCCCCCTTTGCACGTTTGCCTTGATTAATCAACATTTTCAATTTATGGCACTCGAAGGGCGCAGATCGGGGTGGCAAAAGCAAAACTGTTTACTCACTTCAACGGAGTAGTGTCAAGCTGATAAAGCTGCCCCCGCCTTTCGGGGGCACCGTCAGGCAGGCATAGTGGGTTGGCTGCCCGACGAACTCAACCCATTTTCCTGGCACTTTCCATTAGGAATTACATTTTTAAATGCTCAGAAATTGCTCAGGAGGAAAACTAGAGTCGAGAGATAACTGCAAGCATAATTATTTGCTAGGTTTACCCTTTAAAAATCCCCTGTAATTTCCATACCTTAATTATTATCCTTTTACTCGAAAGAGTCTCTCAGGCTTACCCCAAAGCCACTTTCCCTCCGATTTCGCCCCACTGTGCCGGCGTTGTGTTGTGGCTGCCGTGCTGCTACGTGCTGTTAGTGGACTCTCTGGGGATTTGTACAAGCTAAATTCCATGCTGGGCTGAAGGTCTGTCCTGGAGGTTTAGATGGAACCAGGATCCTGGGCTGGCAGTGGGATGGCTTGTGCCCGAAATTGACTGGGTGGAAAATGCGGTAACGGGTGGGCAGGGAGGTGGCTGGAGATCCTTTGACTATCTCTGCGTATGACTGCCATAAAATTCAACTCACATCCTGTGGAGCGGCGTTTCGGTAATAACCGCCAGGCGGCCATTGCAGCAGCCTCAAAGTTGAAGATTTCGTTCGTTTCATTTCTTTGGAATTTATATATATGCTCCGGCAGCACGTTCCGTTCCCTCCGTTTGCAGACCGACTTAGCCGACTTACTATGGCGCATAATGGCCATGTTAATGTAACCAGGGGCGGGGGCCGGGTGTCAGTGGGTAAGGGGTATTAACCATTTCATTGTAAAGTATCCCAGTATGCAGTATCCCGGCCGTGTCCATGTGCCGTGTAATTGCAGTACAGCCAGCCAGCCAGGCAGCACAGCGCAGACACATAAACCGGATTAGGCCACAGATTGTGCATTATACGGGGCAGCATGGCCAAAGCCCGATGTCAAACACACATCTGCCGAAAGCCATCTCCAAGCTCCACCCACACAGCCTGTACAACCCATCCGGAGTGCCTCCGCCTGTCTGCCGCAGGAGCCGCACTCATTACGGTCTATAAATGGAGCCGACACCTGTCCGGGTTCCAGCTTTCAGCTGGAGGAGCCTTCAAATGGCCATTTAACACGGTGAAAAAAATAAAAATAAATATGAGGGAAATTAACAGAAAAGAAAGCGTGTGCAGTTTCAGAAAAATATAAAAATATATTAACATATATATTAAAATAGCATTCAGATAAACCTTTTTAAATGCCAAATAGCTTAGCCTTTTTCCCTAGTTTTATGATTTTTTTCAATTTAAAAATTGGAGTAGGATTTATTACTATATTGTCCCAATAGTAATCCCATTCTAACCAGATGGGCATCTCTGCCTTTTTTTAACAGGCCTCTCTTTGATCGCCTGGTGCGAAATAAAGTTAATACGAAGCCCTTGTTTCTGCCAGTGTATTCAATGCCAGCTGCCAGACTCACGACTCGAAGCTAATGCAGTTGAAGACCACAAATCTGATTTGGCAGACAGGTTAAGAAATGACTTCTCAGGGGCTTTTATATAAAAAAATAAGAGATATTTTATATTAATATATACTATCTATGTAGTCCCCGCAATCTAGAATATATATCTAATTCAATTTGCGGAGTTCCAGGAGTTATTTGCCCAGAAAACATTTGTGGAACTGCCCTGTCAGAGACTCATTCAAAGGAATTAAATAGAGGTATTTAGGAAATCATGATGGCTTTAAGGAAACTAAAGTTAAGTCGTAAAAGTAAACTTTGAAATTAGTATAAAAATGTAACATAATTCAAATCATAAAGGTACCTTTTTAAAGTCACGAAAGAATAATATTAAAGGTTAAGGTCCTGTTTAAAAATATTACCTGGCAATAGATTGTGAGTTATCTATTGCCAGGTAATTTTTGCCATATTCCTGATATCCTTTAAGGCCTTATTTTTGGCCTCACCAACTCGATGTCTTTAATACTGACACCGAGCATGTAGAGTAAGTATGTGCAAGTGGTTTGGAACATTTTCACTTATTTTACAACCCCGAAAGTATGCTGAAAGTCACACAACGCCGCCCAGCAACGATTGCTGCTGCTGGTGCTCCTGCTCAGGATAATCCCAAAGACAAACCACAGCCGAGGGCCCACATTCCCCCGAATATATAGTATATATTTGACTAACGATTTCAATTTTTTTCTTTCCCTTTGCTTGCAGATTATGCCAGCCATGTGCCACACCATCTCCGTTTGGCTAACTCTGGCCCTCGCCGTGCAAAGGTAAATATGCAATTAGGCCAATAAAAGTGAGCCCGGCTCACACGCCTTTCCTCGGTTGGTTGAGATGTAACTGAATGGAGTGACTGCCAGACTGCCAGACTGACTAACTGACTAACTGACTGGCAGAGTGACTTCCCGACTGACTCGTTGACTTGTCAATGGTGGCAATAAATCAGTTTTTGTGGTAAAAATAAAAATGTCAATGCCATCGCTTGCCTGGGGCATGGAAATCGAGGCGACGAGGTGTAGGAACAAACAAATGGGCTCACCTTCGCGCAGTCAACGCTGCGTATGAGTGATGCGTATGAGCGATGCGTATGAGCGATGCGAGTTATTCCTCTGGCAGACAGCAAGACAATCAATCGATTGATAAGACATTCCACACACCAACACCAGCGGAACGCTCTTTAAACTCAAATTGTGCCCGCCACTAAAGCCATAAATAATGCCCACTAATGCACAGGACAGCCTGTAAATATTTTATGGAACAAAGGGAAAAACAATAAACTAATTTCAAATAGGCAACATAAATTTCACGGACCAAGCAGGGGGGGAAAAAAAAATAATATATATACATATATTGGTAGGGTGGCCTGGAAGCCACTTGAAAATCGGCTTGGCCAACGCATTGTTCTATTAACTCATGTGTGGCATCATAAATTTTACAGCTTTGCAAATAAATTTTCCCGAGTGGAGGAGGCAGCAGCAAAAAAAGAAAAAAGAAAACGTTGCTATGAGAATAGTCATAAATATTTGCGCCATTATGCGACTTTGGGCTCGCTTTCAAGTGGTTTTGAGCGGTTTTTTTTGGGTGACTTTCTGGGGGCTGGCCGTGATGGAAGCTGCACCACCAAATAGCTAAATAATGTATATAGGAGGGAACTCAGCACGGGGAAGGGGAAATGGGGAACGGGGTATTCCTCTCGCTCTCTAAAATGCGTTGAAAATTGCCCGAGGACAAATAGCGCGATAAAAACATTCAGCGTTTATTGTTATTATTTTGTTGTTGCTGCTGCCGCCGCCGTCGTTGTCAACTTATTGTATTTCAAGTGTTTTTATGGCCCCTCCTATTAAGGGGAAGGGGTGGTGCAAGGGGGGGTGGAATGAGTGGACAGGGAAGTGGGCGTGGAAGTGGGTCGCATAATGCCTTCAATGAACTGCCTGAGTGAGTGACGACGAAGCTCTCCATAAAAAATTTCATAATACAAAAAAGATATTAGAAACAAAGTCAGCCCACATATACATCAAAATAAAATGTATAAAAACGTAGGTAGAGCATTGGCACACTTTCCCAGTGGGTCCAAAAGCCCACTCGAGGCCACTATGAATATTTAATGTCTTCCTTATTAGTTGTGTGATTGAAATCAGTTTCGGGGTCTCCGTTAATATTAATAAGGCCGGAAATAGCGGAGCTGGACCCAAAATGGAGCCTAACTTAGAATAATTCAGCCGGAATATATATTCGAATATTATTTCGAGGTGCCTTTAAAAAAACACTTCGTTAACAAAGTAATTCCACTAAAAGGACCCCTTTGTGCTCACCCCTTTTGTGAAATCCTTTCCATTTACATAACTTGTCCATCCAGATGGTAAAGCCTCATAGATGGTATCCTTCAGAATCTCTACTTGATTGATTTATTGTCTCGTTTATTTTTGCTAAGACGTGTTGAGGTTTGAGGGTTACTTTTAGCAGGGATTTCCTTTTTTTTTGGGGGGGCGAGGGAGTCCTTTTAGGACAAATTAACTAAATTGTTTAAAATGACAAGAGGGGAGAGAGCGAAACATAAGCTCATCCCAATGTTATTCATTTATTAATATCAATTCCATTTAAGGGCTAAATGGCTGGCAATCGTTTCTCGTCCTTGCTGGAGCCAGGAACCTTTTGTTTCTCGCTCTCCTTGCTGCTGCTGCTGTTCTTGTTGTTGCTGCCTTCAACTTTAATGAAATCCCCGCTTGACAAAGGTTCAATGAAAGATTGATTGAAAAACATTTTCAAGTGCCAGAACGGCGGTGGGCGTGGCCATAATTATGCGCATAAATTAGGCCATCAGGCGTAGGTCCTTGAAGGCAGGCCAGCATCAAAGGTCGTCGTACGCATCGAAAATTGGCCCAAGCTGATTTTGTTTTTTTGTTGTTCTTCGAACTATAAGTCGCCGGCAAACTTTTGCGCCAGAGAAATCTCCACAGGAAACGAAAGGAATTATTATTATGATTTCTCCGAAAGGAGGTCGACCGGGGAGGGGCAGAGAGGCGGAGAAACCCCCTGACAAATTACTCAAATTATGAAATTATAAAGCGCCAACTTGATTAGCTTTTCCTTGGCCTTTGATTGCCTCTTGGCACCGTCTCCTTTCGCGGAATTCAATCCAGCCAAAAGGGAGAGAGCGAGAGAGACAGGGGGGAAGGCTGCTTCAAATTGGGATTTGGCAAATTCGTTGTCACCACATTGCGATCGTAAATTCTCACCTGGGGGAAATTGGTTTATCTCCGCCGGTCCCCGACTACGGCCATAAAATAAAATTATATTAGGCAAATGCGCTTAGGCTCGTTACAGCTGGTTGGGAGGGGACTTAAGGTCCTGGCAGGAGCTCAAAGCAGGAGCTACCTTTGAATAAAAACCCATTACAGATAAAGTCCATTTTGGGGTTTAATGTTCATGGGTATTTCCTTGGCAATTCCAAATCAAAAACACTGATCGCCTGTACGATTCCCCCCCTGGAAAAAGGCAAATAATATCCACATTACAATAAATGTAAGTATTTAAATATTTAAATATATGTTTGCAGGTACATCTACGTGTGCCACGCTCCCATGGCCAGGACCTGGTGCACAATGCCCCGCGTGAAGCGGTGCACAGCCTATATCGCCCTGCTGGCATTCTTGCACCAGCTGCCCCGCTTCTTCGACCGAACGTACATGCCCATGGAGATCGAGTGGAACGGTGTGGAGACGGAGGTGTGCCACCTGGAGACATCGCTGTGGGTGCACGAGTATATTGGTGTGGACCTATACTACACCAGCTACTACCTGTTCCGTGTCCTGTTCGTGCACCTGCTGCCGTGCATCCTTCTGGTGACCCTGAACATTCTGCTGTTTGCCGCAATGCGGCAGGCCCAGGAGCGACGCAAGCTGCTCTTCCGCGAGAACCGGAAGAAGGAGTGCAAGAAGCTGAGGGAATCCAACTGCACCACCCTGATGCTGATCGTGGTCGTCTCGGTGTTCCTGCTGGCGGAGATACCCATTGCCGTGGTCACCGTAATGCATATTGTCAGCTCGCTAATCATCGAGTTCCTGGACTATGGCATAGCCAACATTTGCATTCTGCTGACGAACTTCTTCCTGGTGGTCAGCTATCCGATTAACTTTGGCATCTACTGCGGCATGTCGCGGCAGTTTCGCGAGACGTTCAAGGAGATCTTTTTGGGCCGGCTGGTGACCAAGAAGGACAGCTCCACCAAGTATTCGATTGTGAATGGTGCCCGCACCTGCACCAATACCAACGAGACGGTCCTCTAGTAATTGGTGCTGTTGGTGCCGCGGCGTGGCAGTAGCGACCACCGGCGCACCACCTGCACCACCTGCACCACCACCACCACTACCACGGTAGCCACCGGTGGTGGTGGCACTCTTACCATCGCCAGTGGTGGAGGCAGCGGGCCGCAGCACCAGCAGCGACGTGTCAGCACTATGGACATCATTGCCGAGGAGAGGAACGTCTAAGTCTTGGAGTCTATAACATGCAGTCCCTTTTCCAAATCCTTTTTGGGACTTGGTGGCATCAGAAAGGCGAAGGGAATGGGCCACCTAACCTGACAAAAGGGACTTCGAAAACAGGGCTGAGTCATAAGGTTTCAAGAGGGTTTAGTCTCCTTGGAAGTAGAAAAAAGGAAAGAAATCGAAACGATGAGAGAAGATAATAATAATACCGAGATAACCAAGGCATTCAGTCTGAATTCATGAACTAAAGCACAGTTACAAGAGCGGATAATACCAATAGCGAACTCTATATACACACGAGTTCCGTCTGCGTGTCTGCTTGTGTTTCTTTTTTTGTTGTATGTTGATGTCTCCATAAAATTATACTCCCACTAAATGTCGAGTTCTAGGATAATAAATGTACTTTTTTCCGGGGTTTACAGTGGCCGCAGGATCTGACATAAAAGTCCCGCGAAAGTGATTGGGTGGCGCGTAATTTAAAACAATAAAAAAACGTAGGTTAAGACCCCAAATACTTACAGGAAACTCAAGAGTTACAACTATCAGAATAGAGGGGAAAAAACCCCCAGAATTCAAGTAATCAATAACGCTAGACCTAAGACATTTACAGACCTTTGGAACAAGGCTTAAGTTTAAACTGAAAACCAAACAACTAATAATAATAAATGCGATTCTCTTTCGTGTAAAATATTTTTGTAATTCGTTCAACTAACGCGGATTTTGTTGAAGTGTAGCTAGACCTAGGATCCGGGCATTTAAATTCGTAAACCTTTCGAGCCCCAGCGTTTACCGATTTAAATGTGTGAATAAAAATAACTATAATAAATACACAAGTATATGCATACATATATATGTCATAACGAATTTCGAGTTGATGTCGGGAACTCCCCGGAGTTCTCTCACCTTTTTTTTTTTACTAGCCCTAAGGAACAGAATAAATAATATACAAAAATAAATTAATTGGGATTCAGTGTCTACGAAATAAGATACAATTACAATTGCAGTTTCCAGTTTGAATGTTTTAAGTGTCAGCAAAAACTACGACTAAAAAGCTAAACTATAGCCGATACACAACACACACACACACAAGCCCACAACTAATACAAATCTACAACTATTAATATTACTAAGAGTTGTCTGTCTGAATGGAATGTGTTAACTATTTATATATACAATATACTTAGTGACGACAGCGGTCGCATTCGGTTTCCGTTTTGATTTTGTATATAGTTCCATGGTGCATCCACAGTTACGAATAAATAAATAAACTAATTAAATGTCACACGGGCTGGCTGGCCTCTATTCCGTTTATTATTTTCCATTTCAGACGGGGGAAGTATATAATGAACCTTATCTGTGTAAAACAGGGGGATATCCCCTTGATGATTAGTTGTTGGAGAGGAAAATATATTAGTTTTATATTTTAGGAGAGTTCGCAAGATGTTTTTAATAATTTAATAAGCTTTCAATTCTTTTCCTTTTCTTGTTTTCAAACTCTCTCAAATCTTTTATACATTTATTTGTATTTATATATTATTAATGTATTTTTTTAATGCAAAAACAATGGCTAATACAGGCGGCATTGAAGCCATTTATGATACTTCTTTTTAAACGGGTTTTCGGGACATTCAAAGGCCGTTTGGAAGGGCTGAAAGGAGCCCACCGCCTCGTTGACCCTGCTGCGGTCGGTGCCATGATCGTCATCGTCCTGCGAACTATCCATATCCGAGCAGAAGAACTGGGCAAAGTTTAGGAAGAACTGCTGCTGCTGCTCTCGCTGCGTCGATCCCAGATCGATGGAGTTTCCAACCCACCGGCTTTCCCCTTCGGCGGCATCGAAGTAAGCCGAATAGGCCAACTCCAGGCCATTAAAGTCCGCCCACTTCTCCTCCAGCTGCTCCCCGCCGAAACGCCGTCGCAGGCACACGACCTGCTCCTGAAAGCGACTGAGGCCTTCGAGCTCCTTGGCCATATTCCTTTGCTCGCGGCCCCGAGAGTCTGTCGCAACGGCGTCGGGAGTGAAGCCGTGCGACAGCTCGTGGCCAAGTATGAAGCCCAGCGAGCTGTAGGTGAGCAGCTCCCACTGGTCGGGCGTGTAGACCGGTGGTCCCACCAGGGACAGCGGCACCACCAGCGTGTTCTTCTGCTGCATGTAGAAGGGCGAACCGAAGCTCCCGAAGCCATGGACCTGAACGGGCAGCGGATCTCCCGGTTTGACAGACGCCATACCGAGCAGCCAGGGAAGGAACAGTCTTTCGGCTGTGAGCAGATACTGCTCCGTGGAGTATAGCAGGGTGGCCAGGAGGTTGCCAAAGTAATCGGTGGCATTGAGGTTCAAGTCCCGGTAATGGCGCTCGATCCGCCGCTCCAGGGAATAAACCGATTTCCGTCTCGGCAGGACACTCAGGCGCAGGGTCATGTGCTCGAGTTTCGAGAGCATGAACCTAACACTGGTCCTGCTAAAGCCATTCCTATTGGCCCTCAGCTTCTGACCGAAGCGGTGCTTCAGGGTCTGGAAGATGCGCTGGAGCATGGGCTCCTCGGACAGGCGGGGCTGATCCTTCTCCAGCAGCCAGACCGAGGGATGGCTTAGCAGCTGGCGGCACTGTTCGGCGCATTCGCTGCGCTTCACATGCCACGGCTTGATCTCTCCCCTTCCTGCGGTCAACCGCAGTCTGAGCAGGATGTAGGCAATCAGGAAATTCGGCTCCTTGGCAGCAAGCAGCGCGGCAACACGCCGGATGTAGCTAATGCTGGGCGGAGATCTGCGCCAGGGTAGCATCCAGAAGGCGGGCGTGTGCTGCTTATCCACGAATAAGTCGGGTAACTCATCCTCGTCCTCGTGCACATCCTCCCGCATCATGTCGCCCTCCAGCTGGCTCAGGGCCCGCCAGAAGCCCTCCTTCTGCCGATGCCGCCATGGTAATTGCTGCCACAGTTGAACAAATTGCTGCCGGTTCAGGGGATCCCTGTTCGTCTCATTGCGATCCCATGCAGAATTGTTGCGGATAAGCAGCTGTAACCAGATATCTTTTATCTTGTCGCCGCTCATATCTACCAGCACCTCAAGGCGAAAGGCGGCGGTCAGGGCCACGGTCAGGTGGTCGTTGCCCAGCGTGCGACTCGAGACTAGCTGCTCGAGGAAAGCCACCACCTGAGGCATGTCCAGGCTGCGGCGACAAGAGGCGTAGTAGTCACGGGGCAGCTGCAGGAACCGGGCCTCCTTGCCAGAGCTCCTGGAGGCGATGGAGGAGGTTTTACGTTTAAGAAAAGTCACCTTATACACAGGCCTGAAACTCACTCTCTCTCCAGCAACGTGGCCAACCTCTCTTGGTAGTCATAGTCCAGCTGGTCCAGCACACTCGTGTACGTATCCGTTGCGTGGACATTCGACCAGTTGCCGCAGGCATGAGCATAAAAGTCCTTACAGGGACTCACATTCGGGTTCAGATTCCGTGTCACATAGTCTGGCAACAGTCCCCAGTCCTTGTGGCCCTTGGCCTCAGCCGGAAGTCTGGTGAGGATCAGTGCCAGCAGCAGGTGCAGATCGAAATGCATGGCTTGAGTTGCGCCACTAAACTGAATTGGAAATCGATTGGGAAATCGGTTACAGCCGGGGGTTATCTCTCCCAATCGAAGTCAGGCCGGGAAAGCCCTCGCCGCGACTCAGTCTTATCTCTGGAGACGAATCTGATCGGATTAGAGATTGCGGCGACCTCATTGCACTTTTTATATGTTGTTTTCCTTTTAAGTATTTGTCTACAGACTATATATCAATGAAATATATATAAGCTGACTCACTATGAATGATTTCTTTTAGTAGTTTAATCTAATATATTCCATATAGTTATGAGAAATTGGACTCCTTTCTCTGCTCAGCCTGCCTCCCAGTTTATGTGATTTCATAAAGTTGAAAGCTGCAAAACACTTTGCATTTTGCATTTGGAAAACTGCAAAACTTTTCGCACCGCACACATGCATAATGCAACTTTTCCTGGGGGGTGGAAATAGGCTTGCGACACTTTTCCATTCATATTTAATGCACTTTGACCCAAAGTGGGCTGCTCCGGCTGCTCGGCCTTGTTAAGTGCTCAAATATTTGGTGGAAAATCTGCACCTGCACTTGAGAGTTTTCATCAAGCTCGTGGGATTTCGGGTGAAACTTTCTTACGGGGATACCTGAAGGCATCCCCCCCCGGTGAGATGGCAATTTATAATACAAGCACACACCCACTGAAATAATGTGTGTGCGTGTGTGTGAGGAATTTACAATTTTAAGCCTTTGCCGGGACTTGGCCCCAAAGTGTAGGCATCGAAAAATGCCGCACAAGCCTCATTTATTTCACTCAAAATTGATTGACGCCTTCCACAAAAAAAACCAAAAAAAAAACGAAAGAAAAACACATATAGACCCACTGATGGACAGGAATAATGCTGCAGAGGTCTCTCCGTTAAGGGGATATTACTTTTAGACTTGGAAAACAATAAAAGAGCTAATGATTCTTGGAGATAATAAAGCCTAAGCCTTAATGTATTATTTGAAACAAAATTAAGGATTAAAATGCTTATATCAGACAAAATGATTTAGAAATAAAAATGTTTCTTAAGCGTTATAAAACTATTTCAAAAAGAAATGTTACAAAAGCGAAAGAGAAAAAAAGTATAAGAACAAAACTTATAAAAGGATTGTAATTGCTTATATTGTATTTATTTACCATTTTCAAGTCGCAAAGCAATAAGCAATATTTAAAGCTAAATGAAAAATAAAATCTTGAATGTAATCTCTTGTTAGCGAGGTCACACTGTATCGGCTACGTGTGTGTATTGGACCGTACATCAACACCGAGACAATGAGAGGGCAGCAGATAATCAATCAGAGAGCTGCTTATTGGCTTTTCAAAATGCGTCTAAACAAAATAAATAAAAGTCAAAGCGACAATGTGGCATGTTATACCCGCCAATAGCAGCCTCTGCTTTTGGCCAAAACACAACAACAACACCAACAACAACAACAACAAGACTAACTCACCAACAAGTCGAGTTCAATCCAATTCGGGCCCGAAAACATGGAGGCCTGCGCTGCTGCTGGTCCACTGGCCTGACCTAATGCCAATTTAATGCTGCGTGTGGCTTATGTCTGTCTATAGTCCTCGTTCGTCTCACCCCTCCTCCAAGGATATTCCTACCCCCACCCCAATGTATCCTGCCTGTTCGTGCATGTGTGTGCGATTGAGTAAGCTCTAGACATATATATATAGTATGTATATAGTATGTATAATCAAAGGCAATTAGGTTTTTTCAGCCGACATGTTGCCCTTGCTCGCTAATTAATTTTCAATAGAATTTATGCACACCCGCCAAAACGAGCAGCAGCCATAAACCAGCAGCCGCAATAACACACATTGATTAGTTTGCTTTGTGTTTTTGGTGGGGGAAAGGCGATGGGAGTAAACAGGAAGCGGAAATAGGAGGGAGATCCTTGGGTCCTGGTTACTCAGTGAAGGAAATCAAACACTCTGGGTGTTTACGATAAGAACAGAGGTTCAAGTTTCATATAGGAACCATATTAAAAACAATTCTTTGATTATTAATTATTAACTTAAAAATTAACATTTGCTTCTCTAGTTACTCTCTCGTTGTATAACATCAATTAATTGCTGCTGACCACCTTCTGCTTCGATTAATTAAGGTAAACGCAAATGTTTAGATGTCCAAATGCAATTTAATTGACCACGAATTTCAAATGCCTGTCGACAGTTGCCAAAGAAAACCGCATTTCCCATGGTCTGCGGCGCACAGAATGTCACTCGATTTGCAATTAATAGTCATAATAATAGTCGTTGCCGGAACTCACAGCTCCGTGTAATTTACATTTCGGCCACAGTTATAATTGCAACTACCTGCCAAAGTTGGCCTTATGATTTTCTTAGTTAACTTTCTCTGGAGTTGCCCCTAAAAACAAGGCTCTTAAATCCATATTGCTTGGTGCTAAATCCAGGGATATTTGGCAGAAAACAAAACCTGAAATGGCGCCAGGCTTTTAATTTAAATAAATGCGGCTTGTTAATGTTACTGCTGCTGCTGCTGCTGCCATTTTTATTGAAGCGAAGGAGCCCCGTTCATTTGTCAGCGGTTTGTCTGAGCATTTTTGGGTTTTCGGGTTTTATGTTTAATTGCGGACAAAATTTGCCATTTGCCTGTCGTTTCAGGCAGTTCGTTTTAGTTTATGTTTATGGCGCCGCTCATTTTGTAATTTCCTAATTTCCACCGAAGGCCAAACCAAATTGGCAAATGGCCAGGCTTACAGCCACCACGAGAGCCATTCTATGTTAAATTCTAAGTAGAAAAGTGAACTATTCTTTTAAATTAAATAATTTCGAAATAATTCCTTGTAAAAGAAAGTTGGTTGGGCTCATTTCCTAATCAATTTTCCGCTCTTCTGGCCTAGAAATAATTTCGCAGGCGTTGATCATCGCGGCGATAACTGCCGGTCATCTATCATCCTTAAATAGTCCCGACCATGACAATCGATTATTCTGCACCGAGTGTCAAGTAGTGAGTCTGCACAAAGCCAGGTCCTACTCCTTTTTAGTCAGGAGCCGGGAGCCAGGTTCACGTATGGCAGGCCAAGTGGCAAATTATGAGCCACACTTTCGTGGGGGTTCATAAATTAAGGACTCCCATTCAACGAAGCACAGAGAGAGAAATGTAATGACACTAAACGAAATTCCTAATTAAATATAAGAAATAATTATAAAACTTCATTTTGATCCGGGAAAATGTTTCGGAAAGGTAGTATAAACATTTCTGGCAGTGTTTTTGGGGTTGAATGTCTGCCAATATTGTAGCGAACTTGCCTGCTTTTTTTGTTCAGTCATTAGCCCGGCCAGGACCACACAATATATGCATATTTCGGGACTATATATATGGCATTCCTCACGCAACACACAACGCTGGGGTAGGCACCGTGTGTCGCTTGTCACGAACCACAATCAAAAGGTGTTTCTAATTTATGAATCAACGCAATTAGCTTTAATAACCCCCCGCCAGTGTCCAAATTAGCCGGACATATGTGGGCGTTGACTGAACATTTGGCAGTCGCCAGCATTTGGCATTCATTAAGTTGAATCGGAATGACAAACGCTTTTCGCCAGCGAAAATGCTCAACAGATGGAGATGATTGTCATAAATTTCGAAGCCGCAAAAGGCCATCGAATGGCTGAGAAAAATATAAATAAAAAAAAGGACTGAATAAAACCAGCTGCAAATAAGTGTCCCTAAATTAAAGAGTATATATATTGGCCATAAATTATTTATAGATTTGTTGTTTAAAGACTCTTCTTAAGTCACATCTAATAGTTAAAAATCAAGCTCATTTCGTTCGCTATTTTATTTTGCTGCAAGCAGTTTTCATTACACCCGGAAGATGTGGTATCTGTGGTAGAGATTGTAATCGAAGCCACAGCAAAGACTTAGTAAGAGCCTTGGCAACCATTGACAGACTCTCGACCGCAACTGGATTTGTTTGATTTGAATTTGGTTTGATTAAGGGCGTCGAGGCGTTTTAATTAAAGCGCTGAGCCTGCTCAACAAGGCCAACAAAGCCGGCGAGCAAACAAAACAAAAGCAAAGGCAACACAGCAAGCCGGAAAGTTTTTGGCCAAGAAAACGGGAAAGTTACGAGCATTGCGAGCTACGTTCGAGCTCAACTTTGCGACAAGTTCGAGCTGATGGTGATGACTGTGACTGTACCCGCTGTAGTTGTTGTTATTGTTACCATTGCTGTCAGTAATTTGGCCAGAAACTTTGGGCCCACAGCACAGTGGGAACGAAACTGCTTCTTAGAGAGGTTCCTCCGTTTAAGTTTCCACAGAATTTGTTTTGGAAATTAACTTAAAAGATATTTATTTAATTTACATATATAAACTAATATTTTATTTAATGTTTTTCTTAATTTTCAGCTTGTGTAGAGCCAGCTGGGTCCACTGTCCAACGCTGCGTATGCGTAATGTGTGTAATTCAATGAACTTTCTGCTCGAAATGAAAACTAAAACCATATAAAGATATAAGCATGTGTGGGTGTGTGTGTGTGTTTGTCTGCCAGGCAACTTGAATATGCAATTTGAGTCAATTTGGGCCTCCATCTATCAATTAATTAGTGCTCCCTGGAAAGTTACGAACGGCTCTTCTCGAAGCCTTCGAGGAAAAGTGTATTCCAAATAATAATGAACTCGGCAATTGTAATTTGAGTTGTTATTACTTTGTCGTCGTCGTCGTCGTCGTTGTCCTTGTCCTTGTCCTTGTCGTTCTTGTCGTTGTCTGGGCAATGCATGTAAAAAACAAACTGCTAAATTACAGTGGTCATTAGCGGGGATTTTCCTTTCACAGGCTCGAAAAGGACATTGAACACTTAATGATACCTGGAATCCAGCTGAAATAGAAACGCGGAATCGAGACAAGTCACCCCCCAAACTGCCGACTGTCATGCAAACGCAAAAGTTGAAGTCAAGTTGAAGGTATCCTGGAAATTCGAAGGAACTCTGTTCAAAGAAAAAGGCAGCCTACAAATTGTTATTGTTTTTATGAAAAACTTATTAGTAATTGGCTCCATAATCCTTTGGCAATGGTGACTAATTAATATAAGACTCTCTGTTTAAAATGCTTCATTGGTCAAAGAGTTCCCACAACCTTCACCTTCAGACAAGTCCAAGTACTTCGTGTTTTGTTTTTAGAATTTATTTTAAGTTGATTGCACAAACTATTGTCGCTTGAATTAGTTTAGAAAAAAAAAAAAAGAGCAAGTTGCATTCAGGGATCCTCGCATATGGCAGGATTCTTAGGCCGACCTGGCTGTGGTGGTGCTGGTTGTAGTGGTCCTGCGGGTGGTGGTCCTGCGGGCAGTGGTCCTGCGGGTAGTGGGCCTGCGGGTTCCAGTATGTGGAAGCTTAACGCATTCCTCAGGCTTGTCGCCCAACTGCCGTTCACCGCAGCGCCTCTTGTCCGTGCGTCGCCAGTCTGTAGAAGGACACAGAAAAGAGAGTTACAAAATGCGTTAAACGGAGGCTTGGGAGAGCTGTAAATGCAGCCATTAAAGGGCCTTAAAATGAGGCCCAAGAAGTGCTTTCAAAGTTGGCCCAAATGGAGGAGATCAAAGCTGGCAAAACTCACTGTTCCTGGGCCTGCTGTGGCAGTTCTGGTTGCGCAGCTGGCAGTTGTTCGAGAGCACCTTGCACTGCTTATTGTCGCGGCTCCTCACACAAATGTGCTGCGCCGGCGGCGATCGCTTGCAGACCACGGGCCGGCGAGGACACTGCTCGTAGCAAGGACGCCTGTTTGCCGCCCCCACGCCGCGCACATCCTTGCAGTCCAGGTCTCGGGTATGGCGAACGCCAGCTGGCTCCTTTCGCCTATTAGCCAAGATCAGATCGCAAATATTGCTGAAGCGCTGACAGTCGCCCGTTGGAGTCCTTCCGCAGACTCGCGGACTGTTCCTGGCACAGACCGGTGGCACAGGACAGATCCTGGGAGAAATAGGGATAACCGAACGCCTGGTGGTCGTGGGTCGTGGCTGGGTGGTGCCACTCACCAGAACCACAGCCAGAAGAAGGCCTGCAATGGGCAATTTTAAGAGGTTTAAGGTTTTAATGAAATGTTATAGGTTACTAAAAGAATCTTCTTGAATTCTCAAGATATTTCTCCCAATATCTATAGAGATATTCATGTTTTTCTCACCGAAAATCATTGGATAGCTGCGCATTTTGCTGGTTAGCTTGCTGGCTCTTGAGAGTTGGAAGTTGAAGAAGCTTCTGATGATCATTTGGATTAAGACCTTAACTATTTATACCACCAATCGAAGTACCGAAACAATAACCTGGAAGCGAATGCAGATCAATTATTTGCTGGCACGCGTTTACGGTGACTTTTGTTTTCTTCACAAGGCATTGACCTCCACCCAGTGGATGGCAGCTGCTCCGCCACAATTGAAGAACCTTTCGGTACTTATAAGCTTGAAAATAATATAAGTTACTGGGAAATAAAATCAAACCAACTGGCATACAAGTCTTAGCCCAACCACCTGGCGTATGCGTGATATTACGAACTGTTAGAGCTTTCTAGAGGCATATCTACGTATCTCTCTAGTAAATATAATACAAATTATATTTTATATATATTCTACACACAAATAAGAACTTCTATATATTTTTCAGCTATATATTTGCCAGAAATTGCCCAGCTTTTGCTCTGATAAATCATAAAAAGCATTCATTCATTCATTCCCATTCATTGCCAGGTGAAAACAAAAGTCAAGAACAGCTGTGTTGGCCACAACGAAAATCCGTGAAAATCTGGGACACCACCCATGATGATACCTATAAATACACAAGACGCCGCTCGAAATGGCATCAATCAACCGCCAGCAGTTGATCCAACACCAGAAATCCTCTCGAGAAACATGACCAAGTTCAGCCTGATTCTCCTGCTCGTCGCCGTCCTGGCGATCGCTTCCAGCCAAGCCGACGGCGATCGTCGTCCCTGCCCTGGCCGCTGCAGCCTGTCCTCCGCCAGCAAGAGTGTGTGCATCCGCAACAAGGCGACCAACACTTGCACCAAGCTCCGAGCCTGCCGTCTCCGTGAGAAGAACTGCCGCCGGCGGGACAGCGGCCTGGAGCCGCTGCGTGAGACCTGTGTGACCCGTTGCCGCAACATTCTCGGCTCCAGCGGTGTGGGCCAGTGTGCGCCACGTATCCGCAAGGGCGGCCTTGGCCCCGCCGGCAGCAAGAGGCTGCGCTCTTGCAGGCGTCCTTGTGTCGACAACAAGGTGTCCACCTGCTGGAGGAATCAGCAAAATGGCTGCATCCTGCAGACCCGCTGCCAGGCCGAGCAGAGGAACTGTGAGAGCCCGAACAACCAGTGGGTGAGGGCCAACCAGTGGAGCTGCTCCGGCAGCACCGTCGGCGGCGGAGTGCGCCATTGCCGCAAGAGGCCCATCATCATCAAGGACTAAGGCGCTGAAGATAACGGAACTAGGAAACCTACCCCAAAAAAAACACAAGCGAATGCATTTTCTTCTATATTTTTTTTTTTTACTTTACTTTACTATTCTTTGATTGCTTTCTGTCTATATTTTCCCTCAAAATAAAGTTAATTTCATAAAAACTGATGCAGTTTTCATTTGAGTATTTTCTATAGACACCTGAGCTCGAAGCTCCTAATTTCCAGCTCCTCCCCTTGCAGTTCTCCACAGAAATGGCAACAAATGTACTTTGAGTTCAAATAAAGTCTCGAATCGTTTGGAATATACATATTTGTGGGGCACTGCGGTTGCCAGTGCTGAATTTCCACTACATCCCCCATATACTTTCGTGTGTAAACACCAACAGAGATGTGCCAGCAAATGTATTCTCTACTCTGATCTTGTTTGTTTTATTTTATTTTTTAAAAGCAATTTAAACTGCCGCTAGTTCAGGTCGCAGTCACTTGTAAACTTTTAAATGAAATTAGATATGTGCCTTTGGCCATTATTTAATTTAACGCTCGGCGAACTTAACCCCTTATGTGCCCACTATACGTTCAGTTAAGGGTCCGGTTAGTTGTGCTAATGTTTTCTAATTTCATTATCCTGCCAGTGCCAGTGTGCCAGTGTGCGTGTGTGTGTGTGTCTGCCAGGACAGAATTTGCATTCGAGCACAAAGTGGCGGGTGTAATTTTCATATTTGCACTTTGCCGGGCTGCTTCGGGGTTCGTCGAGGTCGAAAAGAGCCGCCGCCGCCGCCATGCTAATAGAACGCCTGGGAACCCCGACAGCTGACAGCCCACGGGTTGGTTGGGTGCTGCCAGGATTCAGGATTTCCAGTGTCCTTGTTTATGGACTCGCAGCAGCAGCAGCAGCAGCAACAGTGGCAACAATTGCAGCGACAGCACAGCAGGCAACATCAGGTGACGGCGGCAACAACAAAGTAAACTCCCAGAGCAACTCACGGCCTCACAAAAGTGCACTGCAAGAAATAGGCACAAAAAAAGGAAAAATAAAATATGTATTCATATCCTGAGCCTGTAAGTTCAAGTTCCTTCGTTTAGATCCTTAAAAAAAAGACCCCAAAGTCTTATATTCTCTATCTTACGAACTTCCACCTTAGAAGCCACATATTCCCAATGAAACCATATAAATTTCAGTGCATATAGGGATAAAAAAAAGTAGATTTTGTGGGCGGGACGCTGCACTGACACCGCATGCATGGCATGTCCTTAAGCCAGGATAAGAAGGGCAGGTGGCCACCCGTTTTTGCGACCTTTTTAACCCCTTCAGCGAGTGGGAGTTTGCACAAAGCACAACTTCTCGTGTTTCACTTAGTGTAAGCCGTGGAAAAGCGAGGAAAAACGCGGCTAGATGAGTTCCAAGGGTGATCTGGATGCCAGCCAGCTGCTGACATATTATGACGACTTAGGAGAAGGGTTAAACACGAAAGGGGAACACGGAACTGGGAGGAAAAAAGCGACTCAAGTGCCCAGCTCAGAGTCGAGTTTCACGTCGGTAAATAATATATCGATAGGTGCTATTAAATACAGATTTCACTCCCTGAAAACTCTGTTTAACACTGTGGATTTTTCGCAACTGATAAGCTCCCGTTATCTAACCCATTATTTCTACTTTAGTTAAAGCTAAAACACCTAAAACCCTGCCAAAAAACCATCTAATCTTTGTTTTATTTTTTTTTTTTAATAAAAAAACGGACATTTTCGCTAACGCCGCACTTTTCGCTGGCCGGCACAAAATAATTGATTCGCCCTGCTCTGCTGCCACTCAATTAAAGGGCTCTTTATTTTCCATTTTCACGCGGAAAACTGAGCCGTGAACTCCGCTTAATACTCTGTCACTTTGGGTGGGGCGCGCGGGGTCATCGCCTGTCACATGGTCATACATACTCGGATCACACTGTTAACCCTGTCGCCGGATCGTAACAATTTGCACCAGGACAGACAGGCCAGGCCCAGACGATGGTCACAGGAAGGACACAGCCGGCGGACAACTGGTTGAGGGTGCCTAAGCCTATGCCCTGCACTGCCAGCAAATAGGGAGCTGTATTTGAGCTCTAAATAGGTGTGGCCTATATTTTATATTATTTCTCTAAAGGCTGGTAGTTTGTTGATATTTTTATTTATTTTTTCTAGTGGCTACCCTTTTTTCGAGTGCACACACATAATTATAAACTGCTCTGTTCAACGGAAATTGAGGCACTACAAAAGCCGACGAGACGCCGTCCCGAAAATGAATAAAATAATGGTAGGCCGTATAGCCAGGACCCTCCGGGTCACCTCCGGGTCACCTCCGGGCTTTCGGGTCTGCCTCCATCGGGCCTGTCCCGGATAGTGCTCAGAATTTAATTTCCTAGCCCAAACAAACTGCAGGATGCTGGAAAACTACGTCCGCTGATTGCGCCACGGAAATGAAATTAGATGGGCACGAAACTGAAAGTGAAGCCGGGTCCCGGGATCCCCGGGAAATCTCCATCAGGGAAATGCTGCCTTCCTTTCCACGGCCTACTCGTAATGAGCTGCTGATGAAAAGTTGTATGCCGCACCCGCGAAAAACTGGAAAGAACACCCTGACAAATTGTCAACCGAACTTAATTACTTTGCCTGTTTTTGGCTAATTATGAGTACTTTTGGTTCCCCAAAAGAACTATGCAATTTACGCATAAATCAAGCGAGAATAAATAACCAGAAGCCACAGAATAATATCAGCAGTTTTTCCTACAAATATATGTGGCAATTGATGGTTTTGTCCATGATAATGATTTGAATAAATGAAAATATAATCGAATTAAAGATTTTTTAGTATTTTGACAGCTGGCCATCGCAGAAGCTGTCACAACGCATTGATAGTGGGCGCGGCCAATTTGTTTCTTTTTTAATTGGATCGGATTTATTGGCATGAAAGGCAGAGCATGAAAAATGGATGGAAGAAATAATAATCAACGGCAGAAATTGTATTACGAAAATAAACAAAACTCATTTTCATATGCAAAGAGTGTCCCTTGCCCCCATTTGTCCCAACCCCCTTTCGGGCTCCCCCTTTTTTTTTAGGCGTGCGTGCATCTGCATATATTTAAAAACTTTTTTTACACAATTCTTTGTTTATTTATTTAGTTGTGCTCGTGTTTGTCTTCTCTGTTCCCGTTCGCTAAACAAAAGCATAAGCAAAGAGGCGAAAACAAAAACATCAAGCGAACGAACCGAAGTAAAACATTTTTGCATAATTTTTTAATTTACTCTTTTGGCTAAAAATAGCGCGTGTTAACAAAAGGCCACCCACCCATCCATCCATCCAGCCATCCAGCCATACAGCCATCCATCCATCGGCCAACAAAAGGCGTTGCTGGACTCGAATTCGGTTTCGTTTACGGTTTGGGATTGTCTTTGGGCTTTTGAAATCGATGCCAACGGGGAACCAGGAAGAGGGCATCGCTTTGTGGTCCCTCGAATTATCCCAGCTTTTCCTTACTTCTTCTGGTCTTTCCTCTGTTTCCTTTTTTTTTTTTTTAGGTAAGCAAGACAAATGGTCGGCACACGTCCTTTTTGGCTGCATTTAAAACTGGCTAAAAGGGAAGTGCAGCGTGAATTTGCCCAAAAAGGTTCAGGCGGGGGCAGGATAACAGATGCCAGGCTGCTCCTTAGTGGCAAGTCATAAATGTCAGGGGCCCAGCCCCAAAAATACCCATACGAGCGTCTACGAAAGGCACTGCGACAAAAAGTTAGCAGCTTGGCAAATCCCAGAAAATCAAAAAAAATTGGAAACCAACTACAGTTGAAGCTAAAATAATTTATTTACTTTGCAACCTTTTTCTGTGATTTTATTACATGTTTTCTAATCGATTTCTTATTGTATTATTGGATGAAATCTGCTGACTTAAAAATAGGGCTTAACATCTCCTTTGGGATGACAGAAACTATCGATATATTGATATTATTATTAAGTGACATTCGTTCGTTGCAATAAATCGATATTCTCTTCGATATGTTAGACCGATTTCCGTCTCTAAAGGCACCTGCGCTTGATTGCTTTGCAAATTAAACAATGGTTGCCAATTCGATTAATTATATGAATATTTTAACATTAAATGCGATATTTCTTGATAGTTCAAATATCGATATATACATTTCAACAATATGTTCGATATATTGTATTGAAAGTTTCCTCTTAAAGCACATTCTAACTTTTATACTAATATAATATACTGATGATTTTTGTATTCAAATTTCCACTACATGTAATATATTAAAGTCCCACCCTTTTCTCACAGTGCCCTATATTCGACTGACAAATAACTCAAAATGTGATTGATGACGGCCCTGACACGCTGACACATATAAATGCCTGCAAATGGAGCACAAGACTCTGTCGCTGACGTGTCGCTCATACACACACGGCTCCGGAATCCGGTCCCCAATACACGTCCGGAATCCGTCCAGTGAGTCCGTCCGTATATGTGTACTTAAGGAACCCGGGTTCCTTAGAGTCCCCCTGGCCCAGGCCTTAGGGCCTTTGTTTTTGCAATATAGAAGTGCGTGATTTTTGTGGCCGCATCATTACTCAACGTTCTAAGTGCTCGGCTGGAGGGAGTGGGCCGGGTTTAACCTACGATTATTGCCATTCATTGCCGAGACTAAAGTATGTCAACAAACTTCCCTCTGGATTTTGCCCTCCCCACCAACCACTTTCCCGCCTCCGTGAAATGGAGAGACAACTTTGTCAGTTAGCGGCACGGGCCAAATGAATGCAATTTGTAGTCCGAGAGCATTGGGCACGGGTCCCGGGGCTTGGGGCTTTCATTTACATTAAGTAATTACCTGGAAAACCAGAGGAAAATGTGGTGGGGGGTGGAAAGCCGGCGGGGTGGCGGAGGCAGCTAAATGTTTAGATTTCATTTTTGCCCTGTCCCCGCCGCAGGCTCTCAGACTCTCAGGTCCTCTTTGTCTCTGCGGAATAAGAGTTCGCCGTCCAATCAAGTGGATCTGGACTTTAAGTGCTCCCATATTACAAATTCACCTGCATTCGGGGAGTAACTTTAATGAAACAAATACTTAAAGGTGTTTAAGTTATTGTACATGTGTTTTACGCGTTATAAGAACGAACTTAAAGGCACACAGAATTAATGTTAATTAAAGGTCAGTCTCAATTCAGTGGTAAGAAATTATTTATGGCACTTAAATCCAGAGAATATTTAAGTATATTATATTAATAATACACTTAAGATAGTAATGTGATTCCTTAAGCTGGTAAAAGTGTTCCATAGAAAAGAATTAAACACAATTGAACTATAAAAACTCTGCTGAATTATAACAATAAGTGGTACAACTTCCTTTCATCTACTGCCGCTATATTTTATTTATATTTCCATTTAAAATTAATGTCTCGACATGCCCTGATATGTGAGTGGTGGCCATTAGGATCGGTTCACTTATGTCTTACCTCTGGATTACGGAATACCCACTTCCATTCCGACTCCCACTCCGACTCCCATTTCGGAGGCAGCTCATCTTCATTCAGCTCAAGTTGTCCCCGGATCCGTTGGCCCAAAACTCTGTGTACAAATTGCTGGCAATTTTGAAACATGACCGTAACACACACACACACTAGCACACTCGAACAGTACACTGGAAAAACCACCCCGGCAAGTTCATCCATGTCGTCCCCGGAGCGGGGCGACACTTCAAAACTGATGACACTGTCAATTTAGATGGCCCAGTTGCCCATGTGTGTCAGTGTGTGTGTGGGGGGGGGGGAGTATGTGGTCCTCCCCCCCATTCCAACCAGATGATGAACCTCTCACTATGACCCAGCCAACCCCCCCAGGAGGCACCACCCCCAGCCATGGCTGTGATGCATTGCAATGACATTTTCATGCTTTATCTGCGGCTGGCCTCGCATAAATTGATGCTCCCCCGCAGATGCAGTGGCGTCCTGAGGGGGTTTTCCGAGGGGATAAATAAATAACAAATTTAATGAAATTATTATTTATATATGTAAAAATTTCTGAAGCAGAGAAGTGATTCAGTTTCGTTGTCTTATAATAAATAAATTTAATTTAAAAACAAATCTTTATCTTGGTCGTAATAGACTTTATTTGAAAATATAAATTCAAGCATAAAGGCTTGCTTATCCTGTTAACTCTAGGAAATTATTACAAGCCGTCTCAGCAGACCCCTCTTATTCTGCACGCCCCTGTGGCACTCCCTTTCCATCAGCCCATTCCGCTGGCTGTTGTTGTTCGACATAAAAATGCAGTCAATTCTCTTGACAAATTTTACTTTTATTACACGCTTTGTTTATGTGAATTTGTGTACATGGCATTTGCACATCATCGACGAGCTCTGGCCCTTCTCTCGCTACATTTCGAAATAAAAGAACAACAACAAATACCATTGGCAAGGACATGCTTTTGGTCCTGGCGTTGCTTCTGTTTCGACTGCAGGCAGGATGTTTGCCTCCATCGGCGACATGGAAACTTTGCACATGACTGGGTAATGCTCTAAAGAAGTGCCCTTTATTTTTCGTGTGCATATCCTGTAAATCTTGAACTTCCGGCGAAATTCTTAAGTTAAGAACCAGTTTAAAGTCAACAAACTGCAGCAGGAATTATTACAAGTCCAATAAAAGATTTTTGTGAAGTGTATAACGAAGCTTGCTTTGTAGTTTATGAGTTTTCGATGAAAACCTTGTCTTTTTTTTAAGTCTAGAAGGATGACTCCGTGACACAGGGCACTCTCGAATCCATATCCGAATCCGTATCGAATTGAATCGCATATGATGTTTTACAGGGATTGCCTTTTCCATGCGATCGTCTCTTTTGGGGGCGCTTATTTTTTCATGGCATACTTTTATGCGCTGCAGCAAATTGTTTTAGACGCGACGCCGTTTCGTGTCCTTGTAAATCCTTCTTCGAGAGTGTGTGGGTGCTCTTTCTCTCTCTCATGTGTGTGTGTGTGTGTGAATTAAATTCATTTTGGGAGCAACTGAAAAGTAATCGATTACGCGCCTTAGACGCAGTCGTCACCTGATTAGCATAATTTGATGTGTGAGAGAGCGTGTTGCCAAGGACATTTCCCTCCGTTTTCAATCTACCAAGAAAATTGTTCGATTTTCGGTGACAAAATATTTTTGAATCAGCGCCGTTCTTCGCTCTCGTTTCTTCTTTTTTTTTTTTTGGCTTTCATTTTCTTTGTCGCTTTCGTCGTCGTCGTTTGGCGACATGTCATCATCAGCAAACGCGACACGCGACAACTTCATTTTGTATTTTCCCACACCATCCTCCCAACCCGAGAAAGAAAACGCCCTCATCCACTGACGTCGGCAAGTGACAGTTGAAAGGCTGCAAAGGAATAACTTTAAAAATTGGAAAGGTAAGCCAATGAACTCGAAGCAAACAATGGTTTTGGTTTGTGAAAAAAAAACGATTACTTTGGGGAAAATATTTCAATAAAAAAAAGGTAAGAAAACTTAAGATAATATTCTGTTTGAATAGGATTTAAATAGTTTATGAACACTATAACTTTTTCTGTAAATTCGTTTGAATATTCTCCATATTATTTCCTTATTTTTCCATATTTCTTTTATAATGCTGCTTTGCTTTAAACGTTATTTATAAACTTACTTGAATCTCCCTGTGTGCCATAGTTTGTCTTTGTTTAAATTAAAAGCAGAAAGAAAACAAACTGCAAAGTCAACAAGAGCAGCATGTTTAGTTTGTATAAATTTGATGTTTTTCCAAGCGAAGTAATTGCACTCAACTTGCAGTGTTAAATGCGAAATATGGAACTAAGCCCAGGGAAAAAAAGGGTATATTTTCGTAGGAAAGACACAGTTCCACTTCAATGAACTCCGGTTAATGGCTAAGGAGAGTTTTCTGGTGAAAGTCGTCGCTCAATTTAAATGTTGATTGATGAACAGGTGACGGCAGGACACCCCGAATATTTTCAGCTGAACTCCAACATATGGGCGCTGTCGTCTGCATTTTTGTCAACACAAAATGCCAACGACCATCTCGTGACAGAATCCTGGGGGAAGATAGACCAGCCCCCTCTTATCAGACCGCTCCTGACCCTTTAAAAACCCATTTAGGACATGCGAACGCCATTAAAGCCGCGCAGGAAGTCGCCGGCGAGCAGAACCATTAAATTTGATATACGACAATAAGCGTGGATAATGCGTTAAAGGAAGAGCTCGGGCAGGACGCGCAGCCAGGACGATAAATTAATGGCAAGACAGACGCGAAGCCAAGTTGTCTAAGCCAAGTAGCGCTGGATTGTGGCCCAAAGTGATGCGAAGTGCAGGTAAAGTGCATCCTTCGAGCGTCATGAATAAAAAGCAGAGTCACGGTGAAAGCTACTCGGAATAAAAAATGATCGCTTAAACCCAAAATGCATCTAAGGATTGCTTAAAGCGTTTTCTTAACAATTTTACTACAAAATACATAACAATTGAAGCTTGATTTGAACATAGTAAATATATATAATAATTTAAGAGACTCGCACCTGAGGTCTCCAGGCCAATCCCCGGCGATTGAAACTTAAATTGCAGTGTCTATTTCGCCGTAAGCTTTCGCCAGACTTGGATATACCTTTACCGTCTGAATTTCCATTGGACTTTAAGCCGGGGGAAAGCCGAACGGAATCGGCGGCCGGCTCAATAATAGAAATAGCCATGGCTTAAGCCTTTAAGTTGCCAATTACAATGAAAATTGATTTTATTTCGTACTTTTTTCGTTTGCCCGCTCCCATGACTCCCCGCAAATTCCTGCTTTCTCATCTCGGTGGATTTCTTTTTATTTGGGCATTGTTTTGGTTTAGTCTGGCGGCCAGTCCTCCGTCGTCCTTCCTCCAGCTCGGTGGCTTTTATGAAAGACACAGCTGGGCAGTCGCCGCCTGCCCTGTTGGCTGCCTTTATTTTATTCCCTTCATTCTGCTCCCTCCTGGTCTTGCCTCTGGCTTTGGCTTTGGCTTTGGCATTGGCTTTGGCTCTGGTTTCGGTTGTCTGCTGGCAAAGTGCCGAATGTACATAATGCCAGTGGATTAGGGCTTAGTTTATCAGCGTTTCCACTGCCAATGTCAAGGTCAAGCTCATAAGCGCGTATGACAACAGCATTAGCCGTGTGTGGGTTGTACACTGGCAGAACAATCCCACGAATTGCCCACCTCAATTACTTATTAATTGCTGGAAAGTGCACTAAATGACCGGAAAATGTAGCAATGTAAATGAGAACACCTTCAAAGGAATTTCATTTCTCGTTAGTCAGGGAATTTGTTTTTTTCTGGCAGTGCATTGGAAATAAATTCAGCTTTGGTTCCATCAGTTGGCCTGCACTGGCCAGCTGTTGAGCCATTTGGTCATCGCCTCGCTTCGGCTATTAACATACAATTATGCCGAACTGCCAATCAAATGCAGACAGGAGCGGAACACAAGTCCCCCCTGATCCACCGCGTCCTTGGCCAGGCGTCGTCCTTGGGCCATTTATCATGGTAATAGGCGAGAGCGCGTGCGGGAATCGTTGTTTTGATTTAACGGCCCCGTTTTGCCGCAATCAAAGTATCGCAGACACACGCACTCCCTTGGACAGTCGTCGTCGTCGTCTGAGCTGGCAATAAAAAATAAAGAACCCGTCGGCACGAGCACCAAAAAAAAAGAAAGAAAGCGAACTCAAGTGTCTTCATCCACAAACCGAAAGCTGCATATGCTTTAAGGCCAATCAGCGGAAAATTGGTACTTTAATTGTAAGGAAATGCACGCACTTGTTGAACATTTCCCTAAAAGAATTTGCAATAATTTAACAATTGAAAAAAATAAACAAAGAGTAGGTAAACAAAGCCACAAGCTGATAAAAGTATTAAACAAAAGCAACAAGTTATCTTGGGCAAGTTCTTACATATTTACTTGCTGTTTTCCTTAAAAAATAAATAAAACAGGATTAGACTGACTTACGGAAAATATATATTCTTTAAACCTAGCAATTATGGCAGCCACTCCTTTCTGTATCTTAGTTCTTCAACCTAAGTCTACAGTGTACAAATATATTAATTAACACAATATTTTCTTTTAAAACTAAACAAAAATAATATGTAGAATCGTTTGGCTTTTATAATTAGCTTTACTTTTCATTGCCTCCTTTTAGGCAGTTGTTAATAATTATATTTCAAGAAATACATAAGTTCTATCCTAGCTAAATATATAATATAACTTTCCAAGACTTCTGAACTATAGAAAAAAACAATAAAGAAATGTATTAACTAGTTAGAAATAAATAAAGATACATTGTACCTGTGTTTGATGTTCTCTTCCATATTTGATAGATACATATGTGTCGTAGTTCGCTATTCCCCTGAAAGCGCACCATTTACCCCAATGTAAAAGTGGTGATAAAAGTTATGCCACCCTCTGACGTGTCCTGCCAGTCCAGTCTCTCCTCTCTAGCTGCAGATGCGCAAAATAAAGTGCTAAGCAGTTTTTTATGATTATGACGAAAGGCTTTTTGTGGATGCATGGCGAGGAGACTTTGGGCGCCTGTCCTTCGAGCAAACATCTCATGCTGTGTCTTAGTGCGACTCTGAGTAGGTGCTAAATGTATCTTCGTATCTATATTTGTATCTGAGGAACAGTTTCTAGCTACATTGTCTGCGAATTCCAGCTGCAGTTTATGGCTAAAACAGAGATTGGCAACAAGGTAGCAGATGCCAAAGGATGCCTTCTATTTCAGGCAATCTCTTCGTGCACAGTTGAGTGCATTTTGTGTCTTGGCTTTGAAGGAATTCATATTTTCGCATCAAATTTAATTGTTGCAACTTAGAAGTTGCTTAGCCATTAAGCTTTACCGATTCCTACTCTTATTTTGTGATAGAAAAACGCATTTCAGGAGATTTTACTTTAACATTTAGGATACTAAGTACTAGCTCATGTGTGGGCAATTTTCCTCGTTACTCGTTAGTACCTTCTCCGAATGGGGGGCAAATCTCTCCGTTTTCGCGCCCTATTAGCGACAATTTCCCAGCATTCTCCGGAGTGTGTGTGTGTGTGTGTGTGTGCAGTGGCAAATTGAAAACTCTTAATGTAATTTGTGATTTGATCACGAAGGCACATCGTTAGTTGGCCCCAAGGCCAGCGGGTGGAAGCTGCCAGTTGGCATAACTGATAATTTGATTATTATATGCAGTGAAATGACGATGCCACGCCCACACATGTGCACACATCCCCTCTTTTGCTACGTCTGCGTGGGTCCAATCATCAGCTTAGATTTCCATTTTTTGATGTTGTTGCTGCTGCTCCTGCTGCCTGGGCTGCCATAGATATCCT
Source organism: Drosophila kanapiae (assembly GCA_008042475.1). Lineage (NCBI taxonomy): Eukaryota > Metazoa > Arthropoda > Insecta > Diptera > Drosophilidae > Drosophila > Drosophila kanapiae. Next base: position 290,973 of record VNJM01001330.1, read on the forward strand.
GACAGCAATTTCCGCTGCGAGTCGAAGGAGAATTTGTTACTAAAGTCACTTTGGTTGTCGTAATTTCATAAATTGCGTAATTGCATTGCCTGCAGGATAAGAAAAAAGGAGACAGAGGAGGGAGTCTGCCATAGCAAGTAGCAGGATACACTGTAGACTAAGGAAGTAGATGCTAATTCTAGTGTAAGGCCAAGAAAAAGTAACGTAGACTTGTGTATAAATGAAATAAATACAAGTAGTTTAATTAAATATTATTTAATAATATTTGTTTATATTTGCCGACACTTTTTAAAAGATTTTCAATATTAATTTCACTCATAATAACCTTTCTAAGTGTCTGCTCTTCTTGTATTTCTCTCCGTGCTGGTAACTCGATGATTTCCTTTGAAGAATTCTTCACGTATGTACTCTCCGGTTCCTGTTGCATTTTCCTCGAAGGAGATTCAAGCACTCTATTCCCTCCTCTTCGTGGAAAATCACAACCACGGCAAATCAAATCAAACGAATGACTCTGATGAAGTGCCTTTGGCTGAGTTGCATTCGCATTGGCAATCGCACTCAAACTCGCATTTGATTATCGCCAGTTCAACATTTAAGCAAGTGTTCGTTCGTCCGATTGCCACCCCAAAAAAAATCACCAAAAAAATCCACACCCACCGCGGCCAAACAATTTTCCCAACGGATCACACCTGGCGCGGAAAATCGGAATGGAAACTCACGTACGCGATTGTCATTATAAATGGCTGGTCATGGCTTTGCGATGCGCGATGCGCTCTTGCCATAATGTTGACTCATCGGAAAACTATCCAAATTCTGCAGAGGGGACTGAAAATGAAAATCATAAATTTGCAAAGCTCGAATTCCCCAAAGGGAGACAAAAAGCAGAACTAAATTTATCGCGAGTGCCATTAAATCATGGCAGAGATGGCATCTTGAATCTGCTTTTTAGCTTATCTGCAAAATCTATATATATTATCTTTATCTTTAGGACGTATGTCCTAAACTATATAGGGTTGTTTCGTCGGAGATTTATAGTAAATAAATAAGCAAATTCTTAGTAAATTAATTTCAAAGAAGCATTTCCCTTTCCTAACATTTATGTTAGGATTTTATTTGTTGGAAAGCTTGATTTTAAAGCCTTCAAGTCTCTGTATAGTTTATTCAAAAACTTGTAGCTTCCCTTGTTAGAATAATAATAATCTTCCAAGAAAAACAAACCAATGCTCAGTTGCCAGAAGCCACTTGTAGATCGGGCAGAACTTGCTTCCAATTAGACTTCTTGCAACAGGGAACACTCCTACAGATGGGACACATATACACTTCAGATGGAACAGATACTGCATCTCGTATGCAGACGTGCATTTTCCTGTGTTTTCTTTCTTTTGACTACGTGCCACACACACACTCAAAATCGAATTTTCCCCGGCACATTGACTGTGGCTTTTCTTATCCATTTCTTCTCCTGAAGTCAATCCGCGCTGGCACGCTTTCGATTCAAATTGAAAAAAAAGAGGGAAGTACAAATTCGGTGGGGGAAAACAATTGGGTTGCAGGGGAGGATTTTCCCTCCCAACTGATGGAGCACTTACAAGAGTGCCAAGCACGGCAGGTGCAGTGGAAAATTGGCAGCGGAAAGCGGAAAATCGAGGTCCTCGGACGCGAGTTTATCGCTCAGCCAGCCGCAAAATAAATTGATCAAAAATCACGCCAAGAAAAATTGCTTAAAAAATAAAATGTAAGAAACAAGAAAATGTGCCAACGCAGGCGAATTTCCCCCAAGATGCCAGGGAAAAACTGCTCCAAGCTCCGCTGGCGGAGAGCAGTTGGAGGAGGTTATCGAAGCTGGGGCGGGGGCGGAGGCGGACGGGTGTGTGGACAGGGCCAATAAAATGCCAATTAAATTGATTTGAAACTCAACATTTTTTAGATTGATTGAGGAGAAGAAGAAGCGAACCAGCCAACAGGGAGAGAGCCATATATATACATATATATATAGACGGGATGCCCAGGCCAGACTAAACCATTAATGAACTCGAAACAACTCGAGAGGCTGCGGCGGAAAATGTATTCCGATTGATTGATTGACGGATTGATTGCCGGGGTAATGTAATCGGACAGAGCGGGGGCAATTCATTAGCATAAATTACCCGCAGAAACCGATACGGAATTACCACTGCACCGGGCCGAGGCTTAAATGCTCTTTGATTACGAATTTTCGTCTCTTTTAAGTGAATTTTGCGGTTTATATATAGTAAACAATATATATATATACCATTGCTTCTGCCTCTGTACGCTTTAGTTGTGTAAACAATGCCAATAAGGAGCTGCAAGGAGAGGGAAGATATACAAAGATACATATATCAGCAGAAACAAAGTTGGCAACGAGCTTACTGCAAATACGAGATGTTCCGCTTTTGCAAACACAAGTGATTCGGGCAAAATGGAGACGCGAGGATGGCAAGGCAGAGCTAGGCCAACATCCTGTTAGCCTGTTATCCTTTTAGCCTGCTATCCTGTTGCACTTGGGCCACTTTGATTGATGGCGCCGGCACTCGAGTGCACACGATAATCATTTATAAGGCGCATAACTGTTCTCCTTCTCGTACATCTAAGGAGTCAGGAGGCAGGAGCCAGGAGTCAGGAGCCAGGACATTGGGTGCTTGGCCGTCTGATACTAGTAGCATACGCACCGCCCGCGGCAGATGGCGTCGCGTCCTGGGAAAAAGGACATCACAGGACAGGATAGGACTGAGACGCGCGTCGGCGAATATCAGATTCAGATTCAAATTCACTTGGCAGATACGGCGAGGTCGTTGGAATTATGGGCGGTATCCTGGGCGGTTGGGCAGGGCCTCCGGCTTTCGGTCTCGTCATGTCAGCTGCAGGAGTCTAAGAAACACGCGGAGAAAACTCCAAAAAAAAACAACTTAATATATATAGCATTTATAGGAAAAGGAAAAAACTATTTGATTTTGCTAAGCCTGGGCAATATCTTAAATATAATTATAAATATCTTCTTTTTTTTCGTTGCCTTCGCCATTGCGATACTTTTCTATTCTGAGTGCAGTGCAAGAAATTTGCATTCAAATCGAGACGTGGCAAGTGCGTGTATCTGACAGATTCCCAGCTGGCTGACACGTTGGAGCCAAGTATTTTGCACACTTCTTTGTCGCTCCCTTTTCCCCGCGGCAGGATGAGAAATGACCTTTTTCCCAGGCTGCTCTGCCCGCCTCCTGGCCCCCTCCACTGACTTTCTGCAGAGTTTCCTCGAAGTGTGCGATTAATTATCTCCGTGCTCTCAAACGGTTACTCCAACTTCCGACTAATTGGCCAAGTCAGAAGCAAGTTTGTCATCATTTACGGGGAACTGGAAACGAATCTCGACCGGGGGACGAGACAGCAAGGAACAAAAACATATGGCCCAGTTCTGGGCTTTCAAACCGCTTAATTGCCTAAAAGTTCTTTACTTTGGTTTTACTTGTATTTTATTTTAAGTTTTTACCTTCTTCTTTGCTCAATTGTAATACAAAATAATAATAATAATACTGCACTTGATATTAATATTAAAATATAGTATTTTTAATGCTTACGATATCTTAGCAATTGAATATTTAGTCAGCTTTCATTGTTTCTTATATTAAACCAATATAATAATAATAGAGGCTAGAACATTTGCCGCTCCTTTGAGGCTGTCCCCCATTATCCTGGCCAAAGCTAACAGAAACTTGCTGATGCTGCAGCTGCCAATTACAGCGACTGCTTTTCTAATTAGATGCACAGCACACACACACACACTTTTCCCTTACACATTCATAACAAGAGGAAAAGCTAGGAAAACGAGGCACAAGCTCAGCCATGTGCATGAGATGTAGGCAAAAATTTGCACTACGTGCTCACAGCCAGCATTAGGCAATCAGATATCGGAAGGAGAAGAGACCAAGCGATGCATATCGGGATGAAGCGTCGACAAAAGTAGAAATCGATAACATATCGAAAATATCGCATTGCTAACACCAAGTTGTGGAACATATAAATATGATTATAAATGTATTTCTTATTTAAAATGTACTTATAAACGGTTGAACTTAAATTAATCGAAATATAACTTAACACGACAGAAAACCTTAAGTCGATACTTATCGATATAGTTTTGGTGGAGAAATAAAAGCTTAAAAATATCATAACTAAGCTATAAAAGTTGAAATTAAGATTGGAAAACATATTATGTTAAGTTTTTATTGCATAAATAAATCTGCAAGTTTTCTTAATTGATTTTATTACCCTAAAAACATTATTTTAAGTATATTAAAGCTGTAGAATATACCTTAAAATTCTATGCTCCTCTTTGATTGTTAATTATCATAAATCAGTCAACATTCCGTTGTGTCCGTTGTGGAAAAATCCATGCGTAGTCGAGAACAAATTATTTGCCAGCGATTTCACTCGAGTGCAAAAACCGCTCATCGCGGCGCACGAGCGAATTTTCTTTGGCTTTTCCTTCCCCCCAATTTCCCTGGTCAGTTAACGCGACTCGACTCGATTGCGTTGCGATTCGATTCGCTGTTTATCGATGAGGTCAAATCTCGTGGCAATATGAGAATATTTATTTTTAGAAATCGTGTAAACAGCTCTTGCCATGGAAGTGCTCTCACATTGTTCGCCCGACTGATTATTACCCTCGAGCTGCAGTTTTTTGTCCAGTTTTATCGAGCACATTTCCCGAGTTCAATAGATGGTCTGGGCCCTCCTCTCCGCTCCAGATGTGGATTAGCTTTACACTTGTCATTTCCGGTCCATAGCCTAGGCTGATGCTGCTGCAGCGCCTTGTGCCCATTTCCGCCGCATGGAAAATCTCTATCGTCCTCTGTCGGCCTCAAAATCTTTTATTTCATTTGATTCCATTCCGAAAGAGAAACAGCAACGGAATCTGTATATATGTATATATGAATCTGCATCTGAATCTCAGTGTCAGTGGGGGCGATTGTGTAAGCGACCTTGGTTTCGGAGGGGCGGGGGAATAGGCCAACCAATCCACCCAAAGCTCCATTCAGCAAATGAACCATCTTGCCTGAATATGAGTCAATTAATATAACTCAATTTGACGTCGTGTCGGAATGTTTTGTCTTTTGCTCTGCGCGAATAAAGGGGTAGTTGCGACTTTTTAATGCGGTTGCCCTCTCACATATTATATAAAGTACTATATGATAAATAATATTATAATAACAAACATAGTCGAAGGTTTTTCAGACAGAGCTTCGCTTTGTAAACTTTTCTATCTCTTAAATTAATAATAGTAATAATAAGAATAGCAAACACATTAATTGTGGATACTTTTTCAATATTTATTTTTGATTATATCGAAATATGTATATCGAAATATGTATATCGAAATATATACGTACTTTAGTATAGATCCTTTTCCAAATATTGTGATAAGTAATTGTCGAGCTAATATCGATAATTTATCCCTTTTATTATATTTATTAAAAGTACTTTATTTTTTATATGATATTTATTACAATGCAATCCTAAACTGGATCTTGACTTAGCAGATATCCTTTTATATAGCGAAAAACTTATTCACCAAGGACTCTTCTTAAAAAAAACCTATCAAGGCCTATAATATCGATCGATTAGTTATATCGTTTTTACAATGGTTACTAGAGGTACTTCTTATCGGTATCATATTCCCAAACTGGCCTAAGCTGAACTTTTGCTCTTCCCTTTGAAACTATTTGCGAAAGAGTATTCAAAGTTCAACTCTAACCATCGACCAGCATGAATTGTTAGCGTCTGTTTGTGAGTTTGTTTGTTTGTCTGTCTGTTTGGTGTGTGGCGTGCGATATGCGATGTGAATCACTCTGAAATTGCATTTGATTTGGAGGCTCGCATTTGCATCTCGGTTTCGGTTTCAGTTTCGGTTTCGGACGACGATTTATGTGTTTACTTACTCACCGAATTAGCCTACGGCGATAACAATAGAGATAAACGATCGGGGTCCCAACGATGATAACGTATCCGAATTCGGGGGCCGGCGACTGGACTAGATTTATCAGTTCCAACTGTGTGTGGCGAGGGGAGGGGTGAATACAAACAAAAAAAGAGTGCAACATAATGCCAGCATTATGGAACATTAATACAAAGATGGAACCATAAAGGCACAGTGGTAAAAGAGACACGGGATGTTGCCCACACAAAAAGTGTGAGAGAGCAGAAATAAGTAGCTTCATCTCGACTTCAGCTCTTTACCTTTCACCCGACTTAATAAATATATATGATGTCTCTGGGGGCTTGTGAGTCATATTGCATGTAACAACCCCCGAAGGAGAATTAGTAAAAAGTAACGAGGAAAAGTTACACTCGCACTAACACACGAGTCTCATTCAAATTAACTTAATTAAGGTACGACAGACAGGTATAGTTATTTGACGAGAAACTATGGGTTGCAAGTAGTGTAAAATGTTAAATTTACTTATATTAAATATCAACGTAAATATATCATATAGTATTACAAATAAAAATTGTTAAAATTTAGAAGTTATAGCTTATTTCGTTTTAAATTTGTTATATTATTTTCGTTATTGCATTTTATTATTATTATTTTATTTATGTTTCGTTTACAGTTTTCAATGGTATAATTAACATAATAAAACGTTTCTAAATCGACTTTAAAAACTACATATTATTAAGTTTACTGTCAGGGGTGAAAAAACAGATAGCAAATGACCCATGACTGGCCCCAATTTTGTGATTTGCGTAATTTTTTCCATCTGAGATTCACATATGGTTCCACTGTGCCATGTGTGATAGCACTCTTTTATTCTCTTGCCTGCTCCCGCTCTCTGTTGCGCTCTCTCCAATGGTGAAGACTGCGGCGCACAGTGGGGACATGCACGCTTACAGCAGCTGAAATATTAAATATCAAAAATGCTTTAACTTTTGTCCTAATATACGGACAAACGGACATGGCTAAGTCAACTCTCCTGACGAGGCTGATCAACAATAAATATATACTTTATAGCGTACCCCTCTGAGTACCGGGTATAGAAAGTACCCAATAAAACTGTGGCCACAACCACTGTACTGCGATAGTTGTTGTTGGCCGTCGAGTGTGACGCGGCGACGATGGGAGCATTCTGAGTGCTCGCTCGCCGTTGTTTGCCTCAGTGGCGTTCTGTGCGTGCTGGCGAGCGAGCGCAATGTGAGATTGGTCAGCGGCAGTCAGTTTTTGCTTGGTCTCCTTCTCTGCCGGACTCCCCGGACGCCCCGGAACCCAAAAGAGCAGCAGCTGACCTGCACCTGTAGAGCACCTGTAGAAGGAAGTAATTGCATAGAGGATGTCGGGCACCCAGGACCTCGATCGCAAGTATCTGCGCAGCATGCCGGGCCTCTGCAAGCTGGCCTGCCTGGTAAGTGGCTTGCCATCAAAAATCTTGGCTCTGCATTTTCACATTTTCCCCCGGCAGCTTTGCAGCTTCATCGGATTCCTGTGCATCGTCTGCGGGCCGGTGCGCGTGAGCAACTTCCGTGGCAGCTTCTACCTGGCGGTGGTGTCCATAGGCTTCGTGGCCACCACCGGCCTGCTTCTGGCCCGGCTCCTGCGCCTCTGGCAGCGCCAGTTCTGTCGCTGCGACCCCACACTCTGGTCGCTGGCCGTGCACTCCTCGCTGGCATTGGCCTACTTCGCGGCCTCCGGACTCGTCCTGTCCCTGGACATTGGCGCCTACACGGCCGCGGCGGTGAGTCACGTCAACCATTTGCATGGGAATGGCGGGAAAAGGGGCCTCCGCTTTTCTTTTTTTTTTGTCCAATGGAAAATACCCGAGTTTAGGCATTCCACGTAGTCACCTCGAGCTTCCTTTGCCATATCTATCCTAGGTAATCTATTGTTTGGGTAACACATTAATAGAAAGGTTATGGTTTACGTTTTATGGGATACTTATACTTCAGTTATCTTATTTTGTACTATTTAGATATATTCCATAACTTTGTCAGACATTTTTTATAACGTTAGGACTGTTATTCTTTGTATAGAATTAATTTATATTTTTCCTAGTTCGTTTTTGGACTACTTTTGACTCTTTACTGCTTGAAGAAGTGATAACATAAGGGCGGGTTTATAATTCGCCATTAAATACTGAGTTGGTGATTAAGAACTGATACTGATATAGCCCTTTTCAATTTACTTTACCACAATAAGATTAATTCGTATTTTTTAACGTTATGTGAACATTAACGATGTGTCACCTTACGAATTTATAACTTATTATTCAATATTTGTATATTTAAAGTATATTTATAAATACCTCTTATTTATGATATTTGGTATATCCGAAAAGGGGCACTCCTAAATGTTTCACAGAAGCCACATTTATTATTAATAAAAATACATTCAAGCTAACATTTCACACATAAAACTTTCCAAATTGAACTTAAATGACACATTAGATGTGCCAATAATGGAGATAACCAATTAAGTGGCATTCAGTTTATTTTTTATAGATATTTTCATACAAAGCTATATCAGGTCATGTTCATTATTGAAGAGGGCTTCAAATTTAGGTTTCTGTTGCCATTCGTTAGATAAATATTTAGCTGAAATAGTTTACTTTCTGGTTTTCTAGTTTCGAATAACAATTGGCGACTTGTAAACTCTGGTTTGTTGATGTTTATGGTTCGCTTTACGATCGGTGCTTGGTGGGGCTTGTTACTCATAAGATCCGATTCAGCCACTTGCTGTGAAGGCTAATGGCTCTTAGGAGGATTCTCGCTAATTCTCCTCAACGCAGTGTATCTCAAATTCTGTCTAATTTTCTCTCTGTTTTTTCTGCTCTCTCTCTCTCTGTACTTGGCAGTTTTTTGGACTGACTGCGTTCAGCATCAACGGATTGGAGGCCTTTGGAAACTACAGACGCAGTCGCCAGCGGGACGTGGCCACCCAGACGATATAGAATTCGATTTAGGTTCCAGATTTAAATACAAACTAAGGTCTGGATCCCACTTCAAGCTTGCTGCTCTCAGCTGAGTAAACGTTAATATCAGAGAGAGAGAGCCCAGGTATCTGCAAGAGCGGCAGTATCTGCGAGAGCGCTGGTATCTGCGAGAGCGCTGGTATCTGAGAGAGCGGGAGTATCTGAGAGTTCGATTAACTGAGTGAGAGAGAGTGCGGTTCGTTTGTGTGAATATTAAAGTCTGAAAATGCGAAAATGTGGAAAAGCTTTTGTCGCTGGACAGTTATGGGATGTGTTATCTAATAGTCGCTAGATATAGGTCAAGAAGTGAAGGAGATAAAGCCAGCCGATCCGCAGAGAGCAAATGCCAAAGAGATAATTCTTCTGACTCGGCCTCCTCCTCCTCTTCCTCTTCCACCTCCCCCCGATAACTGGTTAACAAAGCGTGAATACACATGTATACATACATATATATAAATATATATATATTTTTTTTTTACTTTAGTTAAGTAACTTTGTAGTAGTTAGGTATCTGCGTGTCACAAGAATTGCGTATTCCCTCTTGTATCTGATATGTTAGCCACCTCCCGCAGCACAATGCATATTTTTGTGACCTCCTTTCCAGTCGCTGAATTGTTAAGTTTATAAATAAATACACAGCAACAACTTTTGTATATTTCAAATAAACCGAAAATATGAATAAATCAAGAATGTGATGAATGGAATTTCTGATGGAGATGCAGAGATACACAGATACTGTGGCAATTAACATAAATGAGCTAAATGAATGCGCCGCATCTCCTTCTTTTATTTAAATGAAAATACAGATCGCTTTTGGCCTTAAATGAAGTATGTATATTGCCTTAAAGCCCAGAGACGACTCCCTTTGTTTATTATTATCCAACAATTTGGCTTAAGCTCGGGGCGATAGTTGCATCAACTTAGAAGCTACCCCTTCCGGCTTCGCCTCGGAGATATGGCCACTTTATACTACCCTCAACTGGCGCACCTTTGTCTGCCTTATCCGCATTAAAATTGAGAATAAACAGGCATCCCATGGAGCAGCTACCTCTTATCTGGCTCTGTGCTCCGTTGTGTTTGTGTTATTGTTTTGGTTTGTAAGCTGTGTTGCCATTGTTGGCTTTTCAAATCTTTTTCGTGCGCCCCCGCCACAGCCACAGCCACCTGACGCCACCCAGTACACCCCAAATATGAGCACTCACCTTGGGCTTTTTCTCTCACCTCGACTCGCCCTTTTGTTGCTATTTCGTTGGGGGCTCCGGCCTGGCCTGGGCTGGCGCCTCATTATTATTACTTTTGTTGCCAGTTTTGATGAAGTTTTCGCCCCGATTCTTGTCTATTTCTGGCACGATTTATTCATACTTTGTTGTGCGTTTGTTTCTGTGTTTTCTTATAAGCAAATTTTCAGCTTTTCCGCCAAGTACATTAAGCGGCGTAATGAAGGGCGCAATATATTCATGCATTTTATGCCTCTGCCCCCACACAAAAAGGCACATCAAATAAATGAGAATATTCGTATATATTTTTAAAAATAATATAGGCTTATAAACATTTTGCAAATTAATTCTGATTTCCTGCCAATGATTGATATGGAAAGGAGTGTACGTAGGGCTTTACTGCCTTGGAAAGCCATTACAATAATGAATTTACGAACGACGATCCTTTGCTACATTATGATGCTTTCTTTCTATTTTTTTCCTCGTCCTTTCAGCTAAATGGTCGTTTAATTATTTCTATGCTGGCAGCTTTTAGCACTTCCCCATACATAATGTGCCATAATTTGGCCCCCTTTCCTGCCATCCTTGGCCATGCAGGTCACGTAAAGTGAAATTAATTAGTCTTGTTTGCCAGTTAGTCGTGGGCCTCTTCTCAGCACCAGGACTCCCTCCCGGCCTTGGTCGATTCTTGAGTGATTGAAATGCATTCGTGTGGACCAGGTCCTTATTGAATTTTGTGGGCATTTCCTCTTTTCTTTTTTTTTCTTGCTTTTTCGCTCAACTGGACTTCCTGCGACCAAATGATTTATGTCGTCAGCTGCCAAGCTGCTGTTTGAGAAAAAATGCCGAAAACATTTTAAAGAAAAGCCCCGTTCTCCTTGGCTGCTAATAAGCGGCTCACAGCTCAATTGGAAATGGGGAAGAAAAAATTGAAAATAAAGAAATTTCCATGGCAAAGCAATCATAACTTTTTCCCCGGGCCTAATTAGCTGTCGACAGATCTGCGATAAAACATCAATGAATAAAGTCCTCAAAGGCCATAATAGCCACCGGGTCCGATTCGGGGCCAGATGATAGCTTTTAGCCCGAATATAATTTGCAATTAAGTGGGGAGTGCTGGCCTCACCCCCGCTTCCCGCTTCCTGGAGCGCGGAAACGCGGAAAAGGTGGCCCGTCCTTAATTAATGAAATCATTTTCAAATCAAACGCGCATTTAATCAAAGTCAGGCCGCAGTTACTCGTGCAATTTATCTGGCTTGCTGCAGGCACTGTGAGAAAAAGAGCAAGGGCAATACTTGAAGAAAATACACACAAATATGATAGATCAAGGGGGGCTTGTAAGACTTCAACATTGTATTACTTGTTTTGAAATAAAAAAATGGAAAGAAATATGCCCACATTCTGTGCATACTGTGCATGTGCTGGCAGAGGCCAGCCAGAGCAATATACCAGCTCGCGTTTCAGAGCTTTAATTAAGTTTATAAATTAAAAAGGAAAAGGTTGCGTAGATTGTGTTAAAGAATTCATATTTTGCATAGTTTTAGCCACAAAAGAAATAAATAATAAAATATAATAATAAAATAATAACCTGGAATAAATGCGTTCAGTGTTTTTCGTTGGCATTCCCATCCAATCCACTCCACTTCATTCCTATCCATTCAGCCAGGCGGTGGCGGTCCCGGTCCCGGTTCCGGACCCGGTCCCAAACGTTGCGGTGGCCAAATGACGCGTTGAAATGCGGGCCTATGCTCGCTCTTAACCCCCTGCTGCCCACTGGCGGGTGCGCTCTTAGCCAACCCCAGTTTGCCAACCGCAGCTATGCAAACGTTTCGGGATGCTAATGCGGCCAAAATAAATGATGGCATGAAGGCATCTTTGGCCATTTACTCGCCGCCTTCATCTTTCATCGGTTGTTGCTGTTATTTCTTTTTTTTTTTTTTTGTGTTTTTCTCCGTTTTTCCGCTGTTGTTGCTGCTGCCTGGCTGGCATTACTTTTAATTTTCGGCATCCGCATTTTATCTTCGGAGGCTGTAATTGTCGCACATCCTTTGTCCGCTCCCCATCCCCTCCTCGGCGGCTAATTTGGAGAGGAATGGAAAACAAAGGGATGCCAGTCTCCCCCGCAGCAGTCGAGCGATTCGAATTTTCTCATTTTGTCGCCATTTAAAAATCGAAATTAATTTATTAAGACAAAAGTCTGGGGAAGTCTCAGCCGTGCAGGAAATAACCAAGGAATTTCTTTAATAATTTAATAATTGGATAATTCGAAGTGGATTTTAATATTAACTGGGCTTTATTTGGGATTACATTCACCTTGTCTAGTCTTATTTACATATTGCATACTTTCAGGCTGCATACTAAGTATAGGACCAGTGTTTGATAATAGCATACTTTCAGGCTGCACTAGTACAGCTCTCTCCCTCTCGCACTCTCTCGATCCCTCTCTCTCCCTCTCACTCTTTCTCTCTCCTCCTCTCGCACTATCTGTCTCTCCCCGTGTCAATCATCTTCTATTTTCTGTTCGCCTGTTAGCTGACTTTACTCGGTACAAAGATTTGTTACTTGTTATTTATACATAACCAAACACTGACATATAGGTGGCGCCACATTCAGCTTACAACAAATCAGTGTTGCCAGTAAGGTTAATGTTAAGTTAAGTTAGGGATTGGTATGTATTCCTCTAATCTAATAAATTTATTCAGGTATGAAGTATTGAAGTATGTATGATGATTTTTATTTCAAATCTTGATAATATAGAAGTAATATTATAAACTTTCTGCTTAAAATGATATAGAACAATTTACGGAAGATCTTATAGGCATCTATGATCTATGGTTTTTAATAACTTCTGCACATTTATTTATTTTATTTGTATCATACTGTTATTATTTTAAATGTTTTGTTTATTTACAAAGGCTTACGGGGACAACATCTAAAGTCCCCTTTATCACCTTGATCTCTGTCTCTATTTATTAAGCCCAGTTGGGCATGCCTCCTAATTGTTTATTGGTGTAGCATTTTTAATTATAAATATTACATACAGTACCTATACAAAAAACAATATAATAACAATCTCTATATCAATAATACAACAATTTTAGCTATTAAGACAAAAGTCTGGAGGAGTCTCAGCCGTGCAGGAAATAACTAAGGAATTTCTTTAATAAT